>VZTR01020068.1:222889-285323 GCA_013400775.1 Chaetops frenatus | reverse complement strand
AAAAATCTCCATGGTGAGACAAGAGAGACTCTTCTTCCAATTGGACTGATGAAAGCCTATTTCAAGAGTGGTAAATTGACCAAAGATTTTCTAAGCTTGTTTCTCTGTGTTGTTGATGAGAAAGATAGTGGTAAAGGAAGATAAATGAAGTGGGAGAAAGGAACCATCTTGGGTGGGGGGCTGGGGGGGGGGGAAGAAGAAACCACCTGGGGGTTGATTTTGATTTTGTTGTCTTTTGTTAATAAACTATTTTTATCTTTGAAGTTTAGGCCTGTTTTGCATTTCTCTTAATCCTTATTCTCATGAAACCACTACACTGCACTCTCGCCTGGTGTGAGCAGGCGAGCAGGTGAATGTGAAACCGCTACATTAAATGGTGTTTCTGCCCAGTTATGAACAAACCCATGACACAAGGCCATAGGGAAGAAGGACAGGAGGGCAGAGCCATCACCCCAAAGACCCATGTCTGCAGTTGTAGAGGGAAGGAGAATGCTGAGATCTCAAGGTGAAAGTCACAGGAAAGGACAGCTTGAAAAATGTGAGGAAGTGAACTGGATATTTGGTCTTAGTATGTCCACAGAAGCAGGGCACGATGTAGATTTCTTTGTAAATAAACTGAATTTCTCTAAAGAAAGACCTTATTGTAAAAATCAATTTCCTTACCATCAGATTAATTGAGCACAGCTCTGAATACTGGCTAAACACTTGAGTCGAAAAGCAACAAGGTAAAGCTTTGAGCGTAGTAGAAAAGTTACTAAAAGAGTCTTTTCAAGCCTATTCTGGAACATTACACAACTTATTTCTTCTTCAGCCTTATCCCCAATGCTCACTGTCACCATTCTCAGAGGTTCCTTTCTCACTGCCAGTATTGAAAAGCATAAACACAAGAGATAGTCTGCCTTTCTACAGCAGATTTCTTTCATGCCTCTTCAGGTTTCAAAGCAATGTCCAAATACAGATGATGTGGGAAAATCACCTCTACCAAATGGGAAATTGATTGCAAATAAATAGGTGGAGGCATAAAAAGAAAGCTTATCTCTTACTAAACTTTATTATTTGCTTCAGTGTGGAAGGCATATACCAGTCCTCACTATTTTTAAAGGAGAGGTATTCAAAAGCCTGTGTTGGCACAGAAGAGTGAAGAACCAGGAGCAATTCCAGATAAGCAGTGGCTGGACTCATTATCAACTTGCTTTCTCCAGCTCACAAACCCCAAAATTGTCCCTCCATACCTAATGTCACTATGCAAAAGCAAAATACTTTCTTCTGTAACAACCCAATACTCTTTTAGGCTGGGGAACTTTTAAGATGCTATGTACATAAATGTGCATACGCCTTTTTGATAAAGTCTTGGAGAAATATTATTAAATAAGCCTCTGTGTCCTTATGCTTTATGCAAAGATTAAGGAGACTACCATATAACAGTCGACAGAGTGCAGCAGCACACACAGGGATTTAATAGGAACAAAAGATCTCCCACATACAGATGTGAACACTAAGCAACTTCACCAAGTGCAGTGAAATTAGTCCTTGTAATTTAGGCAGTTTATGTCTGTTAGTGTTTAAATCTCTGGATATTTCTTCAGCCTTGAGACAATTGTATAAAACTTCATTTGTAATAAGTGTTGTTCATTTGACTACATGAAAGTACATTTCATTAATGAAAGGCTTCCTCTTATTCAGAATCACATATTTTGAGTTTGGGGCCATATATAAATAACAGTGTACACAAACTAAATAAAAGTTACATTTGCACTGTGAATGATTTTCTTTTCCCTCTTGCTGGAAACATTCCCTCCCTCCCTGCTAGTAACCATAAATCCTTCTCTGTACTGCTCTGTTAACTTTAATAAGAAGTAGAGCACAGTAGCCAGTGCTGGCTTTCACTTACTGTAGCTGAATGTTAAGCAGCACTGCAAACTGTTAAGTTGCAAGATAACTGACTAGTTTTTTTAAGTCTTTGTATTGGGTTTCCATGGCAAGATTTTGGAAGTGGGAAGGCTATAGGGTTGAATTCTGTAAGAAGTTGTTAGAAACTTCCTCTATGTTCAGTGGAGCTGATGCCAAGCAGCTCCAAGATGGACCTGCAACTGGCCAAGGCTGAGCCCATCAGTGACAGTGGCAGCACTTCTGGGGTAATGGATTTAAGAAAGGGAAAAAGCCTGTGCAGCTATGAATGGAGCCTGAAGGAGACTGTGACCCTGTGAGACACTTATGCTGGAGCAGCCTTCTGACAGAACTTACGTCCTCAGGGGGTACCCACACTGGAGCAGCCCGTTCCTGAAGAATTGCACTCCATGGGAGGGACCCATGGGGGAGCAGTTCATGAGTAACTGTAGGCTGTGGGAAGGACCCACTTTGGAGAAGTTCATGGAGGACTGTCTCCCACGGGAGTGACCCCACACTGGCACAGAGAAAGTGAGGAATCCTCCTCTGAGGAAGAAACATCGGCAGAGACAATGTGTGGTGAACTGACTGCAGCTTCTATTCCCTGGGGGAGACTGAGAATTAACAATACTTCTCACCTGCCCCTAGACACTCCAATAGGAAAATACTAATTTACTAATAACCTCATCATGGCTGTCTTGCTTTCCATTTTCTCTGTTTCATACAGAAACATATACACTGGCACCATGCATCATTGATGGAAAAGTATTTGGGATTTCTTTCAGCAAAGATTCTGCTCACAAAACTTTATACAAAAGAGGGAGAAAACTTGTGTTCTTTAGAGCATGAAACCCATATAACAGAATTGCATAGCTTTTTCATGTGATCTTGTTAATAATGTTCCAGTACTTTGTGGCTAAGTTCCTAATCAGAGATATCTATAGCCTGACTTCCAAAAAACAAAATATTACTTTAGTTCTTTTAACACTGTCAGCAGCAATGTGTAATGAGAGGATGTTTATACTGTTGGACTGAATTTCTCACAAGAGTTCTAGTCCACAATCATCCGTACACCCTATGTGTTGATCTGTTTGCAAGGAAATGTTTGGAGGCAGGCAGATGGTTTCAAAGCAACCCCAAGTGGTCACAGCTGACAATATTCCAGTTGGGATTCCAGTTTGCCTGCCTGCTGCCTGCCATGTATTCTGCCCCGCTCCTTGCTCTGTGCCACCAAGCACAAGGCACCATAACTGTGCCCAATGCACATGTAGAGCTGCAGTAAGCAGCTCTCCTCTACTCACTTCCATTGCAAGCAAAGGTGGTGAGGATGAGCATTGTTTTCCCACAAATAATAGTTTGGTTGCACGAATCTGTCCCAGGCCTGGTACACACAGATCAGGAAACCATTCCACTTAGAAATAAAACTTCAGTGTGGAACATCCTTGTTCCTCTGAAACAAATCTTCAGTCTTGAGTAGCTCACCAGATTTACCCTTGCTACTAAGCTGGTCCTCATCCTTTACAAAGTGTCTATGGCCAGATCAGATCATCCATCCTGTCTATATCAGTTTCCAAGACAGAGAAGAAGTTTCTTCCCAAGCCCAGTCTATGGCCATGGCAGTGACGCTTTTCCTCCAGTCCAGGACAAGACAAAGCTAAGCATTATGGCATTACTCTGCAAGTGAGCCGGTGCAGGTATGCTTGCTGTTGGTGAGGGGAGCAAGGCTGAAGGGATGACAATGTCATCTTTAGAGAGGGGACATGCTCTGCACATGCTTATGGAGGGTATACTGACAGCCAGCAGCCAGAGCTGAGTGCCTGGGATTAGGAAGACTCTCCAAAGGACTACCCCCTCTCCCAGTCTCCTCCACATATGCATTTTTCCTTCTCTCTCTTCATCCACCCAGCAGTAAAGCAAGCACTGTGAAGGTGTTCTACACTCTACTAGTCACACTTGCAGCTCCTCAGACCTAAACTGCAAGTCCAGTCCTCGTCTATCAGCTATGTAAATAGGAAAATTTCAAGCCTTGGTAGTTGCAGGCTGTGGTTAACAGCCTTTAGTAGTTAAAACACTCGAGACTAGATCACATTTTTGTCCAGTGTGAGTTAATGTGGCATTAAACAGAGGTACTATAATGGAACACATCACCACTTCACTAATCACAAATGCCCATTTTTCTTTCCAAGGGCTCATGAAGGAGACAGGGGTTCTCTAACCACATCTCTAGATGTAGGTCAAGCATTAAGACAGACAGACAGACAGATAGACAGACAGTAGAGTAGTACCATTGGCATGGTGCCTTCAGGGAGACAGCTGTATCTGCCAGGAAACCAGATGTTGCAACCTGGGGCCAGAGATCTTTTCCAAGCAATTATCCTGGATCAAAGCCTGCAGAGAAATGAGCCCAGCCTTGACAAAGGAATGTGAGTAGTGACCTGGCAGGAGCCTGACTTCTAATGTCGAATCTGTCCTCTTCTCTTTTCCAACGTATTGGGAGGCAGACGAGAGTGAAGATTTTTTCCTGGGAGACTATGTGGCTGTAAGTACATGCTCAAAATGACAAGATGAAGAAATGAAAAATGGGACACAAAAAATATGAACACCAGCACTAGATTCTGTGCCTGATTTTTGCCCATTCCAGTTAAACCGCCCATAATCAGAGAAGATGTGTTACAGCATGTCTACAAGTTCTGTAGCACCCAGCTGCCACAGCCATGCAGCAGTTTCTGTCAGAGAAAGTGAGCAAACCCAGAGGATGGGGAGGGACACAGCATTTGGACTGTTAATATCTGAAAGAGTAACAGGACACACAAAGCATTTGTTCTGGAAAACACCGACCCGATTTCCAGAGGGAATATTTTAAAATATTTTCAGGCCAAGATGGACAGAGAAGGATAATGAGATTTTTGCCTTTGGGGTACAGGTACCTCAAAAAGAAAAGTAAAAAGCCGTGGTCCCTATGGATAGGGCTATTCCCCCAAGAGGGACAAATGCATGTCTACGATGTAAAAGACAGAGGTTTTTCTTTTGCTTCTCTACTGCGGAGTTGCCACAGAGCAACTGTTTTGCTGAATTGAAAATATCTGCTCTTTGGTTTTGCATGGGAGTCGGCGCCTGGCAGAAGGAGAGCATGCTTTCCTCCTCTTGAGGTTTTGTGCACATTGTGGGCTGTGTTAGATGTGGCAGGGCAAGTGATCTCACTAGTGCATTTTGGTTTCCCTATTTTTAAACCACAAAGAACAGATGAATCCACCCTTGACTGGAAGTTTTGGCCAAATATTTCTTAAACTGTGTTTTCAGAACTGTAAAATACCTTAGAACTGTTCCAAAATCAGATCACTTCAGTGCCTGTCTAATTGTCTGAGCTAAGTGGCCAATAAAGTTGTGGCAATAGCTAAAGAAAAAGATACAGGTGCTGACATTTATATGCAGAGGGGAAAACATTCTTTGAGTCTAATAGTATGCATTTGGTTCTGCTGTTTGTGCACTCAGAAACAAATGAACCAAAAAAGCAAATACGTAATGATGGCTGTTCCTAATGTCAAGGTATGAGCAGTCAAGCACATGGTTGTAGCAGTGGCTGGCAATGCCTCATTACCCAGTGGAGTTCCACCCAGGGATGGCTCTCCAGAGCTGCTGGCTGTGTACAGCAGGCATAAGCAAGTTATCACGTGGCATAACCTGCATTAATTCTGTTTGATATTGCGGAAAAGGTAAGTTTGGTGAGTTGGGAGCAAGCATCATGTGGCCTTCCAATCACAGGTCTCCTGGGACTTGCCATCAGCTGTGGGAGCACTAAGCAGCATGGTCATGCAGATGCCTAACAGTCCAGTGAAGGCTGAAATTATATATTGATTGTGTTTCCCATGTTACATTTTAATCTGATTATTACATTTAAAATGCCTACTTTACATATCTTGGACTGCTAAATCCCTGAAGCCAAATGATAACTTTTAAGCAACAACAGAATAATTTTAAGAATGCAATAAGAAACAAATGAAATTACAGCAGGGCTTCTGCTGTGACTGTAATTCAATTTCTTACTGAGCATGATCAGCTCTTCCTCTCTTGTTGAGGAGTGTGATAGACAGGACCTGCCCTTTGCTCTGTGAACAGATAAAGAGCTGGTGGGTAAATTGTTTCTGGTGACGACTGCTTTGGCTTGACAAAGATACTCTGATTCAGAAATCTTCTAATTACATAAACGGTGAATTGGGGCACTGGCAGTCCTTCTTCCAGTGTTAGAGAGGGTCAGTGTCACCATCTCTTGCTAATTCCCTGCATTATACAGTACATGTAGATGAAGGCAGCAAAGCATTTCCTTTACCTCAAGCTCTGAAGTAATTGGAAGTACAACAATTTAAATCCCTTGGTGCTGGAGGGAGGGGTAAAGGCAGTGGAAGGGCTAAAGGTAGGCAAGAGGTGGATAAGAGGTGGGCAGTCAAGCTGTCTCTTCTCAGTCTCAAAACTCTTTCAGTTGTAAATCATATGACCTTTGTGCTACTTTCCAATTTACTTTTCATGAAACCCAGTAGTGTAAAGCAAAATCTTAGCAAGCCAGGCTGCAAGTCAAGGCTTGCTTATTATGACCTTTACTCATGAAGACTGTCTTCACTTTCTAAAATGGTTTCCTTTTACCAGTCCTCAGAGACTGAAATGTTATAGTTCATGGCTTAAACAATGTTATGAAGGACATTTTGTCCATGATGACAAAACTGTATAAAGAAGGTGTGATCACAGAGGCCCTCCCCTCCCTGAAGATGCCTCCTAAGGGGAACTTTGGACTGTGAGTTAAGCCACCTAAGGGAACTTGAGATAAGATAAAGGTGACAGTATTGTTCAATCATCTCAGGTCCAGGAAAAAGCAAACAAGGCTGAGGGAGAAGAATGCATCCATAAGAAAACCAAACCCAGCAGCTGTGTCCTGAAAATCATCCCTGTCTGGGTTCCATGAGGTGGGGGAAGCCATAGCTCTCAGGCTCTCTGTTGTGGACAGGTTTGCACAGTCTTTCCCCCCTCCCCCAATCAAGGGGGGAGGAGGAGAGTTTTGGATGTGTGGCATAATCTCAGGTCAGAGACAGTGAACACCCATCCTCCCTTACAGAAACAGGCTCAGTTTTAAAACCCCCCACCCCAGGAAGGCCATATCCATGGGACATTCATGTGAGGAGCAGCTGAGGGGGTGTTATAATCCATCAAAGATCCCCCAAAGTGCTCCCCAGACTTATTCCTGAGGCCTTGCAGCAGAGCTCTGCACGTGATGCAGAGATTCAACAGATCTGAAGTCTGTTAAAAGAGACAGTGTCAAAATTGCCCAGCCCCCTCCAGGGTGGTACCTGGACATTCCCACCTGGTTTAAATGTATATTAATCCATCAGATTCTACACCACCAAGAAGACTGGATGGAGAGGATCAATGGGACATTATTGGGATCCATGGAATGGTGATATTTTCTACTTAATCTGTCTCTGTCACTGTCTTTCTGTCCCCCGCACCTCTTTTCTCTTTCTCTCTTTCTCTTCCCCTTTCTTTCTTTCTCTTTCTCTCTCTCTCTCTCTCTTTCATTTACTTCTAAATAAAATCCATACTATTGACTTTGGCATATGGTCTTACTTGCACCTTAATTTGGGCAGAGACATTTCTCATAATTTAAAGAACTGGATCATAACACCCACGTAGTACATGTTTTCCAACCACTGGAGAAAATGCAAAACTTGTCACAAAAAGCATAAAATTCATGAACAGTAATTGAAAGGATGCAGTTTACAATAGGCTGCATCTTGGTGCCTGAGCTTGGCAGGAAAATTTACTTCTGTTAAGCAGTAGCTTCTGGTCCATGAAACACTCTTTGATTTTATTGTTTTCTGGACTTGAGAGTCAAGTTGTAGAGGGCAGCATGATATAAAATGTGACAGGCATTGTACATGGAAGCCTTCATTGTAAATGCCTGTGAATAGGATGATGCAAAAAGATGTAAGGTAAACACAGAAATTGTTAGAAAGGTTCTATAAGGGAAAAATCTGAGTGATAGGATGAGAAGGGAGGCCAGCTGCAGATGGATGAAGAGCTGGCTGCGTTTAGTCTGTGCCAGAGGGAAGACATGGCTCAAGAAGGTCAAGCTGCAGCAAAGCCACCATAGTCAGAATGGGAGATTATGAGCAATTATAAATAAGCTATGACCTAAGAACTGCCTAATAGGATGTGAAGAGTGAAGTGAGAGCTTGATTCCAATTCAGTTGGAAAACTTTATGATTGCAGTAATAATTCCAGCATCCACTTCAGAACTGAAGTTCAATGGAGCAACACATTATTAATTTCCTTCCTTTTCTGTACATCTTCTTTCCCTAGTGTGCTACCATGTCTGAGTTCACTTTCGATGCACCCTTCTGTTTCAGCAATGGTTGTTTTGTCTTCATCATCTTTCCTTTTCCCAGGCTCTTTTTGTCCTTTTGCTTTTTCCTAGCTCCCTGCCATTAATTTCTATTTCCCCTCTTACCTTGCTTAGTCCCATGTTTCTCTTTACCAGCTCAGTCCTAGTAAATGCTTGCAGATAAAAAACATATGTTAGATTCATCACTGACTGCTGTTTTTAAATGTAACTCCTGATTTCAGCAGTCAGAAGTCTTTCATTGGCATCATTGGCTAAAATAATGACACAGTTGAGGAAAGGGAATTGGACTCCCAATATTTACAGCTGTTAAAATTACAGACTCAGTTTACGACCTGTCCCTGAAGGTAAGGGTAACTGAAGTTCTTTTTAATAGATTCCCTTGGGATGGATTAGAGTGAAACAACAGTGAATGATCAGTGTTTAAATATATCTATGTGTGGAGGGTTTATTTTAGAACAATTTGGTTGCAATATAAAGGACATATGTACCCATTTTGGTTATTACTCTCTATAGTAATATAACAGTATAGAAGTACAAAGATATCACTTAAGAAAATATGTAAGGAAAAGAAAGAAAAAAGAAAGGGTAAGAGTAGATTTTGGAGAGGAAGATATCACCACCTGTGGATCCAGAAATGAGACTTGATAATTTCAATTTTGATGCCCACTGGTTGAAGTGGTCATTACAGATTCATTGGGGGAGGGGAGGCCCACAAAACACAGACTTCTATGGGTTAATATAAATTCAGGTTTATGTGGGAATGCCCAGGTACCTGCCCTGAGGGGGCGATTTTACACTGCCTGATGTAACCCTGTGGATCTGTTACAACACTGTGGATCAGGCACAGTCCTCTGAGATGGAAGGCCTCAGAAATATGTCTGGAGGCACTTTGGTGGCCTTTCATGGTACATGACACCTTCTAAGATATGACGGCTGTCTCTCACACCAGCCAGCACAGTTGAGCCAGTTATGCCCTATCAGAAGGGATGGATACCTTCAGGCCTATATGTGAATGTCTTGGTACTTCCCTGGAGAGGGGAAAGTTTTACAACTGAGACAGTTGTGTAAGGGAGGAAATTGGCTTGATAAAAAGCATTGTCCCACCTAGTAGCATCTGTTTCTGACTGGCCCTCTCCCTTTTGTGGCTCAAAACCCAGCTTGTTGCTACACAATGGTCATCTTCTGGTGATGAGAGCTCACCCCCTCTGTCTGAGGCGGAGCAGAGATTTCACCACCACACACAAAAACCTCTCCTCCCCACATTGGTTGGGTGTGCAAATCTGGCCTCACCAAAACACCCCGTTGCATTTGCAAATGGCTGATTGTTTGAGTCATTAGCCATTAACATTTCAGTCTCCCAGTCTGTAATGCTCAAAAGGAGTTGAAATTCTGCAGTTAGTTCTGCATCACATCCTTACACATGCAGAGTTGTTTTCCCTTTCAGCTACTGCTCCAGCATACAGGGTCAAGGTGCTGGAGGACTGCTGCAGCTTGAAGTGGGGAGGACATTTATGAGACCAAGAGACCAATCTCTTCTAGAATGATTAACTGCTTCCCACAACATGTCAAGACGTGGCACTGCTCACAGAGTAGAATCTGGGGGTAGATCAGGACACCCTTGACTGTGAGCAAGGCTACCAAATGTCTGGAGTTTGCACAGACTTGACCTTTTTTCCAGTCCCCAAAATCTTTCTGAGTGAACAGCTGACACATGGAAGCCCTTTTTGACAAAATCGTTGTCCCTACTATACTGTGTTGTACCAAAGTAATGTTGGGCTGATGCTTCTCTTAATGCTCTTAAACAACAAAAAGATCATATCCTCTGCGTTTGGCAGCACAGATCCTAATACTGACCCTAAAGACTGTCTATCAAAATTTTCCCTCAGCCAAAACACCAAGTGATTAACAAAGAGGAAAACAATAACAGTCCAGCTGTAAACAATGAAGGGGTGTTCCAGTGCCCCAAGGATAACCACAGTCTAGTATTTGGATTATCCAACAGCATCAGACAGTGACACAGCTGATGGCTCTGCCGCAGGGAAAACCCTCAAACTCCTGTAAAATTAAATGCAGATTGGTAGTCAAAGATTGGTCAGTCTGATCTAACATTTTTATGGATGGTCCAAGTGATAAAAGTATTTAAACCGTTGTACATGCTCTGCACAGTCACAGAACTCCTATGAACATCAAGGAAGGATGAGACAGCTACAATGAGCACAGAGTCTGCCTATGAGACAGTGACTGTCTTTTTCTGGCACAAAGGGTCACACAGTGACAAGAGGTTGCTCCACAGCTGGACACTATGCATCGATGTGGAGGGAAAACTCTCGTAAACCTAAAATACAGACAGCCAAATGCATTGGTTTATTTGTTTTGCTTTGGTGGGGAGCTTTTTGTTTGGTTAGTTTTTTAGTTATTGACATAATTTTTCTGTTTGCATTACAAGTTAGTTTCTTCGAATTTTTTAGTACCATGAGAGTAAAACAGTATGTGCCAATACACATCCTTACACAGTAAGTTCTGCAATAAATATAATTCCTACTAATTGCTTTCTCTGGAAAAAGGGTGGATTTCTTCTTTGGTATGGGCATTTCTGCCAACTGTTAACATTTTTTTAAAACATCTGTCTTTAGTATGCTCTCCTAGACATGAAACTGCCAAAAAAATATGCTTAAATTAGGCACACTATTTTCAAACTTGGCTACTTAAAACTTAACTGTATAAATAAAACTGTG
The DNA here is from genome assembly GCA_013400775.1 of Chaetops frenatus. Taxonomy (NCBI): domain Eukaryota; kingdom Metazoa; phylum Chordata; class Aves; order Passeriformes; family Picathartidae; genus Chaetops; species Chaetops frenatus. The sequence goes on along the minus strand of VZTR01020068.1, from coordinate 274,310 downwards.
GTCAATGAAACTTATGACTAGTCTGTCTGTTTGCATCAGTAATGTTAAGTATCAGTTCTCTAGAAAATTAAGGCTTTAATAAAATCTATCACTAATTAAAAATGGTTGTTTTAATGACTTATTTTGATATCTGAATCTTGAAAGCAATGTAAATGAGACATCTGCAGATCTAATATTCAGTACATCAAGAACACTCAACTGTTGTCCATCAGTTTATTAATAATTATCACATCCATAGTTGGAATTTAACATTTAGATTTGGTTCTTTGTTTTTATAAATTGATTTATAAAGGGCCTACAACATAGTATCAGTGTAAAAACCTTTTTTTTTTTGCCCTGAGCTCGGAAAGAGCTCCTGAGAGCTTTTATTGGTTAGCTGTTGGAGCATGTGGGAAGACAGGACCAAATGTACAATTTTGGAGAATACAGCTGCCATTAATTATGCACAGAACATGAATTAGAGTGTCTGTACTGCTGAAAATGTTCAGAGCCTTAAAAATAAAAAGCCTCCATTTTGTATCAGTCAATTTAAATGCATTAGTTCTGAGAGGTTTTTTGCTATTTGTTATCACAAGAAGCCAAGATAGCCAAGATTTTTTTATGGTCTTTCATATAGAAAAAGCATTGGATTATGTTAAATACTGTATTTGTGTGTATAGATATATATATAAGTACATATAGTTTATACATATACACACACATATATTCCATATAAAAGCTATCTTTGGGATACATAGAGACTGCAAAACCAGCCAAAGTTAAATGTGTCAGCATAACCTCTTGCATATTCATTACAAGCACTTTTTTGGAACATATTCTTTCACACTACTGTCTATGGAATACTTTAAACCTGTTTTCACTAGAAAAACCTTCCTGTTCTATAAGAACCATAGCAGAACACCATCCTAAAATAAGCTTTCTGACAGCCCTACAGGCTGAGTGTGCTATTGCATTCTCAGCTCTTAGTTGCCTACTCTTTGCTGGGCGCTGTTGCTATCCCCATTTTGCAGGCAGGAATATCAGGGGGATGCTTCTCTTTTACACTTGCTGTCAGCATGGCCTATGGATTCAGTCCACCCAGGTCTCTGGTTTCAGTTCACTCAGATGCCCCAGAAGTGCTGGCGTGATTATTTTCATTCAAAAAGCCACGGATGGGGACAGGATTACAATGAGCAGCTGGGGTACAATAATACCTCCAGTCAGTACAGCCAGCTTGGACAAGGAGAGGTGTCTAGAGCCTCACTTACACCAGCAAAACAGTATTTTTCCTGACATGGCTGTTACCAATTCCCAGGATAGAATTAAGGCATGTAGGATTTGTTCATCGGCTTTCTTTTTTAATCTTTTTTAACTTCATCTCTCACTGGAGTCTTTGCCTGTAGAAACCAAAAAATGACAGTGAAATACCAAGAAATTTTAGATCTAGACCTGACACTACATCTTTGCCTTGAAAAGCATCCAAAAGTTTGAAACTGATTACCATACGGATCACAGGTCTTCACGTAATAATCAGTCTTTCAAAAAAACAGTGATTAGATGTGGATCACAGGTCTGCCTAGAAAATCCTTCCATAAACCTGAAAACAGGTCCTGAGGCAAAGCCAATGATTTTCCTTTGCAGTAAGTAAATCTGGTACTTGCTCACCTGAATTTCCAGCTTTGATGTGGTAGTTTTTCAGTTCCCTCTCATTATTGATTCCCATGACGTCCTCTCTAAAGAGAAGGCCTGCATAGGCCCATGGTGTAAGCAGTATCCCAGATACACTGATGTTCTCATGGCTGAAGTTCTCTTAGAAAAATTCTCAGATCCTGGTTAATCTTAGAATCAGAAAATCACAACTGGGAATAATTTTTTTGCTTCAGTGACTTGAGAGATTAGCCTTTGTAAGAGGAAGGCATACCACAAATCTTACAGTATTTCTAATATTAGTGTTCTTTACAGTCAGTAAGTTCACCTTTTACAATTCTCAGTGATTATATTCCTCTCTTCCTAAAGAATTATTGAAATTAGATAGTACGCTTCTGTAGTTTGATACCTACATTGAGAAGGTAGACAATTTTTTATTTCAGATTTACATGAAATACTTGAAATAAATCTTTAGTTCTTCTCTCCTAACCTTGACTATAGGACAAAAAAATTATAACAAGATACTCGTAAATGACCCCTTGTAATAATTTTCAGATTGCTAGTGTTGGTTGCTCATCTTGAATGTGTATTTTCACTGTTCTAATAGACACCATACCGACTGAGAATGAAAACTTTTCTTTAAATAAGACAAAAAGTCTCATTCAGATTTTCTACAAATTCCCTGACTATTGCAAGAAGTCCTTTCCTCTTGGAAAGTAAATTAGGAGTGCCAGCTCTCCTGATCCATCCTGCCAGCCTTTCAGTCATTTCTGTAAGAGACCGAGAAATTTGATCTCTGCAACGTATTAAGTTTTTTTTTTCCTTCTTTGAACTTGGCCAACAAACTGGGTCAATTAACATAAATGGCAAAAGAGGCTGGACATCTGGGGAATGACACCAAATTCATTTTCCATAAACTTTGAAGTAACCAGATGGTAAATGATTCAAAGGCCTGGCTTCAAGAAGCAGCTGTATAGTCTAGTTACCAGTATGGTGTTAGAAGTCAGCATTTACAGTAAGAAATTACACCTACAAGTTTGCCAATGACCTTGCATTAAAAAAAAAAAAATTAAAGTAAGAATTGTCATACTATAGGAAATTTATAAGGCGCTTATCTGTAAATAAGGTATAGGCTATCAACAGTTAATTATCTAAAGATAGCACTTAACAAGGAACAGGGTACACATCTTACCTATGCAGGCTGTATATTCAAAACAGATTAATGTTAATTAAATGGTCCGTCAAGCTGGAGTGTGCAAAATCGATGAGCACTGACAGCAGTATAATAGAGATAAATCTAAGACACTGTCAACTATAGAAGGAAAAGTTTAGACATTACACATAAGCTGTGGAATCCAAATTTTGATTGGGATCTCCTCACAGATTCAGTGTTTACTTTGGGTGCGTTTTAGGGTCAGTTCACGGTATACAGGGAGACCAACTTTCAATATTAACGGCTTTTGGACTGAAATAAAAACAAGTCATCTCACACATTTAGGCTGAATTCCCTCCACCCACAGAAGGTAGATGAAGCATGACTTTTAGAAAGAGATCTAAATCTCATACAAAACCTTTCTGCTGAAACAGAAGAACTAAAGTCAAAGTGACATTTGACTAAGCAACATCCATCAGTTGGTAATTCATTTTAGCTCTCTTTGCAGAATACGCAAATTTAATTAGCACAGGTTTTATGGCATAGCATTGTTCCTAAAGAAGGGATTTTGGTCCTTCTGGAACTTCCCCTCCCTGGTCTTTGTATTAGAAATACACTAAAATGACTTCCAGTTCTGAAACAAATTGAAGTTTTAAATCAAAATGTCACAGAATACTAACTCCATACTTCATGAAATGCAAGAATTTTACTTGTTTCTATTTAATACCAGTGTGACCTAGATGAATTATCTAACAATCTCATCTCTTTTTCCTCAGAAGACCTTCTTGATAGCAGGATGTCAGAGCAAAAAAAGGAACAAAGTACAGTTGATAAGCCTCTTCCTATCTGTTGAAGCCCTGCCCCAAGCATAGCACTGTGGCATAAAGAGAGACCAGAGCATCCCTTGATCATATACCGAGATAGCCGCATGACAGAATGAAGAGAAATACATGAGCTGTACTTAACATGTATTTTTAGCTTATTTTCTTCCCTTGACACTTTCCAGCCAGGAATCACTTTGGAGAACTGCAGTAACACAAACATCACACTGGACAGTTTAGCCTTTATTCTAGACAAGTTGTAAACTGTATAGAGGAAGCTTACTAGATTAAATACCAGGAGGGTGGTATCTTTAACATTCAGGGGAAACTGAACATTCTCAAAAAGTAATGTAACAGATTCAAAAGAGAAGAGAGAAAGAAAGGATTGGAAACTCTTTTCTCTTACTCCTCTTCTAATGAACTGGGTGTAATTACTAATAAATCTTCAAAACATGTTACTGGAGCTGGGATGCAGGGCAGGATGAAAAAACCATAAACCATACATATTTGGAAAAAAATCCAGTACTTTCAGAAATTTTTTATAAATCATTCTCACTGAGCTCAGTAAAATAGCTATCCTACTTTGTGTACTTCTAGTGAAAAAGCTACATGTTAGAGACAATACTGGAGCTATTTCCAGATAAGCAAATAAATCTAGGGACCAGAAAGATATTAAAACTTCAAAAAAGCTTGGGGAATAGAAACACAGGAAGGTTTTTACTCTCAGAGAGATTAATAACTTAAGCAGCAACATGGCTACTAATTGCTCTTGTTTTATTTTAATACAGAGTAAATATAACTAAAATGTAATCAGTACAAGTTTTTTTTCACTCTCTCGAGCCCCACATTGGGCACCAATAAATTATTTGTGCTGGTTTAGGTCAAATTCGGGAGGAAACCTCTGAAAGCGGTTCCTCTGGAAAAGCAGATCCACGCTACCCCTCCCCCACCTGGGAAATAGATTTCCTTGGAGAAAAAGTGGAAAAACTATTTATTTAACAAAACAAAACACCTACAAGCATAAAGAATGAACGAATTTACACAATAAACCTCCTTGCTGTTTTGAAGAGATGGCAAATTCAGAAAAGTCCTTCCCGTGGGTGTGTTCTCGGCTCTTCTCTCAGTCTCACAGTCTCTCTAAAGGCTTGGGCCTGGCGTCCTAGCTGCAGTGCAGCTTTTTGGGGCATGGGCCCCCCCTGGGCTATGGTCCTGATATTCCCCGGATCAAACAGTATCAGAACAGTCCCAAAAAACCTTTGGCTTCAGCTAATTAAAAATAAAAACAAACTAAAAAAAAAAAAAAAAAAAAAAAAAAAAAAAAAAAAAAAAAAAAAAAAAAAAACCACNACACACACACACACACAGAGTCCCGGAGAAGTTCGTGCTGAGTGTGTTATCTCTGTGTTTTAAAAACAACTGCTTCACTGCTTGCTCTCAGATTTAGGCTTAAAGGTATAAAACTTATTTCTTAACTAAACAGAGGAATGGAGATAAAAGCATCATACAGTCAACCTAGGACAAAGACTTTTTTCTGTCTGCTCCTAATTCAGGTTCAGAAACTTTCCACTTTGAATGAATGAATGACTACCATGGGAGCATCACACAGACATTTTCTCTTCAAACATTATAAGTACTAAAATGAACTTTGCCTGGTTTCTACAACTTATAAGTCACTTCTGTTGTACTTCTCTAGAAAGGTGCAAGCTCCCCTGAAACTTCAAAGGCCAGCTCATTTGTGTATCATCCCTCTGCTGTTGATTACCTAGTGCTTAAAAAAGGATGAGCTCATTCAACATCTTTTCCTGAGGGCATGTGATATCTTCTTCCTCTAACCAATCACCTGTTTTCACAGAGTGCAGTTATCTCTGAGGGTGGATTTCTGCAAGGACAATGAACTTGAAAGCAATTAAGAAGGGTACCCACATCTGTATATGCCTGCACAAAGGCAGCATGACTTAATTTCCATATTAAGCTGTAAACCAAAGTGTTTTTTAGATACTGGTACATCTATGGAGCTTCCCACAATCAAAATTCAGGAGAAACATTAGCCAGATATTTTCAATTGACTACTCTGGTCAAATAAAATACCAAATAGTATAGTGAAAACCAAAAAATCTCAAGAAACTCAACTAAATAAAATAATAGCTTAGTATAGGAATCAAAGGAGGATTTATGGAGGTACATCCATGCAGAGGAATAGGAAACAAGTAGTAGGATATCTTAGACGAAGGGCTAAGAAAAGAGCATTTGAGTCATTCAGCCTCACCAACTCCCATCCCACTCTACTCTGTGCTAGTGAAGCCTCACCTCAGGCCCTGTGTGCAGTTTTGGGTGGGTGCCACTGTGATAAGTAAAATGTGTAAGAATGTTGTGGTTACTTAACTAGTTATTTCTTTAATTACTGACTAATAAGTTTCTAGTTGACCCCTCGTATCACCCCCTTTGCCAATTCACCAGTGCTTTTTGTCACCTTCTTACCAGTCATTTCCCTGGATATGACAAGCCATCTGACCCCTACCCATTACGTCATACCAAAGGGTAGGGGCGGTCCACCATGCCAGAGCCAATAGAAACTGCAGGAATTGGATCCTCGCTAGGACCAATCAAAGCGAGGATCCAAAAGCCATCAATCGGAGCCGCCCCTGGATTGCATAAAAGGGCGAGCCTCAGCCCAGCTCAGGGTCTTCTGCGTCGGACTTCGCCTCGTGAGGATCGTCTAGACCAGGCCTTCGCGTTGTAGAAGAAGACCCGGCTCCAGCCAGAAGGAACACGACTGGCGCCGCTACCCTCCCTGGAGCAGCTGGACAGCGGTGGACGGCAGTGGCGTTGGCAGAACCCCGAGCACTCCGAGCCCCCATCCCAATTTGCTTTTAAATAAAGGTTGCTGAAATCACTATGGGGAGTCTGTCTCCTGTGTTTTTGACACCACAATTTAAGAAGGACATAAAGCTCTTAGAGAGCACCCAAAGGAGGGCAACCAAGATGGTGAAGGGCCTTGAGGGAAAGCTGCATGAGGAGTGACTGAAGTCACCTGGTCTGTTCAGCCTGGAGAAGAGGAGACTGAGGGGAGACCTCACACTGGACTACAGCTTCCTTGCAAGGTGAAGTGGAGGGATTCCTTCTATTTGGTGACCAACAACACAACCCCAGGGAATGGCATGAAGTTGTGCCAGGGGAGATTGGATATTAGGAAAATATTGTTCAGCCAGAGGACAGTTGGGTGTTTTAGTGCAGGGGCTGCCTCAGCTCCTGGCTGGCCTGTCTATCAAAGATCTCTACCAATCAGGTGTAGCACACATTACTGATCGAAGCATTGTTCAGGCTATAACCCCAGCCAATGAGATGGCAAGCCGCCAACTTTTGAAACTTCTCTAGATTAAAGGAGAGGGCACAAAATAAATCACTCTGTCTGCTGCTGTTCACTACCACGAGGTTCGTGTCATCCTTTGTCTCCTCCTGGGCTCTACACTGACAGTTGGGCACTGGAACAGGCTCCCCAGGGAAGCAATCATGGCCCCAAGCCTGACGGAGTTCACATGGTGGGATGGTGCTTTTCAGGGCCAGGAGTTGGACTTCGATGATCCTTGTAGGTCCCTCCTGACTCAGCTTATTCTATGATTCTATGAACTCCACTGTATACATGACAAGCGGTTCTCTGACATTCACATAAAAGCCTGATCTACTTTATGTACTCTACATTTCATTGTGCCACTACTGTCTTTTGGGAACTCCTCTTCCTTTTATTTGTCTTCAACAGCATCTTTTCTTCATTTTAGGGATCGATTGAGACACCCACGAACATTCACTCAAACGTTTTCTAAGCTCAAATATTTTGATGTTACTTTTGTTCCAGGATCAGACTGAATACCAAAACATTCTGAGAAATTAGTTTGAAATGGTTTTGAAAAAAAAAACCAGAAAAGATTTTTTTCTCTCTAAATCCAGAAGAATAATTTCAGCATTTTCATTTCAGCATATTAATTTTCTTGCATTAGTACCAACTGAAGAAAAGTTGATTGAAGGACACATGAAGATGCAGCAGTGTGAGGCTGAAATGCCTCGTGGGACCTGTCATTCTAGAGCCCTCCCTCCTGCCTAAAAGTTAGGCAGCCTTTGCTGAAGTGCATGATTGCTGTGACAGTATGCCAAAATGCATCATGAGAGAGATGTATAGGCAATAAGAAGCTCAGATCATGGAGTAAGGGAGGGCCACAAAACGTTTGCACAAATCCGTGAAATGATCCATAACACATAAAGTTGAACTGATTTCAGAGAGAGTGTTTTAGTGCAGTTTGAAAGATTTTAATTTGGATCAAATGTATTCAAGAGGAGGTCCTTTCTTTAGTTTTCTCCTTGAAAAAAAAAATTAAAAAATACTGTATTAAAGAAGTTATAATTATATCTTTAAGTGGAAATTTTTGAGTGAGAAACAGTTTTGAGTGAGTCCGAAGGAGAGCCACAAAGATGATCAGAGAGCTGGAGCAGCTCTCCTATGAAGACAGGCTCGGAGCGTTGGAGTTGTTCAGCCTGAGGAAGTGCAGGGTTGCCCTTAGAGCAGCCTGCCAGTGCCCAGAGGAAACTACAAGAAAGCTGCAGAGTGACTTTTGGTAAAGGCATATGATTCATCGCTTGTTTGACCCATATGAAAGGAAATATAAAGTAAATTTCTATAGGAAGTTAGCTATAATTACCAGCCAAAATGCTGGCAACCTAAGACCATTCTGGGGTGATTTACAAAGACACTGACCCCACACAAAACTCTTTGTTTTCTTTGGAGGCAGGTTTTGTTCTCAGAAATGCTGACTGTCATCTGGCAGGGTATAACTTTCTGATCTCTTTCTGAACCAGTTTGAAAGTGTTAATAATGCCCCATAATTTTAAGAAATAATTCTTCTTTCTAAAAGGTAAGAAGATTCAGGTGTCAGCCTTTAGGAACCTTTGAAAACATTATTATATTCAGGAAAGCTATCCATAATCTTGCACAGAGAGAAAAAGTCTTAGAAGGGATTAGAAAATACCAGTGTTCTTTGTCAGTAAGTACATAATTCATTCAATTTAGTTACTGCTAATCTTTTTTCTTTACTTTTTTAGAACTGACCTGATGTGTTGAATTTACATACATTTCAATAGAAACACATTTTCTAGTCATACAGGAAAGATTAGCTATATATAGCATGATCCTTAAGAGTTCCAAACTGCTTTTAAATCCTACAAAGCAATAGTTTATAACTGTGCTAAGTGATCATTTTATATAACTGCTAATAAGGACATTAGCATTCTTCCCACACTAAAAGTATCAATTAATCTCATATATTAGAGATAACCTGGCGTTAATGCATCATTAGATCAAAAGCATTGATTTCAGAAAGTTTTTATTATGTGTATACATTTTAGAAAGATCAGACTATAATAAATTTTAGTTTATAAGTGTCCTTTTTCATATACTTATCATTATCAAGCTTTGTAAATGACCCATTTCCCAGTCACACCAGGAGAATTATGGGGAACCAACTGATCACACTGAAGGAAGTGTAATCTGTTAGTCTCTGCAGCAGCCACTGTACAAAATACCTGCCTAAAAATTAAAAAGAAAACAATAAAGAAAAGACTTAATGAAAGAACAACCCAAAACTAGAAGAGAGATTGGCTGGATTGCCATGTGAATAAAAGCTTGGATTTACAGTTGGAAAACCTAGAGTCAATTATTGTATTTACCAATGCAATTCATGTTTCTATGTAATAACTTTGCATTTGTCAGATGAAATGAAAGTACTTTTCTACTTAAGCAGCTAATGTGTTGGAAAGGGACTGTTTCTTCCTGTGTTTCTGTATTGTTCCTACACAACAGCATCCCGGTGCAACTAGAGACTGGGCACCATAGTGGCACATATTAAAACCCCCACAGAAATACCTATATAGGCTTCAAGGTTTCAGAGCAGGTAGGGGGTAGGGGTTCTCCATAGCAAAATGAAAATGAGCTAGATAAACAACCATGAGAGACAACACGTAAAGTCACAGGATGAGGTACAAGAAAGTTTTGGAATCAGTGTGCAGGTACCATTTTTAAGCTAGTCATTCTGACTATTTGGTTTTTCATTTTGGACTGAATGTGCACATTCTAGTCACACTGAGAGGAAAGAATCAGCTCTGTAGAGAAAGTTCAAAAGCAGGAAATCACTTCCAATCTCAGCAGGCAGCAAGAAACTTTTTTTTGGTGTTTTTTTTTTTTTTTTTTTTTTTTTTTTTTTTTTTGTTTTGTTTTGTTTTGTTTTTGTTTTTGTTTTTGTTTTTTTTTACCCCATATGCTTTGTTTCCTTGGGTGGATTTCAGGAGGGAGGAATAAGGATGAAACATCCTATGACTACTGATCTTGTGAGAATGAATGATGTATGTCATTTGCCAATTCTGTGGGAATTCATCAAGCCCCTTCTCTAACAGTTGAAAATCATTATGCATAACCTATTTTTAGTTCACACAATATTTGTTTGTGTCTCTTTTTTCCTGTCTCTTCTTCTTCCCACCAGACTGAGGGCAAGCACTGTGGGAGATTCAATGCTTGTTTGATACATATTAATTTTGGTTTTGTATTTTAAGTAGCAACAAAATCTTCCACATTAGAAGACTAGAGTAAACCATGATCATAACTTTTTTTTCTGATGGGCAAGGCTATAGAATATCCTTGAATAAGCAACCACTTAAAACCATGTAGATCTATCGAAGTGGTTCAGATTTATTACAAACAATAAAGGTAGTAGACTACCTGCAGCATTCATTGATTGTTTGTCCTCACCATTCAAACAATAACAAAGAAATAATGAAGTAAAGTAAGTCTCTGGGTTTTAATTTCCAGACTGGATTTTGTCAAGCATGTACTGCCGGGTACCAGTCACATCTTAATCTGCAACGCTGGAACCTGGACATTCATCAGCTCTCCACCACAGGCTATAGCTGGGAAACAAGTCAGCCCTTATCTTTTTCTGTCACATCGAAATGAATGGCACACAGAAATCTCTCAGTCAACAATGTATTCAAGGATGGTTTCCAAACTCTTCCCTAAGCACTCATTTAGTGTGGGAAGCTCTGAGACACACAGCCCTGAGACAGCTGCATGGCATTTGAGCTTGAGCTGTGTCCTGTGCATCTGGTTCTCCTAGCTGCTGTCTGCCTTCTTGAACCCTACAATCAAAACTGAGACCAACTCTCACACGTTCTCTTCAACTGCAAGCACAGGACCTGCAGCTACTCTCCAGAATTTCCTGTTGCTATTCCCATCCTCCTGCTTTGCTCTGAAAGAGTCCTGGCAGCCAAAGTCCTCCCCAGGGAAAGAGCATCTTCTGCATCAGCTTCCCTCAGGACTGCCATAGCACTTCATTAAAGATGAACTGCATCTTTGTGGTAGATACACGAAGGATACAATGAACTACAGCACACATAAAAGCAGGTGGAAGAAGCTGTGCAGTGAAAAGTTTTACACAATTACACCCCTCAGGGCTTGTTCTATCTTATTTATAGCTTTTTGCACCCTCTTTTTCTACCCCTGTCCAGGTCACAAATCCTAGATATGCTTGGATAAGCACTTCAAAATTGTAGATTCAGAGATCAATAGACAATAGACAGCAAATATTTACAGTTGTCATGGAAAACAACTCTGTGCCATGCTCTGTCATTTTAAATCTGGTTTAGGCCTGACGGGCTGAACAACCAAGGCAATTACATTTAAAACACATCTAGCCACAACCAAGCAGTTATTCTTTCCTAGACTGCAAAGCCATAAAGAAGATGAGATGCAGCACTGATGGTAGTAAACTCAGTGATAATTTTAAGGCTAAATGTGCTTCCCCCTTTTCCATTTACATGTTTTTGCTCCAGATGGGCCTTAAAAGCTAGTTTGCTAACTATTTACTGGCTTAACTGAAACCCTGTTACAAACAATGACAATAAAACTCCCAGATACCTCAAAGGGGTTTCAATACTGGCCCTCTTACCAAGGAGTCATCAATGATCCAAGGTGCTGGGCTATCCCTGCCCTGCCCTGACTGGGTGACACACCTCTGCCAGGAGCAGCCACCTGTGCTGAGTGAAGCCCTGCTGCCCCTGAGACCAGGAGGAATTTGTCATTAGCTTCCAAAGAGAGACACCAATACCCTTTCCATGGAAGTCCAACGAGGATCAAAGGGAGGCATGGCTCAGTCAGGTTTCTCTTTCTGACATCTACTTGAATCTTGCATGATAATCCTCATGCAAATGTTTAAGCATTCCAGTAATAATGGAATTTTTTTTGCATACATTTCAGCATGACAATATGAAACATACATACAACTCCTAAATACTCAGTTGTGCAAATGTTTTGCAAAGCTGCGTGATAAAATGATGTTATTTTAGCTGCTTTTTGGGGCCAAGCCATATATCTATTTAAAGAGGAGAATTTGAAAACTTAAAATTAACGGTGAAAGGTTGCACATATCCTCTGTAGAACAGGGTGTTGAAGATGAATATGTTTACTTAGCCCACTTGATCTTGGAGAAATAATTAACCAGCAAATTAATCCCCGACTTAGCTCTGAGCAAGTATGGACCTTTAAGTGCGTCTATCTCTGGCTCCATATCTCAAATCTGAAGTTTACATCACATCTACTTCTATTAATAACAGGCCAGAATTATGCAGTCATTTACAGATTAGGAGTTAAATACATTCTTTCCCCACTAGCCTTAACAGGTAAGTGAAAAGGTGACTGTATACGCAGTCTAACAACAATATTTATAAAAGGATGAACTGAATAAACATGTCTAATGAGCTAAAATGAATAGTTACAATGATCTAATCATCTGTTGGTTAGTTCTCATTTTCAGATCAAGTACTGTGTTAACTTTTCTACTTGTTACATTATGTAATTTATAACCTAACTGTTCATACTCATTAAAAGACACTGTACAGATATATATATATATATATATATTATTTCTAACACCATTTGTTTTCAGCCATAAAGATCATAATTTTCAGGATTTTTTATTATCTGCAATACCGGATAAGATCTGAATACACTGCTGTTTAGTAATCCCTTAAGTGCTACTTTTCATGCCAAAGAAGCCATGCAGAAAATGTTTTGAGGTCCTGAAAGGTTTTGTGTAGGAGGAGGATAAAAAAGAGATTTCAATAATGAAGTGTGGAGTTGCAGTATAGAGAGACAGGTTAAGGCTCCCCAGGGGCATTAGCAAAATTGAATTTTGCCTCTCCAAGGATGGAGGCTCAGGGCTTTGACCATGGGAAAGGGCAGAATCATGACGGGAATCCTGTGAAGGTATAGATTGTATTGGGTTTGCTGCTGCCAGAGAGAAGGACTGAGCACTCCCATGGGACTGGGCTGCCCACATGTGCCCCCATCCTCATGTAGTAGCTCCACTTCCAATAGTGACTTTCACAGTTTTGCCACAGGCAATGTAAGCTGGAGGGGCACAGCCTTTCCCAGTGTCATCCAAAGCAAACAACAACTCTGCTCCTGCTCACATCCAGGGATAATCTTCAATTATCAAGATGTCCCCGTGGCAGAAAACTTCCAGTGCCTAAGAGCATAGTATCTCCTTTACAATGGATAAATAAAAATTTTTGGAATCATCATACATGAGCACAGTAAAAAAACAGGATCATGAATATGCAATGTAGAATGATCCTCCAAAGGATCATCCTTTATTGCTTACCAAGAAACTTGTTTCAAGTAATAAGGAAAGACACTCAATTACTACAAATTGCTACATGGTACAGACATTCAAAATTCATTTGAAATTCAGAGACCTATAATAATTTTCATTTTCAAGCAAATCACATAGTAGAGAGCACAGTAGCTGCAATTATTTTGTTTGTGGTGTACACAGATGACTGGAGCAAGTGGGAACCAAATTACACAACTCAACAGGCAGCACCCATCTGGCTACAAGGCAGCACTCATACAGACAGTGTGTAACTACTGGTTGAGAACAATCAGGGCAAGATGAAGACTGGACAAGGTAGATGATGAAGTTATGTAACAGCAAGAACATGGTTTAGTATCAATTAGTCACATGTATATGCTATACAAAAAAGAAGCCCTTGGTAGCAGCAAGCACAGTATGAATATTACAGCTGGGAAAATAAATATATTTTAGCTGATTTTTGGGTCTTTTCAATTTCCACATTTATTAACAAATTCAATTTCCCTGAATTTGCTCACTCATAGCTGTATTTGCTTTCTAAAATAGCTTCTCGAGAATTCCTGGTTGTCTGTTTTCAAATGGGCTATAGAACCAATCATAAACAGTTTCAGAAGTGGATTTACACAAAGTTTGTTAACTGAGGTATTTGGGCAGCTAACCTGCTAAATTAAAAAATATATGAGTTAGTCCTGCTTACTTAGCTATTGCTAATGATACTCACATTCCCTTCCCCTTTTTAAGTTTCAGCTGACCAGAGATGAGAAGCAATCTCATTTGTCAGGACTTCATGAAACGTTATTAAAAAGAGTGAGGAACAAATATCCAAAGCAGAGGAAGATTGCCTAGCTGACATGTCCAAAATTTCTAAGACCTAAATATGTTTTATTAATATTTTTGCAAACAAAAACAACTGCAGACTGAAAAATATTTTTATGATGAAAGCTTGATAGCATTTATTTACCACATCAGCAAGAAAATGTTTATTTCTAACATTTTAAATAAAATATTTGTATTTTTGAAATAGGAAAACAGTCACACTATATAATTGTCTTCTACTTATGTTGACTGGAAACATCCCAATCTTTGCAACAGAAGTAGTTATTAATTAACAACACTAATTTTCTAGACTTGTCCAGACTACACTGTTGATTAAATATCCTCAGGACCCAGTAAGAGTAAAAACTAAGCGTGTTATGGCTTGTCAGTTGCACAAATATGACTTTCAGCTACCAGGAAAGTATTTGAGCTACATTAATACTTACTGCATTCCTAAAAAACACAAACCACATGGTGAACTGCCTCCACTTAAATAAATAAATAAAAAGGCAGCAGAATTGCATGTAAGAAGTCATGCTTTTTCACTGCTTAAATCACAGCTTCTTAAATAACAAGAGGAAAAGCAGAGATACTGCAAAGTGGTTAACATACATTTGTGCATAGACCTTTCTGCCCATGCATTTATGTAAATACAATCAGCATTTGATTTCCATGAGTTTCACTTTTCCCCTACATTGTTCTAGTTAATTCCTGCATTACTTTCTGAGAAAAACAACTGATAGGAAAGGAAACAAACAACAGAGGAGACAAAGAGTGTCTAATTAAATAAGGTATCTGCCTCCTTCCTGGTACTCCATTACATCACACTCCCAGAAAATATTTTCAAATAATCCATTTGTTCCAGATATTGCCTCCTCTACAGCTAATACACACAGAGCTTGTCCTGCTTTCAAAACATTTTAGTCTTAATATTTTAACCAGTTCACATTGGAACATTTGTCTGGATCCTTTCACCTAGGTTAGAAATGGCAGATATTCAAGCACAAATCCTTGCAGCAGTGTGAAGGGTATTTTTGCTGGGACAGGAGACCTTTTTTTTTGGGCTCACCATTTCTTAAGCTAAGCCTGTAGTTTCTTTTTCTTAAATGCTGGTCCTGCACTATATGCATGAAGACAAGGAAGCTTGTAAGAGATCATTTATACTACCTGCAAACTCAGGTGCACTGGACCACGGAATGTTGCTCTGAGCCATTTCCTCTGCACTGCTTCATCTCCTTCTTGTTTGCCTCATTCTCTTCACCACCAAAAAAAATTGTGTTGGTCTTTAATACAGCACATATCAAAGACTTGGACTACATTGGGTTAGAAACAAGACACACAAGGACAAAAAAATAATCCTTCCTCTAGAAAGCTTGCTGTTCTGAGAATTAGATATGCTAAGCTGCAACAGTAATGGACTAGATCAATACGGCATTTGCTGTATTTTCCTTTGCTTTGGTCCTTCTGTAAATAAGGAATAGACTCACTTCACCAGCAGCCAAGCTGTAATCAGGGAGTAAGGAGTCACAGCTGAGGTAAATCTTTGAAGGCTGTATGAAAGTCTGTGGAGACCACAGAAAATGCAGAAGTGTATTTGCAGGAATTGTATGCAATTACTGTAAATTAGTCTTCAGATGATAAAGACTGACACAGCTTAAAGACCAGATGATGAATATTTACAAATATCCATTTAAACCTACAGGTCTCCTAAGTGTGTAGCATTAGGACACAGTAACTGAAGGAGAGGATGGCTGCCCATTTGTGTAACTGCTTGCAACTCCAATACCCGAGAAATTGGGTTTCCATTTGCACCAGGACTGACTAAAGAAATTTCAAGCTGCTCTCTGTAGAACTGTAACACAATACATCAGGTTGCCCACCCCCACATCCTGACAGGGTCGGTGGCACAATTAAATCAAATGACAGCTTTTCTAGCTCATCTCCTCTCCTCTCATTCCATCAAGGCACTTGCCTTCTAGAAACCATTCATGCAGGAACACTTACTCCTAGCTGCCCAGCACTTTTGCTACTGAAGGCATAAATCAGAGGCAGCTATTACACTCAGATCTCACACTCCTGGGCTCTGTCAGCCCAGCCAGGATAGCAAACCAGATGGCCCCCAGGGCATCCCACCCAGCTTACTGCCAGGCTCTGTCTTCCCATCCTGCTGAATCATCTGCTCCTTCATCTCTGCCTCTCACCTTTTATTGCTATCAAATGCAGAGAACTGCTCAGCTGCTTTTTCCTTAGAGCAACAGTTACTTCCTTGGAGAAGTTTCTTTTTTGGTATTTTGTCACAGGTCACAGAGCATGACTACAGAAAGGGCAGGAAACAGGGCATTATCAATCCCCACAGGCAGGCAAAAAAATGTCTTAGGACCAAATGATCCAAAGGAGAAAAGAATCAAGTTGGACACATACTTTTTGTGCTTCACCAATGCTTTCCTAGGAAGTGATGGGGACCTACTTGACTGGCATCCAGAAGTATGAGTTAATTCTACATCTCTCAACAAAAATCCTTGAAAATCTTAGTGAAACAAGGACACGCTGGCCCTTTTTAAAGGTTCATACCATAAAGACTGCCTGGCAAAGGCTGTGCGGTGCCTCCACAGTAACTTCATACTGACCCCCACTGTTCACACACTGTGAATACAGCTGTGCCTGAGAGAGCCGGCATCTCCTGCATATGCAGAAAAATTAATGTACAGCACTGCAGCACAGCTGCTGCTTCCTAGAAGTGCTGGTATTCACTCCACATTGCTGCTGCTTAGGGTTTGGAAGACAGAGCACATATGCTGGAATGCCTGAGAAATTATGGTTTGCCAGGTTGCTGTGTGCCAGGAAATCTGGGATACCTAAGAAAAGTTTTCAGACAGGAGAAGAATGCATCTGAGATAACCTAACTATGTAGTAGCTGTAGTCTAAAAGAAGACAACCTTTCAACCTGTGCAGAGGACCCAAGGGTCACTCAGCCTATTGGGAAAAGAGTGCAAATCCTTCCAGTTTTCAGAATTGTCTGCATTTCCTTTTCCCAATGATTTCTTTCCTGCCCTTCTCCCCATACTCAGCTTCTCCCTGGGATTCACTTGCCCAAATTTCTTTATCTCCCCACACCTGCATTTATTTACCCTTCTGATGTACACACGATTCTGCACACATCTCCCACATCATCTCCCTGTGGTCATCCATACATGCTTTTTCTGTCCTTTCTGACAACTGAACATTTTCTGAATTTTTCACTGCACACAGACTGCACTTCTTTTTATACCCCCACCTTCCACCTCCTCCTCTAGTAAAATCACTTTCCCTCTAGAACATAAGAAGCTTTATTCCCTCTCCCCTCTCCTCTTTTTTTTTTTCCTAATTATGTCTCCAATGGCAACTGGCTTGGGGTGAGTGTCAGGGCCATTTCCACTTCCCTTTGGAAAAAGCTACCCATCTCACATAAAAACTGGCAGGCAAAAGGCCTTTGGCCCTTCTACCTCTCAATATAGTTCAGGTTTGCAAGTGAAGCTAACACTCCCCTGCTTAGAGGACTTCCCCCTTCTATTTTTCCTTTTTTTAATAAAGCTTCTTCAAGCTTTTCTCCCTATAGGGTAGTGAGTGACAACCTTTAGCTGGGGTAACCTTCAGCCATCAGGAAGCACTATGAAAATATGTTTTTATCTCTCTGAATTTCAGTAAAACCTTGACAGAATGCAACAAACCTTAATCAAAGCTATTTTTAGAAGGGGGCTTTATCCCAGAAACTTTTTACTGAAACTGCACCAAGTGTGCCATGCTACCTGAGGTGCCCATGCTCTCGCGGGGCCCAGGTAGCTGTCGGCTGTTTCCAGAGTTCTGATGTTCAGCAAAGTCTACTGAGGCTGGCACTTTGTCCCAAGATGAGTTGTGATACCAAGGCTAGAGAAGAAGGGAAGAGAGAGCCTTAAACATAAAGAGAAGGTGAAAGGGTCATCTCATTTTTAGTGACTGCTAGTGGCAGGAGAAGCAGCAGTTATGCCGATTTACAACTTCTTTCTACAGAGAGGATATGAAATAAACAGAGTGAAAGGATGCAAGTATGTGGATATGGCTTGTGAATATTAATTTGATTATTCCTGGAAATAAATTTTGGGGAATTTTTTTTAGGTAACTTCTTACAGAATCAAGTCTTACTTTGTATTTTGTAGAAGATACCTGTTAGAAAAGCTCAGACTGCTGTCTCTAGCTTCTTCCATGTGGAATTTAGGATTATGTGCAGTTTGGTGTCTTCAAGGTCAGTGTGGTCAGGCTATGCTGGAACCTGTTGGCTCCCTACTAAAAAGATAGGCTCGTGGTGCACTGCAGAGCTCATTAACAAGGTCAGCTTGTTCAAGTAAAGGTCTCCTTATCAAAAGGTATTTTTAAAACACAAGAAATCCCCAATGTTTTCTGCACACTAAATTTATCATAGAAGTTCATGTATGCACATCTATTTCTTTGCAGTAGTTTAGATGCAATAAATACTACGATGTTAAACTACAATACAATGTTTAAATTACAATTTAAAAATTAAGGAAATATTTTTTAGTCTTCCAACAGAGCATGTCTGCTGCTTAACTGCAAGCCCAAAGGAGGAGAAAAGCTCCCAAACTTCAAATAAAACCAAGTGCAGACTGAGATTTGCATTGAGTGAAGAGAAATACAATGCACACATGAAAAGCGGCCACCCTATTTCCTATTTGAAAATTTTATGTAATATTTGAGTTATATGAATGAACTTCAAACTAGACATCTGTTTAGACAGATTACTTAGCACCTTGCACAGATGTTCTATGTTTTCTATTATAATGCTTTAATTAAAGATTATTCATCAGCATTCACTCAGCACAGTTAAGTGCCACTTTGAGTAGAGATGCACAGGGAATGAGTCCTGTGTGCCATTTGTAATAGCAGCTTTAAATCAGGTGGTGATGGCAAACAATTGCCACAAAGCCAGCCACAACCTTTTGCCACTACTGAGTAGGGAAAGAGGTCAGGAGCGGACTCTCAGTCCCACATCTGTGCAGCAGATGCCAAGACACCTTCCACCCCCTTGCTATCCCCAGTGTTCCCGGAGGGAGGGGAGCAGGCCGTGAGGAAACCAGCCGGGGCCACCCCTCTGGTATCCACCCTGTTGCCTCCTCTCGCTATTCACTGGTCTCTTCCTCCTGGCCCCCAGCAACAAGTGTGCTGTACCAGTAAGGGGTTTTCAAAGGGGCTGAACGGAGAAGGTGACACATAATCTGTTTTAGCTAGGCATGGAAACTGAGAGTCATTGAGAGCAGATCCCAGGAAGGCCATAGAAAGCCAACCAGGGAGGATGTGGAACAGTCCTTCAAATATATGTATGTGCCAGGTGATNAAAAAAAAAAAAATTACAACATTGTGAGTAAAGGATAAAAGTTTACAAGTCTAATGTCACCTTGTCACCTTCCTGGAAAGTATTTCTGCAATTCAGTGTATTCACCTCACCAACATTGCACATCAGCCTCTTGCAGGTGCACCATGCTTTCCACCCTGGGCTCTGTCTGGCAGAGACTTGCAGAAGTGACTTCTGCATACCACAGAAATGTGCTGGGTGGGTTTGATTACAGGTAGAGAGCCTGTAATTTTCTTCCTATCTTTTTTAAACCCATTACATCCCTAACAATGGAAACTGTCAGCTGAAGTGATTTTGTCAGCCAAATTTGAGAAGCTGCACATTTTATGACCATTAAAGTTTCCTGTAACTTCTCACTTGCATTTTTCCATGCCTAAGAATATTTTTTTTTATTTCTCAGATTCCAAAATAAGCATCAGGAGTGATAAAAATTTGTCAGCTCAACAGGAAAGGAACTGAGGATTTGTTCCCCAGGTTACTTCTATTCTTCAATCTAATGAATGTTTAGCATAAAATGCACAGACAATTACATAGTTACACTTAATGCCATTCCCATTTTTCACCACGTGAGTTTGGTTTGCATTACCCACACAGGCAGTTCTGCAGCAGTAGGAGGAGAAACATGTTTCCCAAAGCTTAATTTCACCCCAGTGGTTATAGTATTTTTCCAGGTTATGTGAGGTGCACACTTGTTTCAGGCCAAGAGGGTGCTGAACTTCAAATTCCCCTGAGGCATATTCTCACCTTCAGCAGAAAATGCCCAGCTGGGTCTGAGTGGGAGGAGGTTTACAGCAGCCTGATGCTGATGTGTCAGCTTTCACTACCCACACATTGAAAGTAGACCAATGCAGTGCTCAGCTGGAAGGGATGTGGCTCACCCATCCGGCAGGGAGAGCGGCCAGCTAATAGGTGTCTTGAGATCCACATTGCCAGATGGGATCCCAAGTGATTTGCTTTCATTAAACCCATAGTTTCTTCAGAAAATCACTCTTAGTTGGACACTTCCCTGCCATGTGTGTGTTTTTAAACTGCTGTTAGTGCCTAAGCATTAAGGACAGCCTCCTTTTCCTCCGTGCTAAGCAAAGCACATAGCAGAGGCTTGGTCAAGAAGCACAGGGCTCCCTAATGATTCTGCTGGGGCAGGATGATTACATGATTTGATGGAACTTTGGGGCAACATACAAAGGAAATCTTTTTACCGTTGTTTCTAAAACAGTTTTGTAGTCTCCTTCTGCATATGTCCTTTCTCTGCATACATCTTTACCCTTCTGAAGGTTTTTTCTGTCCTATTTTTTTGTCAGTACAGAAATACAGTTCTGCTTAATATGCTTTGATTCCTGTTATATGCTGATATAGCAGAAAAACAATTGAATGGCTACAATGGCTTAATCCCTATTCTGGTTTTGTGGATGTTAAGAAATCTGGAAGATTGTATTTTGTATTTTGGAATGCATTTCTTATCCTTCAATCCCTACCCTACTGTTCATAAAAGACTTTGTGGATGAAAGGCAAAACCATGCATGTTCTGGTTCAAAAGCTGCTTACATGAATCAACAAGTTGGATAAATATTTTTTTCCTGGAGTAAGGGATGAGAGAAAGATGGAAAGAACAACACATGACAAGTCTCCGTGAGTTCACTTAATGCATAGTGAAGGCATTCAAATACTTAGAAAAGCAGGCAAAGAGGAGACAAGGATGAAGTAAGAAACACTGAGTGTTCATGATCAAAAGGGCCCCTACTGACTTCTTTAAAGGCAGGACAGGTTATTTTGTGACTACAGCTACTTAAAACAGGGTTTGACAGGATCCAGTCTTCAGTTAAACATCAGTGTGGCTCTATGCTAAGATGCCAAATTGCAAGAGTAAGTACAATTTCTCATCAAAGTGCCCTGTTAAAAAACCAAAGCAGATAAGAGACCATTTCCCATCTAATGTAGTTGAGAATCTGATGCTACAGAAAGCTGGTCATTCTGCAGAGGAATCAACAGTTCAATTATTTTCCCTTTTTTTTCTTTCCAATTCAAATTCTGAGACTAGTGTCATATTCCTGACTTGCTCTGTGACTTATGGCAGATTTGTATGTTGCCTTCCTATCAGATGCGAGGCTTGCTATCCCTCCTGCCTTCCTCATTCATAAATTATTCATATATAAAATATACATATACCTAGGCGATGTACTGTTTTGGACAAATTTCCTCATTCCTTTAAAGAAGTAAAGAAAAGAAACTGACTAAAACTATTTTGTTTGTTGCTAGTAGAACTGTTGAGTCATACAACCAGTTAGGTTTGAAAAGATCTCTAAGATCAAGTTCAAACGTAAACCCAACACTTCTCAGGCTGTCACTAAACCATACCCTTAAGTGTCACATCCACATGTCTTTTAAATACCTCCAGGGTATTCCCTGGCAGCCTGTTCCAAAGCATAACAACCTTTTCAGTGAAGAAATGCTTCTGAATATCGAATCTAAACCAAGGAGGTCAGTCTCTCTCAAACTATTGTTTGTTACCTGGGAATACATCTCCATCTCTCAGATAGTTGTAGAGAATGATAAGGTCACCCCTGAGCCTCTTTTGCTCCAGGCTAAACACTCCAAGCTCCCTCAGCTGCTCTTCATGGGACTTGTGCTCCAGACCCTTCCCCAGCTCCACAGCCCTTCTCTGGAAACACTCCAGCACCTCACTGTCCTTCCTGAGTTGAGGGGCCCAGAACTGAACACAGCACTCGAGGTGTGGCCTCACCAGTGCTGAGCACAGGAGGACAATCACTGCCCTGGTCCTGCTGGCCACACTATTGCTGATACAGGCCAGGTGCCATTGGCCTCGGCCGCCTGGACACACATTGGCTCATGTTCAGCTGCTGTCAACCAGCACCCCCAGGTCCCTTTCCACTGGGCAGCCTTTCAGCCACTCTGCCCCCAGCCTGTAGTGCTGCTGTTGTGACCTGACTGCAAGACCCAGCACTTAGCCTTGTTGAACATCATACAGTTGGCCTCAGCCCACTGATCCAGTCTGTCCAGACCTCTCTGAAGAGCCTTCATTTTCTCAGCAGATCAACACTGCAACTCAACTTGGTGTTGTACAGAGGAAAAAAATTTGAGATTTTTTTCCTAAATTTCATCTCTATTTTATTTTGATATTTTCAAGACATCAATTCTGAATTCAACAAAAATCAGAGCATCTATCAATATTACCTGCAATTGAAGTCTGAAATGAAATACTTTCTTCTGTCCCCACGAAGTGTTCTCTGTCTCAATAGTGGTCCAGAGTTGGCAGCTCAAATCTAGTATTCTCACACACACACAAATTACTTTCTTATCGCCCTCCTTCTTATATCCTCTCACTATAAAATTCCCCTGTGGTTTTCCAGATGAACCTTTGAGCTTGGTCTAGTGAGAAAACCATGGTTAATCACCTGCAGGACAGTATTCTCTTTGTTTTCTTTACTCTCTGGAGTAGAGCTTCTTTGAAAGAGTGGATTGCAATTTACTTAGTCTGTGATGATGCTCCTTCCAGCTGTGAGAAATAGTCCTTCATCTACAGAATTGAAAGAGGACAAAGCTATCAAAGCAAAACTATTTGATTATATAAACAAGTAAGCTGAGTCTGGCACATCCTACTGAGGAGGCACCTCTCTCTCTAAGATGCATAAACTTTTAGACAGTTCCTCAACTGGTGGGGTCCCTGTCCCTTTTTCCCTTTGGCTGAGTATTCAGGAATTCCCATTCTTTCTGACCGCCTACCACGCTCAAACTGACACCTCCTTTCCCCTCCCCTTTCTATCCCTCTCACAACTAAGGACTCTAAGTAACAAGCATCACTTCACTCCTGTTTTCCTCCCCTCCCTTCAGGCCCAGCCTCCTGCTAGCTACATCTTTGCCTACAAAACATTATTTTCTCTCTCACGCAAATCAATGCCAGAGTTAATTTCATTTTTTTTTTCTGCTTTCTGACTTAGTCTAAGAAGTCTTTTAGGCCTGTGTGGAACATTAAAGTTACTTAAAGTTGCAGCATTTGTAAGAGAAAGCATTAAAACAGGCTCCCTAGAAAAGGGGTCACAGTACCATGTCTGCCAGAGTTTGGCAAGAAACGTTTGGACAATGCTCTCAGGCACATGCTGTGATATTTGGGGTTGCCAGGTACAGAGCCAGGAGTTGGACTAGATGATCTTTGTGGGTCCCTTCCAACTCAAGATATTTTATGATTCTAGGAAAATTAAAATGCAAAAGTCCCTCAGAAGTATTTGCAACGTTGAAAGAGAGAAGAGGAAGGCCGTGGTCCCCATCAGTTTGAATGAATGTAGAGCAATGCACAGACAAAATTCTGTTTGCCTCTCCCTCCTACAAACCAGAACGGTCAGTGAGATAAATGATGACAGATACTGGAAAGGACAGGTGGGGCACAGTTAGGTAAGCTTTGGGGATCAGGGAACTTACAGACTTCCAAAACCAAATGCTGACACGCAGACCTGTGACCTGCTTTTTAACAAACTTGAGAGTAGACAAAGAATACAGCAGCTTGCAGTGTTCTGAAGAGTTTTTTCCCCAGTGTGATTTAGTTATTCTCAGAGTTAACATACAAACAGAAAAAGATACACACACATCCAAACACTTACAAAGGACAAAGAGTGCTATCTAGCATCCAGATACTGTTAGCAGCAATGGTTTTTAAACTGCAAAGTAGAAGCAGTTTTCAAAGCAGAGTTGTGAACAGAGATAATTTTAGAAGCAATGAATATCCCTGAGCAGCAGTAGTAGAAGGTGTCTTAGTGGGCAAACAGTGTCATGGTCAGAGCCTGATCCCAGAAAGAAACAACAGGCTGAATAATAGAACAGTGGCTGAAAGTTACAGTCAACAATCCTTTTCTACCAATTCTGATGCCATTATGCTAAGGTTATGACCCACATTATTATTTACTGAACAGTTTCATGTCATTGCAAATGAAATTTATGGACTTCAAATAAAAAAAAGAAAGAAAGGGGTTATTTGGATATTCTAAATTAGAAAATGTAATTTTGGAGCATTGCTGCACAGAAGCATTAATGTGTACTTTAGTGCAGAGTTCACTCGAAGTATGTAAATAATCTTAGAAAAATTGGTGCCGAGAGAATTTTAGTCTGAAAATCAGTTTTCATGACAGTACAAATATACAGCTGTGAAAGTTCATATATTAGAGCTCAAACAGACTACTTTAAGGAAAAACACAACCATGAGTTCAAGCACATAGGGCCTATCAGCCAGACCTCTGTGTGCAGAGGGAAGACCTTTGCTTCATCAGCCTACAGCAAGTGTTCACAACAGAAGTGTCCACAAGAGATTTGCAAATATACGGATATGGAACGGGTGCTTGGGCCACAGCAGGGGAAGAAAAATATCAGTATGCAAGACCTATCTTCTGTGAGTAATAACAGATCATAGAATCACAGAATGGTTTTGGTTGGAAGGAATCTTTAAAAGTCATCTAGCCCCAACTCTGCTGCCATGGGCAGGGGTGCCAGCTTGCCATGAAACATGGCCTTCAATATTTCCACGCATGGGAGATCTCTGGGCAACTTGTTCTACGGTTTCACCACCCTCATCGCAAAAAAACTTCTCGTTTATATCCAAACGAAATCAACCCTCTCTCAGTCGTCAGTTTAAAACCATTACGTCATAAATCCTACCCTGGCCTGATAAAAAACCGCGTTGTCTAAACAACACCGCTGGTTAGAACTGTTCCATAGATTATACCTGTACTCCCTATCTTTTTTGTCCTACCGGGGGTTGAGTCTGGTGCTATGAAGAACGGTGCCAGGGTTGGAAGTCCCCGGTCCGTGACAGCCGTGGGGCGCTGCGCCTGCAGCACAGCCAGGCCCGGCGGGGCCTCAGCGCCGGCGCCACAGCGGCCTCTGGCGGCGCCACAGCGNNGCCGGTGCCGGTGCCGGTGCCCTGCGCGTGTTTCCTGACACGGGGAATTACCGCCCGCTGGGGAACGATTGCTCCCCGCACCGCCGGCTGTGAACTCCGCAACTCGGCGGGTGCTGCGTGCTCAGGTGCCCAGCTTGGAAATCAAGCCGAAGGAACCAGGCTGGCAACGCGGTGCCCGCTGCCCGACTCAGGCTCTTCCTGAAGAGACTCGTCTCCGTCAGGTGTAAAGGTCTCACTGTTTCGGCCCAGCTCAGCAGTCTATTCCTGTTCAGGTTACTCCTGCCAGCCTGCTAGCTTCTTGTTAGAGGCAACAGTTTTCTGTAAAAACCTAGCACTCCCCATCCAGAACTTGGCCATGTGCAAGTGCTGAGGCAGGTCTGGCTAGGGCAAGCTCACTGAGCAGGTAAAAATAGGAGAAAGAGAGCTGTGAAGATGGGAAAACTTGCTGAGGAGTGTAGCATCATCAATCAGCTGCTAATCTGCCAACAGTTCATCTCACAGCTCAGATTAGTGTCCTTTCACTAATGCCAAACAGGTATGTCCACATAAATGAACAGATAAACAATAAAACGTGTTGCATGTGTTCCACCAGAAATCAAGAAAAACCGTTTTCTCTTTCACACAGTTTGCATTTTTCTGACCAAATTCAGAGTATGTGACCAAGTGCTGATACATAGATCTGTGAATCCCCTGTGTGCCATGAACACTTTAATTTCATAATTTACAATGTATTGGCCTATTCAGTAAGTATTATTTACACAGTCTGGAGCAACTCACGCTGCAGGAGTGGTCCTTCAGAAGTAAAGGATCCTTGGAAGTGGATCCTTTAGCTGATAGAGCACATCCTGCAGCAGGATCTGAATTAAAATCTGTGGACTGACAAGTTCTGGATCAAGCCCTTGGGGTATATTTTACAAAAACACTCCTTTGGTCATCTATGTAAGCATAGCATTCTGTGGCATTTTAGCTGGGAACAGGTTTGCGTGATGCTGCAGATTGAATAACCTTTCAATAAGAATGATATTTTGTTCTTAAAATGTAGATAAATTGAAATGAAAGTGTGAGTAATGTGATACTAACACCAGAGGCACACAGACTGTAGAAATGACACAGTAATAACTGCACAGATTAACTGAACTACCATAACAATCCTACATCAGACCTGCACTGTTGGGATCTAGAACTAGACCACAACCAAAGTTTTATCCAGCTGACAGCCCCAATTGGTGAGACTAACCTGTTGTGAGAGATCTTCTATTTGTTATCTCTTTTGCACCATCCCAGTTCCCAGCCTCAGAGGCAGAGGGTGTACAAAGCATGCTTCCCGCTCCTCGGCTTCACCCACAATAACCCCAGGCAGTGCTACAGACCTGGAGAAGGGTGGCTGGAAAGCTGCCCAGGGGAAAAGGATGTGGGGGTGCTGGTCAAGAGCTGGCTCAACATGTGGCAGGACAGATTCATGTTGGATATGAGGAGGAATTTCTTCACAGAATGAGTTGTTAAACACTGGAATGGGCTGCCCAGGGAGGTGGTGGAGTCATCATACCCGGAGATGTTCAAGAAATCACCCATGGCATTTAGTGTCATGCTCTAGTTGACATAGTGTTGTTTGGTCAAAAGTTGAACTCTATGATCTCAGAATTTTCTAACCTAAATGTTTCTTTGATCCTCTGATTCTGTAAAAATGGCAGTGAAACTTGTTGGAAACTAGAAGAGTGGCCTGGGATAGGTCTTGTTCAATCATTCGCCTTCAGCATGCTGACATCTGCTTTGCCAAATTGACTGGTAGTAATTTTTTTTTTTGCTTTCAGTAGTTCTGCCAAGTCATTCCTGACAATCCTGTACAATCCTGTATAGGCTGAATCATAAAGACCGTAAACAAATATAATAAACAAAACATGTTTATTTGAATTATTTCTTATTTAATTTCCAATTTTGTTTCTACAGTAAAAGCTGGGTATGCCAAACAAGTCTCTGACAAATATTTAATACTTACAAAAATTCTTCAAAGTTCAAGTTCTTGAAGCTGAAAAGTTTCAACTAAAGTTGTGCAGTCATATCCTGGATACTGATTCTGCCCAAAGAATTTTTTTCCAGAGAATTCTTTCATATGGGCCTCATTTTTCCCCTGGACTTTTAAAGTTAGTAACAAGTAATTTTTAGTAGTTTCAGCTCATGGGTCTTGATGTACTTATTCAACAACATGAAAGAGCTTCTCATCATCCAGTTTTGTTAGTGTCTCATAGCTCTAATCTTGACCTAGTTTGTGAATGTTTTATTTATCGACAGCAGGCTGCACAAACAGCCTCCTCTCGGAAGGACTCCAAATACAGGCTCAGTCCAAGAGGATGCAGCTTCTCCAGGGCATCCCTACCTCCCCCATTTTTATTTTTGTCAGCTACCCGCTCCCTCCTAAAGGGCCCTTAAGGCCTCATTTTTCCCTGACAGTATTTCTTTTTTTTCACTAAGAAACATTGCCATGACACATAATTAGTTTATCCTTTCTCCTGCAAACTATGACTACAAATCATGCACACAAATCTTGCAGCATTATTGGGAAGTGTCCATGGTGGTATGACTCATTTCTCAGCTGAGATTGTAAACTGGGGCTTTGCATTTTTCTCATCTTTCAATAAAAATAATCCAGGAAAAGAAACAGTCTGAACCACCAGGAAAGGAGGAACAACAGAAACCCTGAAAGTAAGTTGAGCATATATCACATGTAACAATATATTTATTAAATTGGCCTTTATGGTGCTTTATGGCATTCTGTTTTAGAGAACAAGCAGACACACTAAGTGGATGAAAAGCTGGATGTGACCAAGCATGGTGCATTTGCAGCACTTTCTTTTTTACAGAAAGCTAACT
Source organism: Chaetops frenatus (assembly GCA_013400775.1). Classification (NCBI taxonomy): domain Eukaryota; kingdom Metazoa; phylum Chordata; class Aves; order Passeriformes; family Picathartidae; genus Chaetops; species Chaetops frenatus. The sequence continues at coordinate 246,049 of VZTR01020068.1, read as the reverse complement.
GTATCCTGGGCTGCATCGAATGAAGCGTGGCTGGCAGATTGAGGAGGTGACTCCCCTCTACTCCACTCCTGTAAGACCTCCCCGGAGTACTGTATTCAGCTCTGGGGAGGGAGGACATGGACCTCCTGCAGCAAGTCCAGAAAAGGGGCATGAAGTTGATCAGAGGGCTAGAGCACCTCTCCCATGAAGACAAGCTGAGATAGTTGGGGTTGTTCAGACTAAAGAAGGAAAGTCTCCAGGTAGATCTTATAGCATCCTCTCTGTACTTAAAGGAGTTTATAAGAAAGATGGGGACAGACTTTTTAGCAGGGCCTGTTATGATAGGACATAATGGTTTTAAACTGAAGAAGGGTTGATTTTGATTAGGTATATGGCATACATTTTTTGTGATGAGAGTGGTATAACACTGGCACTGGTTGCCCAGAGAGGTGGCAGATGCCCCATTCCTGGAAACATTCAAGGTCAGGTTGGATGGGGGCTCTAAGCAACCTGACCTCATTGGAGATATCCCTGCTCAGTGCAAGGAGAATTGGACTAGATAATCTGCACAGGTTCCTTCTAGTGCAAACTATTCTATGATTCTATGATTCTATGATTAAACCTTGAATGTGAAAGCATTCATCAGCCAAAAGACAAAAAACCCCCCCAAACTAAAACCCACAAGCAAAGAAAAAAACCTATGTACAACCATTGAAACATTTTTACCCATTTAATTCTAAAAATAACATGACACCTTGTACATGCATGTTGAAAAAACCTAGACATTTACACTGTCTGCCTCTGCTCAGGCAAGTGGGCTTCCAGCAAATTCTGAAAGTACTTGGACAGAAACTGTCTGCTTTCAAGATAGCTGTTTCTAATACCAGAGTAATGTTGTACCAAAAAGCCACTGCCTGGGAAAAACAGTATCAAATGAGAGCAAATAGAGATTTCCACAGCAGGAGAAGTTATTTCAAGGGCAAACATAACAGGCTTCAAAGAAAGCAAATTGACACAGGAGAAGTGAAATAGTCCTGTTGGCCGAGTGTCACAGGCCTCCTGTACAGAGCTAGGAAGCCCCATAGACTGTCTGGGGAGGTTCAGGCCACCACCCTGAGACTGTGGGTGAGGCTTGACAGCAGGGGTAACCCAGAGCTGCTTCAGCTCTGAAAAAACAGCAGAAAGGTCATATGGTTGCTACAAATTCCCTCAAGGAAAAGGAGCCATGGCAAGAAATAGGCAGAGCTTGGGCATGAGGGTGGAAAAATATGGGTAACGTCTAACCTCTGTAATGGTCTCTCTAACCAGCCATGACTATTTTGACTATTGGCTCACCATGTGGCCCCAGAGCAGGTGCTGCCTCCCTCTGCTCCCAGCATATTTGCAGATTGAATTTACTTTATTATTTTCTCATCATATGCCCAAGGTCCACCTTCTGCCCAGCTCTTTGTCTCTACCTTTCCCCCAGCTGTTACCTTTGCAGCATCTCATCAGCATATACTTTCAATTCCCTTTGAGACTATTTAAAAAGGTGTAAAGGAACATAAATTCAGTTTTCTCCTGAGTACATTAGGGATTTGACTGCTTTGCAGCATACTAAAACTGGACTCATACAAAGAGGCTTTGAAAAGGTCAAATTCTGTGAATATTGGGTTTCTAGCTACATTCTATGCAGCTGTGCTTATACTCGTTTTGTGTTCATTTTGTCAGGCTATACTAACAAATGAGTTTGCTGATATTATTTATGGGATAGTAAATCTTATGTGCAACAACATAAAATTCATACTAATGAGCAGAAATCCATCACTGATCTGTGTGTTCAGTCTAAACAAAAATAAATATCGGAGACTGTGAATACCAAATTCTTAATAAGTCCTGAAGATACACAATTTAAGGATTAAATTATTCATAGTTTCCACTGACTTCAAATAATAAGTGTATATGACAAATTTATAACTGTTTTGTTGTTAATTTTTTAAAGGAAAAAGGTAAAAATTGCCATATACATGATTCTTGCAGTTTATGTCAAATAATAACCTCCTAATTTTAATCAGTTTAGGCTCTTGAAGGTTTCCTAATGAAGACCACTTCAATTAGTTTCAAAAAGATTTTATCACAGTCTGAGTTGATTTACACTGATATGATTTCCCTGCAGTCAGTTAAGCTAATCTTATTTAGTCCTCATGAAGACCTAACCTTATACAAGGTACCAGAGATGGCTTGCTCAGAAAGTGCCCAGAGGTGGAGGTGCCTGGAGGCTAGAGGAGCTCTGGCTGGTAGAGAATTTATGCAGTTTTTCCACCACACCTTAAGTTGCTGCTCGTAAGCACATCCAGTGAAAGAAGGATGGGTATAATTGCAACATGGCACAGAGGTGACACTGCAAAATTTAATTGTACCTTTCTTTTCTTTTTTTTAGTGTCTGATGGTGAGTGATTTGGGATCTTTGGATTTCTCCACACTCCATCCCTTCAGCACAGTGAGGTGTGGAACTTTACAGCGAAGATCATTCCTGTAATACATTTAATATGGACTAACGTAATTTCATCAGGCACTCAGTGAGGAATGCTTTATTTTTATAGAAACTTTTAAATAAAATCTTTGCAATCTCAGACAATTAATGGAATTTTAAGGAGATGTGAAAGTGAGCAACAAAAAGCAAAACCTGAAAGAGACATGAAGAAATGAAATCCAGGAGGAAAATAACAGAGGAAAAGGAGACAATTAATTACTATAAGTATGACTTGAAGATGTTAATGGATACAGTGGCTCTGTGGTCATCAGCATAAGGCTATAGTATTCAGTAGAGAATGTCAGCTTTTGTGGTTAAAGTCTCCTGGAAAAGCATTTGTCATTAGATATCTGCCATTGTTCTGCCCTTGTATCTTCTTTTTTCTCATCCTGGGAAGGCCTCAACCATACTGTCATTCAGTTCTGTGGGGCTTTTGTCTCCTGTCCTCTTCTGTGCTACATCCTCACAGCCCCTTTTCTGCTTCTTTTACCATCACTATGGCTTGTGCAGAGGCACAGCTTACCCAGCCAGGCCCTCTGCACCCAGCAGTCTTGCCTCTCTGTTACTCAGAGGTGATAGTGAAGAGAGCAGAAGGATGGCTGTAGCACCCTTGTCAATCCCCCAGTTCTGCTGAAGGAGAGGCCCTTCGTCCATCTCCCACAGTTACCCCTGTTGGCTGCAGCACTTTCAGAGGCAAAGGTGGGGAAAGTCACCAGGTACACAGTGCTCCCCACCACACCCTGTATGCTGGGAAATCATGAGCATCCCTCAGCTGCATATCCAGGAACCACTGCAGCCTGTCACACACTCTTTGCTTTAGATTTTATGATTAATAGTAATTGGTACTGTAACTAATCTTGAGAGACTCAAATCTCTTTTNTCACCCAGCACAGCTCAGTGGTGGAGGCAGAAACAGAATGCAGTTCTCTTGCCTCCTCTGTCTTTTTACTGACTTCTTACTTGTGCCTCAGTAAAACAAAGTTTATAGCCCTGTGTATTGTTGAGCCATTACAGCTCTGGGCTTTTAGACTGGATCATAAAAGTACTTCAGAGGGTTGAATCACTTTTATTAAATGACATTTCATTGGAGGTCTTTTGTGCCAACACTCTCTTCTACACCCCTGCCAATGACTGATTTCCAAAGTGAGGGAGAGAAAAAGAATGAGAAGGGAATGGTAACATTGCTTTTTCAGATCCTAATTACTAATGCATATTTTGGATTTGTCTTATGGATGATGTTTAGCTTCTAGCAAAGTCAGTGAGTACTACTGCTCTATGTGGATGCAGGGGAAATCAGGTTGACTGCACAGATCAATGGCTTGACACAAAAGCCATCTGCATGCAGACTAAACAGAGATCTGTTAAAATGAACCACGTAATCCGTGTTCAGAGTCTGACATTCTCCTAGTATTTAAACCAGACCCTTGTTTTGAATAAATCTCAGTATCTTCAGCTGGAAATGACAGAAAAGATCTAGTGGATTTCCTAGAAAAATTGCAGTCTGTTATTTGGAAGCTGCCAGAGAATGAGGATGTTTCCTGCATTGATTGATGCTATAAAATACTCACCCACAACCAACTCAAGGGTGCTTCTTCCAAGAACACAATGCTTCTGACTTTAGTGGAAATGAGAGATAAGAAGAAGATCCTTCAGGCAGCCAGGAAAGAGAGAAGCATTGAATTCCAAGGGCAAGTGATAACAATTTCTCCAGACTTCAGCCAAAAGATACAAGAAAGAAGGAATTGGTAGAACTTTAAAAAGCCTTTGTAGATTTAAAATCCAAGGCTGTCATCTCTTCTAAAACTGGGAGTTCTACATGAAAATAAAGATTACCTCCTCTGGGATACAGACTGAAGGAAACAAGTTTGTGGCAGATACTACCCTCATTGTTGCTCCAGGGCATTGAGATGGATTAATTCCTTGTGTTTTGCTGGCAGAGCCCAGGTACATTGCCATTCCCAGCAATGTATGGTCTGTGCAGAGGGTCCTATGGAAGTTACAAGCAGCCCACAAAGTCTATTCCATCAAGGGGACTGAGACAGAAGGTGCAGCTGCGGGGCCGAGCGTCTGGTAAATGTGTTGATTTAAAGCAGTTCTCAAGCAGCAGCCACTGCTGTGGCTGAGATGAGCACAGTTCAGAGGTGGTTCCTTGTCTGGAGCCTGTGGGGGAACTGGGGTGGTGTTGCCACAGCCTCTTCTTGAAAGTGAGTACCAAATGGTTTGGAAGATGAAGAAAAGTTTTTGGGTGACATGCCAAAGATTGCTGATATCAGAGAGGGAGTCAGCCCCATGGAAGGTTAATGCTACTACTATTTCACAATTATATTTGATATTTAGATTCCTCTAGGAAGGTTCTGGTCAGGCTTGTATTTTATTTCTTGGCTTTGTCAGTATCTTCTGTCTCTCCCACTCTGAATAAACAATGTCTGCTTTAAATATTAAACTGTACTTCAGTTTCTGGCTACTCATAGCCAGAGATGAGTGGTGATTTCCCTGGGATACAAAGAGGACAAAGGAAACGTTTACCAGCCCTAAGCTGGGACTACAGCTTTGGTGATTCCACCCCAGCTAGATTTAGATTGGCAGTGTGGAGGCCTGAACATGTTGTTCTGTGGTTTCATTTGGAGTCTGAGACAGCTTTTTTCCCAATTTGTCTATCATTGCATTGGTACCAGGTGACAGCCTACTACTTAAGGGCCACATAAATACAACCTTAATGATACCAAGTCATCAGAAGAAGACCAGTGAGACAGGACTGAGGAAAAGATTACGTGCTAGCAACAACTACTGAAGTTTTTCAGTCTGCATGGACAGCAGACTAGGCCCAGAAAAATACTTTAAATACTACCATCATGCCCAAGAAAGAGAACACCCATGAGCAGTGAGGAAACATTACCAAAGCCAAGCCCACAGTTGCAGGGGGAGACTGCTCTTCAAATTCACTTATACTTTTGCAAAGTTACTGCACCACTCTGAAGACATATTTATTTATAAAAATAATTAATTTAAGTAGAAAAAAAATACTTGTGTGTATCAAGCCCACAATGCTAGGAAATTACTGTTGACAGTGCTGTAAACAAAACTCTCTGAGTACATTTCACAAAAAAGTCTAAGTGAAACAACGTGCTTGGTGGTCAGATACTGATGGTACTGGAGAACTGTATATATAACCATAAACCTTGTCAGTTTTTGTAGCTGAAAGCTTCTTCACCAAGAGATCCCTGTGAAGTTGCCCTTTCTTGGAAAAAACTTTGCAAATGAGGCCAGGGTTTGTTGTACAGTCTTCTCCAACCTACAGGTCCCTTAATTTCTGTGGCTTTTGGTTTACCTAAAGAATTAATGCTTGGTATATTAGGATGCCACTTACACCTTAAATACTGAGGAAATTTCTGTGTGTTGATAAAATTTGACAGGTTTTATCTGTGCCCTGCCATCAGAGTACTAATGGGAATCCAAATGTTTTTAGAACTTTTTAACTGCCACACAAACATTCAGGAGTGATACCCTATCATTAAATCAGAAAATAGCTTTGTTCCTGCTATCTTATCAAACAGCAGCACATAGTCCTACAAAAAGTATCCCACTAAACTACTAATGGAAAGGTGTTTACATACCAGACAGGAAGCCATGCAACCTGTTTTGGGTAATCACAGGAAATGAGGGAAGCAAAGTGTGGTGGTGAAGGAATTCCTCAACTGATCTGAAGAGGAAAGAAATTTGGATATGAAGGTTCTTCTTAAAAGCATGAGGAGCATGGACAATGAGCCTTGATGAATATGGGTGGAAAAGATGCAGTAACCACTGAGAAAGTGATTGTTTCACCGATACATAAAACATCATGAGAAATTTATTAATACTGATTTTATTTGTCAGTTTGCCATTTCTCCATCATTTGTTATACAAAACATTTAACTGTTTATATAAGTACAGACCAAAAAAATCAAAATATTTGTGAATTAGAGGAAGCACACATGCACTGTATATATTTATATGCAATTGCAATTACACTGCTTTACCAAGGACAATGGAAGAAGTCAGCAGAGTTTGCTTAAAAACATAAAGAAAAGAGAAACTTCTGGAGATATTTTTGCTTCCAACAATCCAAGAATGTTGGCATATAGTATATAATCATATGTGAATTTATAATTTTCCAGTTACTCTTTGAAAGATGTAGTTGATTCTTACTTTGAGAAACAAATTGGCATTAATAATAGCCCAAAGCATGTCTCTGATCCTCAGCCTTTGGTGTCTTGAGGAAGAAAGACACTGGAAGAAAGCCCATAAAGCCCATAAAGGGCTTTAGCCCTCTCATCTTTTGCTTCTGGGTTTTTTCCACTTCCCTGCTCAAGGTATTCATCCTCTTTCTCATCCTCCATATCTTTGTTTGGTTTTGACATGGTTGATTCCAACCTCCTTTTGCCCTGTGAATGCCAGCTGATGTGTCCTATTTTTACCTTTTCCCAGAAGCATCTTACTTCTTTCTCCCATGCTGCCCACAGGCTTGGGGGATGTCTAAAAGAATGGTTTAGAGAATCTCCATCTCTAAAATGTCTAAGAGAATGGTGTCCTTAGCCTTCATAGCTAAAGCCCCTTTGCCTTGGTGTCTGCAAGACAATCTGCCATAGTTGAGATGACTACTTTTTGGATAACTGTCCATCACTTACAAGAACTGTCTTGTTCTTTCAAGCCTGTCTATATCCACCTGACTATTAGGGCATGCGGGGTTCACTCCTGTTCGTTCTCTCTCATTCATGCAGCTCCTGTGACAAGCCTCTGAGCAAAGCTGGGAGGAACCACCTCAGTGTCTATATGCAGCAGGAGTATGTGGTCTTCATGTGTAAGAAAGCCCACTCCTGCTCTGAAAGTTTAGATATAGAAAAGACAGGCTGTTTTATCCTTGCCTTACAGAATATCCACTTGGGTTTAGGAGCCAGCTCAGAGAGCCTTGTTCACTTGCTGAGTTCAGCATGGCTGTAATGTGCTTAGTTACAGTCCTGATCTTGAAAAATTGATTCCACTTCCAGAAATATCGCCAATTCTAGGGGCATTCACCACTGTAAATATAAGGGCTCTTGCAAAAGCCTGGAAACCTCAATGATCTTAAATGTCCTTTCCAACCTAACTATTTCTATGATTCTATGAAACTGTGAAAACCATGGGCAGCTTTATAAATATGCGCATCAAGTTTCAGTTCACAGGAAGAGAAGGAGCACAAGCCCCAGGTAACTGCAGGCTCATTTCAGCCAGACTGCTCTAGTCCAGGAATATCTCAGAAGAAGACATTTTCTTACAAATTTATGTATACTTGTTACAAACCTGCTGGAAACAGTATTAAACCCCAACATTTTTTAGCATCTCAGCCTTTTGCAGCTTGTTTTTAAGTACAACAGGCATCCCATAATGCTCTTCCTCCTTCTCCTGAGTTGACTGTGGCAGCACTGAAGATACATCCAAAACTTTGCATCTGAGAGAGGTTCTGATCCAGGTAACCATCAACGCACCCCGTGCCCTAAGAGCCCTTCATCCAGGACCGCAGAATGGAAGAGGGACAGCCCTGTGTGTATGATAGGTTTGGAATAATTATTAGGAATTTTTATTTCCCTGGTTTTTGTTACTGTGTTGCTGTCCATTGCAGGAGCAGGTGTGTGAACATCCCATGACTGTAACACTCTATTTCAGTCTGGTCATTTCTTTGGGAAGGGAATGTGTTGGGCCTAAATGATAGCAACAGAACTCAGGTTGTGGAACTGTCATACGTGCTGCTGTGAGCACTCAGAAATTTATTCTGATCTTGCTTTTTATGGCAAAAATTCTGACAAATATGTGCACGTGCAGTGACAACAAAAACAAAAAGCAATTAACGGGAACCAGTTGGACTCAAAGCCACTCTTCTCCATGCTATACCCTAGTTAAACATACCCTTAAATATAGTTCCTACTGAAGAGAAGATAGAAGAGAAATATGTGAAGTGTCTATCATATCTACATACTTAGTGTACCCCTTAAAGATACTAATAAACAGTGAAGAAGGCAGTATAAGGACATGAACAGACTAGACTAGACTAGAAGTGATTTGTGAAGTGAAAAAAAAAAGTGGCCACAAATTAAAAATTTGTTTTGTTTTGCTTTTTTGTGCTTTTGTTTGTGTGTGTGTGCGTTTTGGATTGGATTTTTTGTTTTCTTTGGGTTTGTTTTGTTTTTTAAAACCCTAGTTTTTAAAAGGTTCTGTTAATCTTCATCTGGACGCTAGATGGGGATCTTGAGTCAGTCATGCCAGACGCTCCTTTATCCTGCTTTTTCTTTATTTTAATCTGTTTTATCATGGACAAAGTACATGCAATGCAAGTTTACTCTTCAGGCATTTATATTTATACTAAGGTTTTTTGGGGGGAAGAGTAATCTACAGTAAATAAATATTTACTTTTAAAAACGCAAGTTTAATTAAGGTTACATTGCATCTTTCAAAACAGACGGGAATGCATCTGGAACTATAAGGCACATGCTCCTCTTCGTCCTGATTATTTGTTTAATTCCAATGGCACATTGCGATTGTTTTCTCACTTTTCAGTGCGGGATGCAGTTTACAGTGACAATTGTCTTACTGCTGTGTAGCACAGATTATGACAAGGGGAGAGGCGGCAGAGTGGCTCACTTGCGGCAGTAATAATGACCCAAGCATTGTTATTTCCATAAATGGGATCTTTGTGTGCTAAGTAAACCTGAGCAATACAACTGTGAAAGCTGCTTTCCTTCAATCTTCCCCAAATCTCCATATGACTTGCATACATGATAATAAATTAATCTCTCTTGTTACCATGTTGTTGTTTGTTCAGTAAGTACCTCTTTCTTTCTTGTGATGTCAAGCTCAGCCTTAAAAATGTGAATCATATTTTGAGCCATTGTCTCAAATAGTTCCTTTCTCGAAGGATTCTTTCTTCCCCCTTCAGTAAACTGGGCTTTGCAAATTGCATTGTGAAGATGCATGCATGGCACCAACCTCATGCCTTCAGACACTGCTGTGGACTGGTCTTAGCTAAAGTGAGCTTGGCTGTCTCAGCTAATTTGGTAGGGGCACACCAGTCCACACCATGTAGCATGCAGTTTGGGATTATTGCCAGTTTCTTCCCACAAATACTCAGAAAGGAATTAGTGAAAGGACTCAATGACTTCTTGCGGCATCTATGGAGTCAGGGTATATCCAAGGTGAAATGGGATCATTCCTCGGGCAGCAGAAAGGAGGGAAAATAAAATAACCAATCCTGCATTGCCCTGTTGTTCTTAGTGCCTCATGCCATTATTGTTGGAATACTCTGTACTGAAACATTCCGGTGGAGGAGTAATTCGTACTGCAGAGAAACAAGCTGAACACCAAATCAGTCCTTTTAAAAGGATAAATTTTTAGAATGTATTATAAATAAACAATTGTTTCTCGATATGGGGAATGATTTTATTTGATGACACACAGTGCTGCTTCTGCAGAGCTGATTGCTCTGCCAGAGCAAAAGGAAAAAATAATATATTAAAGACATGAGATGCATGAAAAATGTCATTAAATAAGTCTTTACTAGCCTTGAAATGGGGATGGTTTGCATAATTGATTAATCATAAGGGGACATTTTTGGTCACAGAAATTATCATTAGTGGAGCTCCAAAGTTAAATAATCTCTATACTAATAAAAAATGCCATTTTCCCTTCAGATCTTTCCAAGATCTCTTCTTTCTTTTAGTCTTTCTTGCTTTTAAAGGCCTTAATAATTAAACGATATTTAACTGGAAGTGTGGGTGATGAAACCCTTGTGAGCCAATTTCTCCCCCCGGCACTCAGCGAGAGCAGTGGCGCCCAAGCAGCGCACATGGGCCCAATCCTGCAAGCTCAGCTGTGATGTTTCACCTCCTTGCACCAGCACTTTGGATCTGGGCTTTTCCTTCCAAATTCCAGTCAATGAGAGCTCTCTGAATTTTCTTCCTATAAAAGAAAAATATAATCATGCCAAGTAGCATCTTTGTGCACCCTTTTCCATTCCAGTATTAAAAAGCAACAGTCCTGTTTGTTCTGAAAAATTTCACTTCCTTGTGAAACTGCGGGCTTGACAAACATGCACACACTCTTTGTGAGATAGCTTGTGGTCCTTTAAGATGGATGTCACTGCATCTAGTTCAGAGATAGAATAATAAATATTTTTTTATTGCCAAGAATTTAATTAAAGGAAACAGCTTTCGACACACAGTTCTCAGAAGGATTTTCTTTAGCCTGTTTTTTTTTAAAGTCTGTTTTACATTGAATGAAGCAGGGATTGCATGAAGCAGGAATGGGTTAAACAAGGCTTGCTGTACCTGATTTCATTAATAAAAAATAAGTGGTGTATAGGTTCAAGCCTGATCCCACACCACAAACTGGCAATCTTCTCTACTTCTCATTTATTGTTAATCTTTCAGGAGGTACAAATGGTTGGAAATCACATCCACAACAAAAAGAGGAATGGAGATGTTTGGCATCATACAAAAGACTTTCCTGTTTGTTATTTTGCTGTGGATAGTTTAATTTGGTTTATTTAACCAGGAGATAATCCTTAAATTGAGACATACAGTACCTTCTCATCATAAATGTCCTTCTCAGGAGGTCTCTAACCGAGAGTTGCAAAACACTGCAGACAGGAAAATGTGTTCAAAACCTCATTTATTACTCCATTTTTTAAATGTGAAAATAGGGTAATACTCATATATCCCGGAAACATATTGTAATGGCTTCCAAACATGAACATAAAATTGGTGTAAAAGTAATTTCAGTCTGTAAAACTTTTTGATTTCTGTTTATTTGTATGCAGAACATAACATATATGTAAACACAAACCACTCTTCACTCTAGCTTGTACGTGTACGGAGATAATTACACAGAACTGAATAGTGATACATGTGGAAAATATATTGTGTAAATATTTAAAGGATAGAACAGACTTAATTAAGAGACAATTTCGATGCATTTAGACATTAATTGTTGTACAAAATCAAGATTTCCTTAGTAAGTTATAGTGGTTCTATTTATAACTGTATTGTGAGGAACTGTTTTCTTAATCTCTAGTTATAGCTAGCCAATTGCAAAAATGAGTCTGAGGGCTTTGAAGAAAACCAGTTTTTCAGTTTTTCACCAGTTGTTTTTAGGAGAATAGAACCAGAGCAATGCAGACATTTAAAAGGTTTACAAGATTTCATGAGGCCAATTTGTATATGCTTTTGCCAGTGAAGAACACAAACGTTGATTGCTGAATACTATAGCTAGTATTCAAAAAAACCTTACCACTCTCCTCCAAATTTGTTTCTATTCTATCAATAGTTAATCTCAAACTAAAATGTATATATCTTTTAATGTCTCAAGACTTTTTTCAATATCTTATAGGTATACAAAGCAAGTGCTTTAAAATCCTGTATATGTTTTAAAAGATCTCTTTCGTAAGTATGGATTGGCAATGTAGTAAAAAAAAAAAATTATGTGGTTTTTAATCATGGTTTAACTTGATAATACAACCAATAATTTTTGTATTGAGGATTTTTTCTTTCTCCTTCTGTTTTGATACTCTAGTTCGCTGCATCAGCCTGCTTTGGATGTTTGACATTATCGAATATATGTATGAACAGGAACACATTACAATGCTGCAATATGCTCAACCAGTGTGACATATATATTTTTTTTGGTGTTTTGCATCTGAAGTTTTGTAGCAATTTAGTCTCTATACCAGCAGCTAAGATTTAATAGCACAGTATGACTGTATTAGAGGTGCAGAGACATCCATTTCTGCTGAATCTACCTGCCAGTATATTTTAATAACAATCTTAATTTGAATTATCTTCCCCAAAGTAGTTGTTTAATACAGATACCCTTTCTTCCACTTTACCTTTTCCTTGTATGCTCCAGTTCAAGAAAGCTTCCCAACTTCTGTATTTAGGCAAGTTTTGAAAAGCATATTTTAACTTTGACAGGATCAAACATTTTTCTGAGCCTAGTGAGAATATTTCAAGGAAATAAATTATTTGATATTTACATTATGAATGCATGATAGTATGCATACATCCTGACATTTATAAGAATCAAATATTTTAAAACAGTAGTCATTTTTGTTCAGTTCTGGAAGAAACCAGAGTACAGACAATGTGAGAGGGGAATACTTTCTCTTAAAAATATGAAGTTATGATGATCTCAACTATGTAGAGTACTAAAAATACAGTGGTTAATAATGACTTCTAGTCACAAAAACCAGCTTGCTTTTAGAGTAGTGACCTTGCTAAGATGGGATCTGTATTCTATTATCACTCCCTAAACTACCTAGTCATGCATGGCACTTTATCACCTTTCATAGGCCAGTGTGTTATAATGTGCTGCTAGATCAAATAGCCCAGGATACCCCATCCTGATGTGTCATTCCTATATTCATTATGCTTTATATTTACTGTGCCTTTATAAGAAAGATGTTTAGCCTATTGATCTTGCTGCAAACTGTAAGAAAAGTACAATTAAAAATAAAAAAAAAAATTTTCCTGAGACAGTACAATTAAATCTTCAAGAGAATGGAATTTGTCTCCGTGACTCCTGGAGCTCCACATAGTGAGACAGGACGGACTCCCTTCTACTTTATCATACACGTTCTCCCAGTGTGCATTAAATGTACATTGACTCAGCTGCTAATTTAGGAGCATGAGTAAATTGTACAGTGAAGGAACAGAATAACTCTAACTGGAAAGACAGGTGTTGTCCCCAACCTACTAGGTTAACCTGTTCACAAAAAGCCCATGTTATTTCTGGAACAATTCTGTTCAATACAGATGCTTTTCATGGAAAATCTGTTTCCAGTATTGTGCACATGCCACTATCCTCTCTCTTGTCGTAGTTGAATGCTGACATAAATCTTTTTCTAATAAAATGAACTATTCAAATTTTTTCTTTACTGAATGATGTCTGAAACAGATGTATTTTAATCTGCTGGGCATAGAAAATGAAATTTACATGTCAGTGAGGTCTTTCTGGTTAATAAATGTTTTAAAAGAGAGAAAGCAGGAAGCTAAATATATGTAAAATTGCACTGCTTTGCATATGGTGCTTTTAGGAGAAAAGACACTATTCTAATACTAAATTGTATCTTGTTTATGAGACAAAAAGTGTACATATTTTGTGATAAAAAATATCTTTCATGTAAGGGTATCATATAAAATGCTGGAAAGAATTCTGATTTCACCAGCAATACTTCCCTTATGCTAGTCCCAATAATTCTTTTTTTTTTTTTTCCATGTAGGAGCAGCATCTGCATGAAGCATTTTGTTTGTTATCTCTGTGTGTGTGCAATTTTGAACTCATTTTGTTTTCCTATTATTTTAGCTGTTTACATAGCATCAATTTTAGTACATTACTGCAGCTTTCTCTTACTCTGAGTGAGCTGGATCCAAAGTGCACTGAAATCATTGGAGGGGCCCTGTTAGCTGAAGTTAACTTGCCACTGGGGATGGAGATTAAGACAAAGAAGAGTTGTTTTCAGTGTCCCCTGGAGATTCAGACAGGTTTTCCAAATAATCATGAACACTTCTAAAAATAGCTGGGTATGTTGATGAAATTTTAAATTTTCCAGCACAATAATGTTACTCATTTTGCTGTGTTATTTGGGAGAGGGAGGGACACAGCGGGGGATGAGGGGGCAAAGATAATAGCTATTGAGGATTTAAACCCAATTTGCTTTACTGACTGAACTGTTGCCAAATTTGATAGAGATGTAATGGCAGAGTTAGCCAAAATTGCTTGTATAGAAGGCCAACAGACAGCCCCAGGTGCTGCTTGTGCCATGTGCTGATACCCTCAACCAAGTCCTTCTCCAAGTCCACGCCCTCGCTGCTCTCTCCTTCTCTCCCTCCCTTCCTTCCCTGCCCCCCTCTCTCTTTCCTTCTTTCTCTTTCTCCCCCCAGGTTCCCACTTCTTTCTTTCCAATGATAATAAACAATAATATTATTAAGAAATAAAAATAAATAAACAATGTAATTAATAAAGAAAATATTTGAATATAAACATAAAATAATCTCCCTGTGCTCAATACCCAAACAGTTCATCCTCTGAAAATATATTGATAGCTGAGGTGATAGGAATTCTACCTCAAGGAGAACAATGGTCTGAGAGTCTTTTTTCATCAGAGTCAATGATTGGACAATGCAAGAATTGTCTCCTGAACATTCCTACCTTAAAAATGGGGCTGCAGCACAGAAAAATCAGTAGAAATCATTCCTTAAGTATCTCAATTAAGAGCTCAGTTGTTATCTTATCCTGATTAAAAAGTGCTTGAGTTTCTACAAGTTTTCTGCCAGAGAAACTCAGGAATGATGTCCAGGTTCATTTTTTAACAATTAGCAAGTCTGAGCCTCAAACTGAGAGATTACTGCCATTTGGCAGTATCACCAATAGACAGGGAGTTGTGAAATTCTAAGATATTATTGTATTGTTGGTAGCCTGAGTAAATCTAAATCTTTTCAAGCTTTGCTTCAGTGGGTTAATTCCAGGACCTGAATTACAAGTGCAATTTGAATTACATTGCAAAGACTGAACTTACTTCACTTTAGCAAAGTCCTTTTTCTTAAGACTTATGAATTCCAGTTATTTTGAAATCCTGAAGTGTTGAAATCTTTTGATACCTTTCTTATTATTTCTAAGAAAAGATGGATAAAGGTTTTTCCTGACTTTCCCTGCCAGCACCTCTTTATTTAGGTAAATGTGTTTCTTTGACTTTACCTTTATTTTGTGGTATCTTAGCAGCAGCTAGATGCAATATACATCCACTGGGGCTTTTTATTCTTCCCATCCTAAACCTGAGATATTAAAATAGCAGAAAGAACAAACCTCTCCAGAATCAGAAAATAATATAAAGAAAAAGAACCAAATACCTGTTCTGTATATATTTAGGGCAATTGAAGAGACCTGCAAAAAGCAGAGATGATTTCAAATTGTCTCTACATATTTTGTCTAAGAATTTTAAAACACTTAACAGATTCTAGCTAATTAAGTCTCAAATCTTGATACTGAGCTATATGAGGCAGGGCAGGGGACATCACCCATTCTGTTGAGGAATGAAGGGAAAAGTGATTGCATGATTTGCTGGTTACAAAAGATTATTAAACATTGGATTTCTGAATAAAGTTACATATTCCAGTTACAGTTTAACCATTAGGATTGATTTTTTTTTCACCAAATAACAACAGCCGTGACAATAGAGAAAAAGTATGCTGTAATGAAGTCTCTCATAAAATAATTTGTTTCATCAGTAGCTTGTTGTTAAAAGAAAGATGTATTTGACAATAATGCATGCAAAATTTTATTTAGAGTAAAAGGGCTATTACTGAGTACTAGCTTGAAACTGGAGCTTTTCAGGTTGTGGAAGTATTTATTATGTGTTCTCTACAACAGAAATACTCACTGCATAATTGCTGCAGAGGGCAAAAAAAAAAAAAATACACGTTAATAATAGCAGTTCAAAAGCTCAACAATATTTTTAAGAGAAGCAGTTAAATGGGTCTGTGGCCATGCATTTGTTTGCAGTAATCAAGGACTTTCAACAGACAAGTCCTTTTTAGGTTTCTAGCAGCTGTGTGGATCTGAGTTATCAGACTGGAAACTGTGTACATACTGTGCAGGTTTCAGTCTAGTTTCTGACAGTTTCAGCTCTCCTTGGTGTAGCACCGGGATTTTTAAAATCTCATCAGATAAATTCCATCTGTGGAAAATAATGCTATGCTGGGATGATGCATAATTCTGCCTCTCTATATTTCTTGTGTTAATAAACCAAAAAGAATTGGAAATGGAAAGGATCTGTTGCTAGTAATGTTTAGTCCTCCATATCTACCAGTTGCAATTTTCTCCTCCCAAAGTGTTTCCCTTAATCCAGCTGTAAGAGATCGAAGTGATGAAGCTTCCTACACTTCCCTTCAGAGAGCATTGCAAAGTGTAATGCACAACAATGTTCAATATTTTTCATGATATTACGGTTATATTTAGCTTTTCATGTGAATTCTGTCAATTTGATATACAATGATTTGTTTGCAAGAACCCTTCATTTTTCTGGAAAAATATATGCTATTAATATTTCCAGCCAGTTATGCCAGCCTCCTTTATGTAGTCTTACTGACATATATTTCCAGTGATTTTAGAACTATTTAATGCTAGGAAAATATGCCTGCAAAGCAATATTTTTGTCAAAATATCTGAGGAAAGTATTTTTACTTTATTCTCTCTGAAGATGAATTTAGGATTTGGCTTAAGTTGAATTACAGGTACAAATGCCTCACACAAATTTGCAGGTTGTGTGACCCTGTGGCATTTGGTCTGCTTTTCTGTACTGCTCTCTTTGGGTTCTCAGATTTCTCTCATGGTAAATTCCTGATCGTTTTGCTGATAATATGATACAAAGAGAGGTATCAATAGCGGAAACCAAGATTCAAATTAACTAAAATTTGATTTATATTGTTAATAATCTATAATTTTTCAATATCTGTAACTCTGTAAGAAGTCTCTTCTATATTTATTTGCAAATTCACTTACTCCCCTGGTTCCTTCTTATTATATGATGTGCCTTAAATCTCTCAGGGTAGTGCATTGCAAAGACTGAAGTTCTGCAAGAAATGCCTTGTGCAGGCTCTGAAAAATGTATGGCATTGGCTCATAATTGCATTTAAACACATATTATTAGATCTCCCTCTGATTGCATATAAACTGTCTCCTGTAACCATTTGAATTTGTGAAGCTGAAAGAGGAAGGCTGCAGTGTTCACTGATTCCAGTGGGATTCTGATTTCCAAAATCCTGATGTGTACCAGATGTGAAAGGAGGGAGACTCTAGCCAGACTGGTGAGTAGCTGACTGTTGTATTACATAATTACCCAGAAGTGAGGAATGCTCATCACACAGGATGTCCTCAGTACGGAAAGGGAGAAAGAAATGGAAAGCCATTTGAAATTTCAGGATTCAGTGTCCTCAATATTATCCAAATGCTTAATGTCCATCAAATACATTCTAGATACTGCAGCAAGCTAGTTTTTTGATGCAAGATTTTTTAAAGAGTTTGTTTCAGAATCTGTTTTTCTCATTAAGATTTTAAATCTATGGCTTCTAACATTGATCTTATTGGTTGACATTAATCCTTATTTTACCTTGTTGCTGTTTTGGGTTTTCCTGGGAGGGGGGGGCATCCGTCAATCCAAGACATCTAACACTACTTCACCTGAGTAAAAAAGCACTCATTTCCCAGGAGAAGGCACAGATTGTTCTGCTTTCTCCCAGGCAGGCTGGGAGGAAGCCTCAAAACCAGAATTAGTTAGACACCACACCACCATCTGGGCACAGCCCTTTGCTCCTGTGTTTACTTCATTGCATCCTGGATTGCAAATAGGACAATAAGAGAACAAGCCCTCTGAACTGCCCAAACCACACTTTCTTTGGTACTTATCACTGCGGTAAATGGGTTGGTTTGGAAGAGAGAGAGAAAGGAACTTTCTTCCAGTTATGTGGGCTTTGACTGTTGAGTTTTGTATGTGAATGTGTCCTTGTTATGCCCTATGGCAGGTCATATCTGATGCATGTTCTGGTGTAACCCTGGTGAAGAGAAATAGGCTGAGAGTGGTGACATCTGCCTCTGTCATGACTGCAGAACAGAAACNAGACCTTTACCTGACAGCATTTAATTCAGGGACAGGATCTGGAAAAAAAAAAAAGGAAGCCAAATGGAATATCATCAGCTCTACATTTGCAAATTTGCCCAGTTTTGTTTAAATTACTTTCCTGCTTCCTAGTTTGTCTTCCCCTCAGCACAGAAAAAAAGAGGATTAAGACTGTCAGGGCTGTACATCAGAGGCAGCCCCAGCAAAACCCCTAAAGAAGAAAAGTGAATGATCATAACCCATTCTCTGGATCCTCTCCAGCATAAGAAAGGATAAACTATTTTTTTTTTTAGCGCTAGTTAAGTTCCACAGTCAAATAAACAGCACATGGCAGTCTCTGGAATTGGAGATAGAAGGTCACTGAGACCTGGATTTATTAGTGAGGACACTGAACGTTGTCTTAGTGCCATAGGGAGTGTTTCGTTCACTGAAAATGATGCCCTTCAGATGCCATGTTGAAATCTGACACCTGACTGATTGGCATCTAGAAATTAAGAGCAGGTGCTGCTAGACACCATTTGCTATTTTTTATCTCTTCAACAATATTGCTCAGAAATGGGAGATTCAGCAATATTCACAAGAAAATTAGTATCAGAAGAGAATTTTTTAAGGACCAAATAAATGCATGCTTGAAAGTCTGGCAGTCTGCCTTTTCTTAAGGAAAAATTACCAATTGTAGGTGTTTTCCCCCAATTTTTGCCATGGGAAACATATTTCCCCTCTGTGTGAAGTCCTTAAGAAATTTTCCTTAGAGGATCCAGGACCTCCAATTGAAACAGGTGAAAACTGAGTTAATTGACTTGCCTGGTATCTTCATTCCTTTTTGGTACTTTTATGGTGACAAATCCACACCTGGAGTTAAAATATAATGATAGCTTTATGCAGCATGAAATAGTACAAGCTTAAACAGTTGAAGGTAATCTTGGCTAATCAGATAGACTAACACCTGAAATGGTTTAGTGAGTTTTAAGATTGCTTGGTATTCACAATAGTAAGTCTGGTCAGGACTGGACTTTCATTGGGAGAATACAAAATCCAAATGCTGTGGTCCATGCCCTGCAAACTTCCCGTTGTAAGGCCAATACAATATGCAATAGAAGAAAATGGATGTTAGAGGTGCATGATGATAGAGAGGTCACATCCTTTAGCTGCTGCATTGTTTGCTACTTCACAATTATTGACAATTTCTGGCTCATTGGAGGACAAAAGGAGGTTGAGAGGAAGGTACAAATAAAGTTTGTAAGGCTAGACTTTGCATTCATTAGGCTTGATAAAAAAGCAAATTCTCTCTTTTGTCGCAACTATGACATATTTATGTGAAACAGCAGATGAAGTATTTTCTGTTAGGGAGTTTGACTTCATTTTATTTGAATGTAGTGAGTCTATTCAAGATATACCTATCAAATATAGCCCTAGATAATAATCTGGGAGAAGGAAATGCTAATTTTTAAAGTCTAATTCCAAGCATCTTATGTCCTACAGACTTGTTGAGACTACACAGTCTGAGCCTGCAGTCCTAACGCATCATGTTGTTTAGGTGAGAACTAACCATAATATTTAATTGCAGAGCAAAACAACAACTTTGAGTATCTTTTGATCATGTAATTTACCCACAACTCTATAACAAAGTCACAGGCTCTGTCTCACAAAGTTTTAAAGGTGTGAGAAGGATGAGGAGAACAGCTAAAAATTAGCTTTAAGAGCTGCAAGTTACTTATTAGAAAGACTTTATGTATCTTTTTGTGTCAAATTCTGTGTTTTCTTTGTTTCAACAGTAGCAGTTTTGTCTATTTCCTTTTGTCTGTTACTCTACATTACACATTACATTCTTAAGTGTTTTGTTCTTTCTCATCTAAGTGAAGTTGTATTTCTGGGTATGCCAATAAAGCATGTCTTCTCCAGGCAACGAATTTGTTGTTGGAATATCTATATTGGAGTTCAAAGACAAAAGCCCCATTAATGCGATTTCTATTCTGAATTCTGAAATGCTGTTACCAATTTCTCAGTTTCAAAAGGACTTGTGCATCTTCACTTTTTACTTAGGAAGCCCAATTATTATTCCTCAAAATAGTCTGCCATGACCCACCTAGCACTCACCAAGAAGTAATGGCTTTAGGGGCTCTTCTTGATGTTAGATGTTCCTGCCTGTCCCTAGTGTAAACCAAGCAAAGTGAAAATGGGTCCATCCTGCACTCTCTTGGGTATGATGGGGGGCAACAAAAACAGACTTGTCCGTATAGTTACAAGAAGGGCCCCCAAAAAAGAGATGTTAAGCAATAGGGCTGGAATCAAACCAACATATCTCAAAATAAAATGGTAGAAGATTTCATCAGTACTGGAGTGAAACATCCTCTTGGAGCAATACAAATTTAAAAATACAATTTGCTCAAATAGTAATCTGGAACAATGATATTAAATATTTTTTCTAATAATTCATGAATTTTTCAAAATCTCCTGGATGGAGGTTTTTAAGGTAAAAAAGGCTTGATTCTCTCACATTTTCACCTGTTATACTCTATGAAACTCTGTTAAGGGCTTCATCCAAAGACTACTGCATCATTCGAAAAAATTTGATTAACTTACACATGCTTTAGATAAGGGCATAAATGAAAGATGAACTCTCTGAATCATTTCTGTTACAATTTTGGCCTTGGTCATGCTGCTTCTGACATAAGGCATAACAAGGACACATCCTCCAAACATTTATTCATGTGAAACCAATTTGTGGTAAAAGTATTTTAAAAATAATATCAGACCACAAATATTCCAGACCTATGTATTCATTCATCTATTAAATTAATTTCATTAAAATCATATGGGTGTGGATGAAGATTTTCCTTGGTTTTATTCTATGCCTGTTGAAACACTGAAGAGTGTTGGCTGACATTTCAAGCAAAATACCGGAAGGTAGGATCATCTTACTTGATGTTGTATTCTGCCAAATTGCATTTGGATTTCAGAGTAGATATTTAATTTTTACAAGACACACGGGGAATAAGAAGCATTTTCTACTTATACAGCTGAAGACATGCAAGTTGTCGATTTATCTCATGCAATGTGTATTGCAGTACATCATAAATTATGCTCTTCTTGGGGGAAAGAGCCTCTTTCAATCCTAGTGACTAACGTATAAGAATCACAAAACCATTCCATTATACCTATTTGAGGAGATGAGTCTACAAATCAATAATAAAAAGTAGATATCTCTTGATAGTCAAATGTAATTGTGAAGAAGGGATTTTGTAGAATCTCCTAAGTATGCAGATTCCCTAAGTTAAGTGTCAAACATAGATACTGCCTGAGCCATTTCTAACTATGCCATTGCAACATATTGAATTTTATACTTTAAGTGAATAAGGAAGTTTTGTATTTGAGAATGTATTGTAAGAAGCAATTCATTGAAAGATAAAGTCATGGCTACTTTTGCTAAGAGACACAAGCAGTTTGAGATGTATCTGTTGGAGTCTGTGAACCAAGCAGATCTGAGCTGAGGAATGTATGTCTGCCTCTGAAGGCTCTTCCCTCAATCCTGTCTGTGGTGCGCCCACTCTTTCATGACAACTTGCACAGGGAATTTGGTGTGTTGTCCTCTAAAATGATGTATTACTGGTTTGTAACATGCTTATTGGTATGGGGCAAGTCAATGGAAACATGGTACAATTCTTTATTCAGCAGCATCAGGGTATACTATAATTAGTTTGGCCAGTTCTGGGAACAAATATTTATTACCGAAGGACTGCTGTAGAGGTTCCTAGGTTGGTGAAGTTTGTGGACTGATAGGTAGAAATCAGAAATAAAAATTTCCAAAAAACTTGACTATGTCATTTGACAGTAGGTGAGCTTGTATATGGATTTTCTGAAGTGGCCAAATGGGAACAGAATTTCTTCAGCAGTGATAAACACAGCGTGGCCTCTGCTATGGCACGGTTGTGTTGCTGTGTGAGTGTCTTGCAAGTTTTGAAGCCTTGCACTTCAGTTTTGTTAGCCCGTTGGAAGAAATCTCATTTAGCTGGCATTTTTACATCTACATTAATTCTTTTAAAACACTGAAGTGAGTGTTCTACAGCTATGTAAAGAAACGCATTATCAAAGCATTAAGATATGATTAAACTGACATTTTCTTAAGAAAACGAAAGGAACAGGAAAAAGCCATTCTAAAAGGACTGAGTGCTACATACTCCAGATATTATCTTCAGTGCTTACTCAGGGATCTTTAAAGAAGCTTATTACCAAGTACCCTAAGAAGACAAGTGTGGATGTGTACAGATCAGAGGAATGCAAGTTAATGCACCTGCCAGATTTTACTATCGTACAAAGCATGTCAATCAGCACTCAGACCTTGCGTTTAAAAATGTGTTCCTTCAGATTTTTTTCAGTGCTGTATCTCACATAGCTAGAATTTCCTAGTCAGTATCCATCCAGTGTTGCAAATGTCATAAATTATGCTGCTGAATATACATCACTGACGTGAATGTGAATAGCCCTTCATTAGATTCAGTAATGAGCTATAGAAATACCAGTAGATATGGTTGCTGTGAGTACATATATTTAAATCTTCCTGTTATTCTCAATAGAAAATAAAAATAATATTTTGAAATTAAAGAAAAAAATCAGTTCTGCATTTGTTTTCTTTTGGAAAGACAAATTAAAATACATAGTGATTTGAATAGATTGGGCAGTTTAGAGCACACAAATTTACAGTGGTTTGAAGCACATACAGCTTGATAGCTACATACAGCTCTCAGCCCACAGGACCATTTCAAAAGTGATGTGTCAGTTTTGGCTTGATCTTCATTAGGAAAAAAAATGTGTTCAGAAACTCATCCTTAGAGGTCACTGTCTGGAAAAGCCTGTAGTGGAGGAAGGCCTGATGTACCAGATCACCACAGGATGGCTGCAGGCTGCTGGGAGTCTTCAGTGATGAAGAAGACAAATACAGAAGAGAACTTATGAGAAAAAAAAAAAAAAGGATTTCGGCCCTCCCACACCGGGGTAA
>VZTR01020068.1:209490-220957 GCA_013400775.1 Chaetops frenatus | reverse complement strand
ACATGTTAGCATTCATTAAAATGTTTTTCTGCTGCCCTTGAGATATGTATTTTAAAAGACATACTTCTGAAAAGCTTTAGAGAGCAGAATTTTTTAAGTCTGATCATTTGACAGGTGTTAATTTGCATTGAAATTCTCATTGCCGAGACCTAGAAGCCAGATTTTCAGAACAGCTTCAACACCAGAGAATGACTGGACCATAATGTACTTCAAAATAGTTTTTGCTTCGTAACTCTCATAATTTTAAGGTCAGTGTAGTGGTACCTACCTGGGATACGACATACTGCAGTACAGTCTGTTCAGTGGTTTCCCCAGTCAGCTCCATGCTCTGCTTGTACTTATCAGCATCTCAATGGTATCATTTCCTTTTGATGCATGACTTCAAATGCAAACAGCTACTGGATAGTTTTGGCATCATCAGCTTTCGTAAAAAATTAAGTTAGTAAT
The DNA here is from genome assembly GCA_013400775.1 of Chaetops frenatus. Taxonomy (NCBI): domain Eukaryota; kingdom Metazoa; phylum Chordata; class Aves; order Passeriformes; family Picathartidae; genus Chaetops; species Chaetops frenatus. The sequence continues at coordinate 220,510 of VZTR01020068.1, read as the reverse complement.
TTGATAAATTCTAAATATGTCATGCTCTGAAGAATGTTTATCCTTCCATTTTTTTTTCTGTGGTGCAGAGACACACTTTGTTAAGACAGAGGGATGATTTTAAATGATCAGAAAAAGTACTCCATCCCAGTCCAATCTTGAGAAACTCTAGCCTATTCAAAATTCATTGTCTTCCCTTTACAAAGCTTTTAATATAAGTATCTCCCCACTGAGTGTTCACCAACCGGTAAGATAAAACTGCAGGAGAATGTTTCTGTAATAGGTTTGGTACTACCATAACAGTTATTGGGGATTTCTCTATAATAGAGAAACTTTGTGATGATATGAGGTTTCTTTTCAGACCTATCCCATAGCTGTTGAAGCAAGGAGGGAGTGATAACAATAGGCAGCAAGGATGGAGTTATTTTCTGCTCCAAAATGATACCCTGATATGAGTTTTCACATGCAGCCCAAAAAGCCAAAAGATTTCTGACAGAGGCAGGAGACTGCTTGTGTAGCACTGATGAAATCACTTGATGTTCCTCCTATTCAGGTGCAAGAAGGAATGTTTGAGCAGATATGTCTTTCAGGCTGCAATTTTGGTCCTTCAATCCTCCTGGCAGAAATTGTATAGGTTTTTTAGCAAAATTTCTATGACCAGCATTGTCTCAGTATGGAGAATTTCCTCAAGGATTGCTTTCTTTCATGGTGCAATACAAAAAGTACTAATTACCATCTCATGTGACTTTGCCTAGGATTAAACGTCTTGCAGGATGCTCCAATGAAGGGAAAATAAACAATGTGGATATTATTTGTTACAATTCTGCCTAATTGTAAATAATATTAGCTTCCATATACCTGCCTTATGTGGAAGGTCAAGTGATGCTACCAAATTATGTTTTCCAGCATTATGTCTTGGTAAGGCATGAATTAGCCAGCAAATTTGAATAACTTCTTTGATTTAGAGTACTTCAATATGTCATTTACTTTAGTGTTTAATTTAAGTCAATAAATATTGGTCTATAGTGTTTTCATTACAATAGGAAGTGTGTTTAATCCAATTTTATTGGTGTATACATTTGAAGAGACCTGTGCTCTCAGGCATAAGATGCATTTCTTAGTACCTGGCAAAGTGTATGTATACTCTTTTCTACTTGGATATTGCATACTGTGAAAGTGATTGTCCTGTTGAGAAACTTAAATGAACACCACAGTATCTTTGGATATGTACAAATGATAGGCAAACTTTCAAACACAAATTCCCCTTATGACAAATTTTCTATTATGGTTAATAATGTTATATGATNGTTTCCAACTCTCAGAGATGCCCAGCTGTACCAAGGCCTCACACCATCCAGAAATCATTCCACAGAACACTGAAAGGTTATGATTATATCCTAGAGATGCTGAAGGTTTTTTAGCCTGTAGGACAAATGGAGAGCTCTGTATGTAGTACAGTTTTTAGATCACAAATTAACTGGAAAACAGCTTGAGCAAAATTTAATGCTTGACCCTCTGTTGGATGATGTTTCTTTGAATGGTTCTGTGATAATATTCTCTACTTTCTTTATATGTCTGGTTTTTGAGACAGTTAATTAATGTGCATGAATAAAAAAGACTGGGTAAAAAGCTGCATCACCCTTGTTTACTTCACACTAGCAGTATGGTGAGGTTTTGGATTAGTATAGCTGTGAGGTACAGGGAGTTTCCAATTTTGAGCTGGTGGTTTTTTGCAGAATCAGAGGCAGTCCTTGCTGGCAAGTAATTACTCCTAAAAGTACTTCCATATGGATCATCTAACCACCTGTGGATGTGCAGTTATGCTTGAAGTAAATTCAGTTTACTCATACAACAGAATTTATGTGTGAGCCTGCCCAGGGAATCTCTTTAGCTTCTTCTTGGAGCCAATTTAAGAATGGATCTTTACATATAGATATATTCTTCCAAAATCCTAAATTATTTTGTGCTCTTTCCACCAAAATTTACTAATTTTCTTAATGGGAGAATTCCAGGATTTTTAGAGTAAGCTCCACAATCCAACTCTTTTGAAAAAACTCTCATCATATCTCTAAATCTAAACTGCTTGGAGATGTGAAAAATCTTTAAATACATTCTCACCAGTCCATGTAATAAGGATTTATTCATAATTTGTCTAGATACAGCTACAAATGAAATACTTATAATTATTTTATTTGGCCTTCCTCTTATTCATTCATGAAGTACATGGCAATGTTTCTCTGTACAGGTAAAAGTTTTCTTGATCTTCCCTACATCAACTTCAATAAATTTCCTTCTTAGTGGAAAATTTCTTCTTCATTGAATTATCTAACAGAAACCCAAAGAAGCCTGTTAACTTAAAACAAAATTACCACAATCCAGAGCAACCATCCCACAACAACTTCATTCTCACTCTAGAAAGGATCAACCCACGTGGAAAACATGAGTTTAATGTACAGCTTGAATAATGCTGTAATGTGAGTTACAGAAAAAGTTAGATAAAGGTGATTGTCTTTTATTAGAATAAAAATGGAAATGCTTTAACATGTTGCATAACGTTTGCCCTAAAACATAACGTTGCATAACATTAGCCCTAACTAATCTTTGAAACAACATTGATTTATGTACACAGTCACTATTTGCATCTTTCTACTTAGCAGAGTATTAAAAAAGAGATTAGGACCAAGGTTCAGGATGAAGTTGCCTAAAGCTAAGTATTTGATTTTGGCTTTAGGAGTCTAAATAAAAATGGCCTAGTTTTCAGAGCTGCTGAGCACAGATACCTCCAAATCAATCTTCTGAAAGCTGTAGCTCTTACATGATGTGGAATCTGTCCACTCTTTGAAGTGACTTAGATGGCTTCAAGTGTCTGGTTGATGTACTTAGTTTTGAAAATGTTGGTCTATAGTACTTGCCCCGAAAAAAGGCTAAGCAGACAATCAAAGAGAGAAGGAATCTGGTCAGAGGGACAGTGATCTCCCACTCCCATATTGCAGGCAGAAAAACTCCACAGGGAGGACAGCAGCAAGAGCAACAATTAGTAGGGATGCTCTTGCCTCTGCAAAATCCATTGGATCTTAATGGACATCTGCACAACACCATAGAGTAACACACAGTGGCTGGGAACTACCCTGACATCAGGAGGAATGATCTTCAAAAGCATCTGTGTTGCCTCTGAGTTCCAAAGGATGTTTTTCCCAGCACCTTTCTTTGTTGTGTGGGCACACATCCCGGCTCATACGTAACACAGGTGCCTCTAGGATGAACACTGTTGTGCCTTGGGGGCCTACTCTTGGGCTTACTTGTTCTCTTGAGTTAAATATATTTAAAGATATCTCTCTTCTCTTTACTTTTTCCTCCTAATTTCAGCCTGTTTCAGATATATAAGCTCTTTTTCACATGTCAGTCATAATTCCAGCTGCAGTTTGAAGAAATTTACCACACATATGAGTATGAATATTCATAGGTAATGCTCCCCTTAGTCAACTGAATCTTTGCTTTTGCCATATCCAGTTGCCATGCTGGTGATCCAGAATCCGGGTAAGACACCCATATTTTACACATCTGCCTTTTTCAGCAGAACTATAATTTGTCCACCTTTTAAGAAACTATCATCAGTGGCTACTCTAAAAATACAAGCATGTGTGATGCAATATTGTGTTTCTCCCACTTCATGGAACACTCTTAATTGGTTACAAAGTCTCTAAATATGTAGAAGCTAGGGTTTCATTTCCTAAATTCATGTTGGTTTACACTGCCAAATAAATTTGCTTTTCTATGTCATAGTAGTAATATGTGGATTATTAAGGACAAAATTAGGCACAAGGATGGATTTGAATAGAAGGCATTCTATTTCAACTTGATAATGACAGGAATACTCCTGCACACATCAGGAACAAAATTGTTTCCAGTGAGAACTGGAAAGTTTTAATACCACAATTGATGTGACGTGAAGATTGGCTTTTCTCAGCCTGTCTCAAATACACTGTTAATTTCTAAACATTGCCATCCTCTGCTCTGATGGAATAGAGGCAAATAAAGAGGGACTTCTGACATGCCCAATGTTACCTGTCCCACAGTTTACCTCTGGCAATTGGTCTCTTTTGTCTTAATGTGCAGGGGACTGCAGTAGCAACATGCTCAATAGTTCCAGGTCTCTTAACATGCACTGCCTATTCATGCAATCCTGACTGCTCCTTCCCTTGTGGTCCTTACCAAATAGACCCAAAAGTGAAAAACAATATTTTCAGCCTCTTGACCACATGATTTGTCATCCACATCCAGGGAGCTCTGCTGTGAAGAGACATGTATCACACCAGTGATGGAAGAAAGAAGACTCTGGATGAATCAGATAGAAATGGAAGACAATAAGAGGATCAGTCATCTTCTTGAGGACGGATTTAGGAAAGTTATACATAAAATCCCAGCTCTTCAAAGTCTGCATGACACTAACTCTGGTTTTGACTATATACTGAACCCATCTTGCAGTTTATTTACTGGTAGGAAACACTAGAGATTGTGGTGCTCTGTCCTTTACACTGCATTTCACTGCAACCCAGGCAAACATATTGGACCCTTTTCTCCCTGAGTTAAGGGTATGATGCTGCCTGTTTAAGTCATACATGTGCAGTTTCGGTATCTCAGGGGCAGGAGCCATAAGCATACGTAAATGCATGATGTTCAAAAATTGCCAAGGGTATTCCTGAGGCTGGGTATTTTAACACAAACTGTGTGAGCATGATTGTGGCTCATAGCTGTCACTTGAGGGCTCCAGGAGAGGTTTCCACAACTTCCTCATTTTGTAAACCAGTAATAAAGACAACAGCAGTTAGCATTTCTCTCCTACTTTTCAGCCTGCAGAACACAATATAAATATTGACTAATTAGCCCACACAAATCAGGACAATGCTCAGAAATGCACAATGAGGCTGGGGTATTCTCATGAGCCTCGGGGAGTTGCCTGCCCAAATCACATGGCGTGTCACTGCGAGGTGGGCGCTAACTCCCTGAGGTACCCTTGAAAAAACTAAGCTTTAATAGATCATGTCTACAGTCAATTTAACATACAATTAAGCATTTTCACAAAGCAAACAGCACCAGAACTGTTGAAAATGTAATCCTGCCCCCTTGTTAAAACAGGCTCGGCTGTTTGGCATTATGCAGAATGACTGTCACCACAGCGCTTTGAAGTCACTATCGCTAAGGCAAACATGTGCAGGTACAAATAATTCAGCAGCAGAACACTGATGCTCCCCAAGTTTCTTATGCCGTGTATGATCCTGAAATCTTCAGGATCATATTTTAGTCTATTTATTCTCCACACAAAAGGTACTTTACAAAATCTGCTAAATAGCTGGGCCTACTTACTGGGTCCCAGGAATACGCCCTGTGCACATCTCATCAGACACATCTGCTCCTCCGGCTCCTGGCTCCTCTGTTCTCTTTCACCAGCAGCTGGTCTCTGAATGGATGTCGGAGACTGATCTCTTTGCTTTGCTTAGGCTGCGGGATTGTTTCTCTTCTGGTCTGCAGAGATCTGTCAATATTAGCTTAAATGTGGGTTCTTTATTTCTTGTGAAAGGAAAGATAATAATTCTTCCTCCTGATGGTGGCTTAGAGCACTTCAGATTATCCCTTGTTATTTCTTTGCAAGAAGAAATGTATATTCTCTTTTCATAAGAATTATAGCAGTTAACAATTCTCCAGCCCAAACTTTGTCCCATGAAGAACTAACATCAATGGGAGTTAGCTATATCCGCTAAGGGTAGAATTAGGATTCTCACAGAAATCTTTAGGTTCAAATAAAACAATCTTCACTGCTGTAACCATAGCAGCTCTCATGTCCTACATAGTACTTTTTAAGGATATCTTGGTCAAACATAGCTTTCAAAGTAAAACATTTTTTTCCTCTCTCTAGGCCATGCAATTTTTTCTCTATAGGTCTGTGTTCCACAGAGCAACAAATATTCCTCAGATGTCAGGAGTTCTGGTTATTTATTTATTCCAATTTCAGTCTTGTTTTCCAGATTATTTTACAGATTCTAATTTAAGAATTTAGATAAAACCAAAACAAAACAAAGAAACACCACCCCACCTCAATTGAATTATTAACGATTTGCATTGTGTGCTGTCTTTCTACAGTTATTAGTTATTTGTATACATAGCTTTAATTTTTATTAGCATGTTCCTTGGCCAAATTTAAATGCCTAATTTGCACACCAAAGTCATGAGACTGGTTTTTCTCAGCTTTCAATATTGCTAGTGAGGACAGTGTCTCTTCTGGAGCAAATTTTAGGCTGCCTTGGTTTATTTCCTGTCTGAAAATTTGCTGAAGAAACCTTTGCTAGAACCAAAAATGTCCAGTTTAGGCACCTCAGGTACCTTGTTGGTGCTAGGAGAGCCTGTTCTTTTCTGATTTCTGTGTCTCTAATGGCAGTAGGTCACATTTCCCTTGCCTAGGAAATGTGCCCAAGCTGTAGAGACAGAGAAGGCCCTCCACATGACGTACCCTCCCATTTGGGTTTGCTTCTGACCAGAAATTACTCGTGGGCTAGAAACAATGTGCTGAAGAAGGGCCAACATTTCACCTGGCTCTGAACCATGGACTTCAGTCAGAGTGACAGGTTTCCATCATGGAAACCAGGAATCTGGTTTCCAGAATGACCTGGGGGAAGGGAATAGCACATATGATTCCCTTTTTTGTCACTATATTTGTTAACCTGTGTTTGGCCAAATTATCAGGTTTTTCATAATTGCAGGAGCACTTTCTATAGAGATTAATATTTCTGTGATGGTTTTAAGGGCTAATGATGAAGCATCAATCAATCAATACATGATTCAACAAGTGGAGGCGCTGGAGTTGTTCTGCAATTATTTCGTTCGGCTTAAAAAAGAAAACAGATTTTATTTGGGGGAGAGTTGAAATTGACCTTGGAAATGAAAGTTTTAATGCAAGTAGGTCAAACTACCAGGGAGAATGGGATGAATACTCATGAAATAAACAGCAGAAAGACTTGACTGAAATGATAGAAGAGCATGATTGAGAGCAATTAACAGCTTTGTCCTTGATACTTTACATATCTTCTAGTTTACAGGACTAGTTGTCCAGTGTGAGAGTAAGAGCTGTTCACTGGGCTGCAGAAATAACTATTGTAGCAATGGGGATAAAATAGAGACTGGGGTCAAAATTTTTTTTTTAATGAAATAGAATTTTCTTCAGAAATCATTACAATAAATTAAAAGTCTCATAAACTGGCTGAATATTGTGCCTGTCACCCAACATGTTTTCCTTGATCTATCATTCACATTACAAAGCCGTGGCAATGGTAGCAGTTCTTATTTGCTTTTATTGAAATGGAGGATTATTTTAGCATGTGGATATCCCAAATACACTTGTCATGTCATCTTAATATGTTATATGGCAGACTGCACCCTGCCCCTTTGATACATTGATTTTAATATTGGAGGATGTTAATACAGTAAGCATTAGCAGTTATGTTAAATGTCTCCTGTATATGGCAAAAAAGTGAAGCCACCTTTCTAAATTTGAAATGAGCCCTAAAGTACATGGTTATAAAACATCCATAGGGACACTGTGTGCTTAGGCCATTCTGAGACCTGAATGCTAGACAGCAATGAGCACTCTCTTCCCTCAATAAAGATCTGTAGCAAAAAACAGATATGTCCATGTATAGAACTGGTAAAATGAATAGTTCCCAAAATGTAAGTGTATTTAATTGTGGAATGTATATGTCTTACAGGATCACATTCAGATGCATGTGCCTTCCACAATGAAAAATGGATTTGCAATTTTCATTCTCCCTAACTATAAATATTTGTATGCCACTTAATTTAAAGATTATACTGAAAGATATCATTTCGATTAATATGCTGTATTTTACACAGTTTACATTCCATTTCAATATGCTTGCCTTCTATAAAATGTATTTCAAGACTCCCTAAAAAAAAGAGAAAATAGGCACACTTTAAGCAGTTTACAGGAGACAGATCATTATCTCCTACAAAGGAAAGGAAACAGGAAAGCTGTAAATAATAAGTTCTGAATAGGAATGACATAAACAGCCTAATCAATGTCTTCCAGAACTGGCAAGTGACACCTCTTTGTTTTTTGCAAATAAAAACCTTCTTAACATCACAATATAAACCATTATCTCTGCAGGCAAGGTATATTTAGAAATGTACAAAATGTACATTTCCTGCCAGCCACTAGATCAGTAGGTGGAGATCTAAAGTCATGCAAATATTACAGTAAATGCAGGCAACCAATTTCTAATTATTCCATATCAGCAGATTTGTGAGGAATATAATTTATTAAAAAAGAACAGTTTATGATCAGCAGACCTTAGTTATGACTGTTTAGGAATTCAGTGCATTTTGATCTAATCACAAAATCAAAATATTCATGAAACACAATGATATCTCCCCAAAGCAGCCGGGCAGCCATTAATTTTGAAATTCGGGTAATTTATTAACACTTATCTGTAGCTGTAAAAGCTTACCTCTGTGTTTGTAATACGGGTAAAAGTGAAAGCAGTTTTAAAACTGATTCCTAATGATTTATAATGGTTTGCTGTAATTTGAGCCAGAAATTCAATTAAAATGTATGTCTAGTTTTGTTTCAAGATCTTTAGTTAAAAATTCTATTAAAATTCTATTTCCTTCTTGCATTAAATGTTTCTGTTATCTGCATATATGAGAAATATAAGAAAATTCTATCATTTATTCCCCAGACTCCACAAATGCCTTTAAAAACATTCATTTTTATTTCATAATTCAGCCAAGGTACTATTTAGAATTTATGTACAGCAGAGGAGGAATAAGTGTGTGTGCTATTTTCTTTTGAAGAAAACTAGCTTCTCTATTGAGTACTCATGCAAATATTCAAGTGACATTTATCAGTTCATCAAAGAAAGGAAAAACAAATAACACTGAATTATCGGGTATTTTAAAAGCTTAATTACAATACCAAGGGTATAGTTTTTTTCTATATATGTTCCCATTATAAATCCTTCTTGTAAAGGATATGTAACTTCACTACCAAAATTCCCTTTAGAGATAACACTTCACATTGTTATTTATAAATAATGAGAAGCAAAACTGGCCACTCTAGTGTTTATTTATAGGGAAACACAAAAGGAGACTACTCACTGCTGATGTTGAGATCACTCCAGGCTAAACCAGAAGTGAAGGAGTGAATATTACTCACTTTCCCTCTGTGATTGTCTTATCTCAGAATACTTCACCACATGTAAAGGTAAAGGACTGAGTTTATAGATGAGCACATCTGTTAATGTTGATGAGAGTGATGTGGCCAGTCCTAATTCTCTGTGTTGGGAACTGATCTTTTGTAATGCAGTTAATCAGTCGCTTCTAGATAAAGAGAAAAAACATTCAGGTTCCCAAACAAATGTTACCTTGTGCAAAACACCTACTATTTTCAAATTCAGTTTTTCAGCATTTACCATACTTAGGTATAATTGACTGGGAGTAGTGGTGAATCAGGACCATACACCAGCAAAGTAAGGATGCAGTTCAGTAGACTAAGTGGCACTAGGAAAGCATTGAGGACTTTCTTGTTCTGTTTGATGTGGGTCAGTAGCAGCTATTGACCCAGTGAAAGTAAGTTTTACAGAAGACTGGGACACTTCATAGTCAGTGGTAAAAGTAAATCTGAGAGGAAGATGATGTAGGTCTCTCAATGTAGGATGATTACTGGATTAGATTTACAGGGGAAGTGGTCCACTACATCACTTTGTTGGCTTTAAGACTCAAGTGCTTTTGACTAGAGAGTAAGAAAAGTCTACAAGTGAGGAAGTTCCAAAATGGAAGGCTTACATAGAAAGAAGGAATATTTGCTGTGGGAGATATGGATTAACAGAGATGGAGGCAACACATAGAAAGTATTTGCATGATGCTTTCACAAGAGGAAGTGCAAAGGATTAACTTTTCTACTGTTGATGAAGGGGCAAAGTTAGAGGGAGTATTCATACGTTGTGTTTTACCCAGAAATGGAAAAGGAAACAACAGCCAGTTGACACTGGCTAATGAGAATAAATGGGCAGGGTTGCTGAGAATATTCATTCCCTAGGTGATCTCACCTACACATGAAATATATCTGTCCTTTCAGACCACTGACAGTTGATGGTTTCTTCCAGATGAAACGAAGACTCTCTGTAAGGTGTGGCTCTACAGAGATGGTGTTTTGGACACAATCCGGTATGTCTGTCATTCTTTCCTGTGGAGGGCAGTGGTACTCTTACATAGTAGCTCCAGGCTTTAATAGTGTAATTAATGATCTCAAGATGAAGCAGCAGCCAGCATGTTAACAATATTATTGTATACTAAACTGAATGAAAGATATTGCAAGAAACAAGAAATGATACAAAGGGTCATAGAGAGGTTAGAAACGTGGGCAAAGAAATAAGAAAATTGCTTCATCTGTAAGACAAAATGCATAATTTTCTAGTTGTTTCACACTTGTAATAACAGTTCACAAGAGACAAAAGACAACAGACAACAACAGACTTAAAGAGTGGGTGAAATTTTGAGAAACCTGCTATACCAGGAGATAGAGGTGAGAGAACAAGAGACATTAAAGTTAAGGAACAAGAGATATCAGATAGCATCAGAGGCCTTATGTTTATAGGACACGTAGGAGTGATAGAAGAAAGCAAACTGGATGATGAGTGAGATGCACACAGGAATATGGGACACAAAAAAGACTAGAAGCATCAAATGAAGAGATGTGTTCCTAGAGCTAAGTATGTGTATTTCATTGCTGGTGGTCAGTTTAGGTTTTTACTGCTTGTCATGGGTTTGTTTATAACCGGGCAGAAACACCATTTAATGTAGGGGTTTCACATTCACCTGCTCGCCTGCTCACACCAGGCGAGAGTGCAGTGTAGTGGTTTTATGAGAATAAGGATTAAGAGAAATGCAAAACAGGCCTAAACTTCAAAGATAAAAATAGTTTATTAACAAAAGACAACAAAATCAAAATCAACCCCCAGGTGGTTTCTTCTTC
>VZTR01020068.1:194484-206759 GCA_013400775.1 Chaetops frenatus | reverse complement strand
TGCTTCTTGTGGGAAAAATCTCCATGGTGAGACGAGAGAGACTCTTCTTCCAATTGGACTGATGAAAGCCTATTTCAAGAGTGGTAAATTGACCAGGGGTTTTCTAAGCTTGTTTCTCTGTGTTGTTGGTGAGAAGGATGGTGGTAAAGGAAGATAAATGAGGTGGGAGAAAGGAACCATCTTGTGTGGGGGGCTGGGGGAGGAAGAAGAAACCACCTGGGGGTTGATTTTGATTCTGTTGTCTTTTGTTAATAAACTATTTTTATCTTTGAAGTTTAGGCCTGTTTTGCATTTCTCTTAATCCTTATTCTCATAAAACCACTACACTGCACTCTCGCCTGGTGTGAGCAGGCGAGCAGGTGAATGTGAAACCACTACATTAAATGGTGTTTCCGCCTGGTTATAAACAAACCCATGACACATAGTTCTTCAATTTCCATTAAAAAAAAATACAAAAAACCATCAAGAAATGCTGACAACTCTTCTTTAGACTAAGCCAGTTTCCTATGAAATGGTGGTGTGTAACCACCATCTTTAATGGCATGTAGTCCATAAGTTTAACAGTTTGAATCCTTCTAACATTCTGCCTTCCAATTAGAGACATGTTTCTGTCCAGAATATATTAACAAAACCTAAGTACAAAAAAGTTCTAATAGCTTTTTTTTACTGAATTTTTTTGTGCAAGGGCTGGAAACAGCCAGAATGTGAGAAAAGAGGAGACTCAGAGCCCAGTTCTGCAGTGTCATAATCCCATCTAGGTGGGATCTGTCTTCCCTTCACCAGCTCGACTGCTTGTTCCTAGCCTGTGTGTTGATTCTGAACTGATCTGTTTAAAAAAAAGTTATTGTTTTGATACCATTCATGTTTCTGCTCCCTTTACTGGGTCACCATTGTGAATGGAGGACAAATTCTGGAGGAGACACAGACTGTAATTATGGTAGACCTGACTTGGAGAGTCTTATGCCGTGGCAGGGCTACATCTGCAGAGACACTGACAGCTTGGTACTGTGAAAGTATCTGTGAAAGACCTTGGGGAAAGGAACCAACAAAATGAAGCTTGGAGATATAAACAAAAAAATACCTCCTTACAGCATTTTCTAAAATTTTCAGGGAAATTTGATCTCATACCTTCTTGATAGATAATACCAGAAGCACCTAATACTGTTATCAATTTATTCCCCTTTCAGCAGAGTTTATATGCCCCTGAAACATGCTGCTGTATTATTTACCACTTACAATTGTTCTGGGTGTTTTAGATATGTAAAACAATTCCTGCTCCCCTTCTTCAGAGCCGATTCCCAAAGAGCTTGCAATGTCATCTTCCAGAGGCACATGATGTAGCTCTATGTCTCACTGATATCAGTGGGTCAGTAACAAATCCTATCCTACTTCCTGAGCCATCCTTCTTTAGTTTTAGTCCTTAACTCTGTCCTTGCCTGAAACCTGTGGGAAGCTGGAATCCTTCATCTTATGGTGTCTAAGTCTTTGTTCCCATCCATCTAGTGCATTCAGCCTTCCTTGAAGGAGAGCAGACAATCACACATACATGGAAAGAATCAAGAACTTTCACCTTTGTCCTGTTTGACCGCTGGTTCTCTCCACCTGATTTCTGTGGGACTTGGAGCAAACAAAGAAAAAAGATGAAGGAAAGTCTTGAAGGTGCCTTCAATGCTTTCATAAACACAATTTACATAGGAGAATAGAGGTCTAAAATATTTTTAGGCACTCCTTTGGATATCTACACCTCTGAAAGAATGGTGCTGGCTTTGCCTCTGAATCAGCCATAATATTTTATAAGCATACATAGCTATTCTAGTCTCTCTTTACTAGCTGCAGTTACTCTTTTTCCCTGTGAAATGGAAACATTGCATTATGTATCAGAAAACTCCATTGTTTTGTTATAGAACTCTATGGCCTGTGATAAATTAGCAGGCCTTTTGCACTGGAGAACATTTTATAAAGTATATTTCCTAATTACTTACGAATTTTCTGCTTTTATTGTTCTATGTCTCAGCCTTAACATCCCTTTTAATGTACTTTTGTGTGCAAATTAGAATAGCAAGAGTTAAGAAGTAAGAGTTTCTGTACATGGTGGCGGATGTTCAGAGCAATTCAGCATGTCAAGCTGGGGTCAAATGGAAAGGGAATGTCATTACTAAGTGGTAACATTTTCTGTGGGTTTTAGAGAAATTCAAATCCTTTTTTAATTTAAATTTATTTTATCTTTTTTTTCAGGGTTAAGGGTTGGACTTCAAGTTCCTGTCAGACATTTGTATATTAAAATGACTTTACATTTAATTATTTTCTAAACTAACTTTCAAAATAGTTTTTCACAGAACTGCTCTACCAGAATGCAATCTATTTCACTGGACCTTTTATCCTGGCTCACATATATTTTGTATGATATACTCTCCTACTTGTAAGGCGTGGGGTCACATATCCTCTAATTATTTTTTTAAATCTCGTGCCCAAGAAGTGTCTACTGTCATTCTAGAAAAATCTGGGACACAATTCTGTGTCCAATATGTATATGCCAAAATGATGCCTAAATGTCACCCATTTATTCTGAGTAGTTGAGCAAGAAATTTAAGCCACGATCTATTGCAGCAGATTTGCATAACAGAAGTTAAGGGGAAGGGTTTCTATCTGTGACAATCATGACAGTGGTCAGTTGCCTTATTTTTATTTTTCTCCATTCCTGTATTCAGTGTGCAGTTAAAATTCCTATTTTCCTTTATTTCTGCAGTGATGTTGGAATGAGTCTGAGATGGGGTAATGTATTCAAAATCATAATGGTTTAGAAAATTACTTTCTATTTTTTAGCTATTACCACAAAGTCCTGTAATACATTATCATGAAAAGAAAGGACTAGGCATGACAGGTGTGCTGTAACTTGGTCATAATTGTACTAATGTGTATGGGACTGTGTGGCACTAGATTATCCCATATATCTTTTCCATTATTACCCATTTCAGCTAGTCAAGGGCAACTATCAGCACCAAAACTTTTCCTCCTGTACTATCATTTCCCTGCCTACCCAGTTTTCCTCCACTTCAGCCACATGTATCTTGCTAACCTATGACCAACAGACAGTGCTGAGGCTCTACAAGACCCACTAAATTGCAAGAGACAAGGAGGAAAAAGGGATTGCTTTCTCATAGTACAATGTCTTACATCATTACACACTCTCCAGTTTTTTTGCCACCTTCTCCTCTTCCTGCTTTGAATTCTGATTTCTCAGCAAAGCAAGCCCCAGTGGAGTGCTTATTGACACCTAAGTCATGAAAAATGTGCTAGCTTGAGAAGCGAGGGGTGGCAGAGAAACCTGAAATGAAAATAATGTTATCTATGCCAGTCTGCAAGTAAGATTCTTCCCCAGCTCAATATGATGCCTGGAACAAAGTTCTGAATACTCAATCCAACAGAAAACCTAAATAGATTGAAGACCCAGCAGAATATGTCCATGTATTCCCAAGTGCACACAGCCATTTATGGAACTTAGTGAGGGTGCATTGCTGATGCAAGGTAATCTGAAATGTTTCAAGATTTTTAGAACATTTTCTGTATGGAGAACTCTCCATCACTCTTTATGACTGTTTTCTTTTACAAGGCTTGTGATATTTAAGGTGTATAGCAGCTTAGCTTGTAAAAATATTCATCTTCTCATATCCCTGTGAGGTCTGTATTTTATTGATAGTTAGCATTTACTTTATCCATACTGTAGAAATTCCTTGTTTTGTTACCAGTAGGAAAAAAAGAATAAGTTAATGTTTTGTGGCTTTTTTCCCCCCCCACATTAAAAATCCCCTTGGAGTTGAAAAAATGTACTTGTTTTTTTGCATTCTGAAACAGTGACCAAATACAATCAATTGCTTTCCAAGTAATTGTTCCACCACAGAAAGTATTTACCAAGTATTAACGGTATTTTCAATGGAGGAACAAAAGGTCTTTTATTTCTCTCATTTTAATAACTGGCATTTAAAGAATGCTTACTAGAAAGATAAATCCTCTGATGGGGGGCTGTTTGAAGCCCAGGTGTTTCTTAATGTGTGCAGCCTGTATTTCTGCACTTCACATCAGTAGGCCAGATCTGTAGTGAGAAGTACTGCTTTGATTCCTTGCAAGAACCCACCTGATAA
This sequence comes from Chaetops frenatus, assembly GCA_013400775.1. Classification (NCBI taxonomy): domain Eukaryota; kingdom Metazoa; phylum Chordata; class Aves; order Passeriformes; family Picathartidae; genus Chaetops; species Chaetops frenatus. The sequence goes on along the minus strand of VZTR01020068.1, from coordinate 202,620 downwards.
ATACTGTGTACAGAGGTGCGATACAGGCAAGAAAAGAGTTCAAAATCATGAAGATGGCCATGCTGTCATTATTTAGCCTAAAACTGTGAAAAAGAAAATATGGGCCAGATTTTGTACTAATCTTCATAGCTGTTAACTCTGACTCCACTTAAGTGAATTCAGATGTGCATTGCACTAATTCTCTGGTTGCCATTAACTGACACACTCTTCCCATTAATTGATTTCTGGAGTGTAAGTATCAGAGACAACTTTGAAAATTAAATGTTCACAAAGGAAATGAAAATTTAATTTTTAAACATTTATACAAATTATTAAATTTGTCTATTAAATTCAAACGCAGGACTGATTCCTCTCCCTTTCTGGCAACTCCAGACACACTGAATTTTGGTTGACTCACAGAACTAATAAGCGTCTTTGGACCTTATTTAATAGTTCTTGTTTGTGAAGGAAAAGTGTGCTTTCTTTTACTAGCACAACAGGACATTATGCAGGACCTTCCAAACTTCTGAAATCCCACTGCTATGCTGAAGTAGTGGAGCATCTCCCAAGAACCTGTGTGCTATGCTTTAAGAATACTGCTGGTTAAAGAAAAGGAAGTACCAGCAAAATTCAGGTTCAACTAACTCCTGTTCTAGAATGCCTGTATGAAATATAGAAGAAATATGAGAGAGACTAAGGAACATCTTAGTCTTAGGAAGTCTTCATGATTAAATCAGTCTTCCTGTTATGTTGTCCTCTGTCTGGCCACAGAGAGAAACAAGGTGTCAAACCAGACAGTGCTGCACTGCATCACTCTAACATAGCCAGTAACTTCATATTGATTGTGGATGAAATGGGGACAGACTTCTTAGCATTTCCTTAGGCTTACGCTGACTTAACATTCCTACTGATTCAGCCAAGAAAATATGATCATCAGTATAAACACAATTATAATATTGTTTGTATTGTGTTGTTAGGACATTGGGCTTTATCTGAATTGTTCTTGAAAAACAAAAAAGATGGAAACTGCCCAGCCTCCCAGCAGGTACTGGCAAGATGCTCATTGCTCCTTCAGGTTAGAGCAGCTCAGCTCCACCAGTCTCTCCTTACAGAGCAAGTTCTCCACCCTGTCCAGCTGGAGGTCCTTAGCTGAACCAGCCCAAGTTTATGAGTTCCTCACACTGGATTAACAAAAGCAGATGCAGTATTTCAGATGTCTCACTAGGCTTCAGATCTGCCTATGTGTTTTGAATGAAGTCCTTACTGAATTTGCAATTGCTTCTCAGTGTATCATCTTCAACATATATCTGTCTAATCCATAGTCTCTGTAAATGAATCATGTGGTATTATGGACAGGTGGAAAGGCTCTTGCCGGATTTTAAATCTAGGAATCATTGTTCAAAATAAATTTCTAATTAAAAAAGGCTAAGCAAACACTCCAGTTGTTACATCCTTTCCGGTTTATTTTGCAAGTTCACCAAACTGAACAGAATTGCTAGGAAACTGTAGGAGTAAGGAAGTGGAAAATCTGCTCCACATGGGTACGTTAGAGGAATTACCTGCTCCTGTCTACAGGAAAGAATCTGTTTTGTTTGGAAGTTCAATCCTCTGCTTTAGTACTGCTTCCTGTTTTTTTATAGGCAGTTCTTGCACACCTGTGACACTTTTGAAATTCTTTTAGTGTCATTGTGATATTTTTTACCATTTCCATATATGCTACATTATTTTTGCAGAGAAAATAAAATAGCAGGAGTGATGGAAGAAAAAGTTCTGTCTTCATGAAGAACACCTGAGTGAAATATTTTGGATGTGGTAGATTATTTTTGAACTGTTCTATTAATTCATTTTTCTTAGGTTTTTGCATTTTAGAAGTGTTTGTCATGTTTTGAATAGTTTGATTCTATACTTCTATTCTCTTAACTTTCTCTATAAAGTAAAGAAATAATCACATGTATACTATGAGCAAATGTATGTTTTTCCAGCAAAGAGCATTAATTGAAAAAAGATATTGAGGTTCTGCATTGTTATATTTTATGCAAGTGTGCATCAATTCTCTCATTTCAGAATGTCATTGAAGTCCTAGCTATATTTTCTACAAAATTTCTTGTGCTTCTAATTTTCTTTATCCATTACATCAATAACTGCATTATAAGCATGAGTAAAAATTTAGTTATATCAAGTGCATTTAGCATAAAGTATTCTATCCCATTAGTTAAGGGTGATGTATTCAGATGTCTATGAATGAAAATGACCAAATGTTGCATTTGATAAAAAAAAAACCAACAACACTGTATTAGGAAAATTGGATCTTGAGTTGCTTGAAATCTTGAAAGGATTTACAATAGGATGAATCAGAAAGATCACCTCTAAAATTAACACCGCTTACCTTCCAATTCTTGAAATCTGAATTACTGTAGAAGAGTGGTGAGAAAGTATTTTAGATTCAGGATGCATCATGAATTCAGGATTCAAGCTCTTCTGCTAGACAAGAAGTATAGCCCTTCTTGGTCTAGATATTTTCCTGAGGCTAAGAGATGGACTCAGTTTCGTGGTGCTACAGTGGCCCAGATTTCTCTAAGTCATGTATTCCAGTTACTGCAGTTCCAATGGGCAAAATACTCAGCTTTAGGGGGAAAATTCCCATTGCCTCCCTGTTGGAAGTTTTCCATAGGAAGTGCTGGATTGTTAAGCACACTGATGTGCCAAGCATGAAAGTTCTGAAGCTGGAGAAAAGTGGCAGTCGTAGGCATTGCCTACAGCCCTCACTCTGCACCATTCTTTGCTGGTGGGCTCTGGACTGACTGGTCTTGAGAAGAGCCCCTTTGCTCTGGGGCTCATTTTTCTATTGAATGACAGGTACAAATACAACCATAGTGATGGGGAAAACTTAAACTACTTTCTGAAAAAACTCTGCTGTTATTTTGTATTCAAAAGTGTCATGATTAAATGAATGCTTCATGCTCCACTAGCTTATAACTTTATATTAATGCCCCTCTGCATACCTCAGTCTAGAGGACACATTCATGAACTGAAAATTCTGAAGATTCAATTTTTGTTGGAGCATTTCGTCACATATATTAAACTTGAGATAATGAGTTGACAGCTATGTTTTGTGAGCTTCTTTACACTTGGTTAGAGCAATTTGGGCACCCGGGTCCCTTCACGCCGAATAGAAGCCCACCACCTACTTGACAATGAGGGACCTTGTCCTGTTCATTACTGTGTTAACACAGCAGTGTTCGATGAATGGCTAAGCAGCTGCCTTTTCAGCAGCCTCGTGGCTGTGGCGGTGTGACACCTCTTTCCCTACCATCCTCCGTTAATGAGAAGCTGCAGTGGGCGATTCGCCGTGGTGTTGCACCAGCCCCTCCAGCGCCGGCTGTCCTGCTGCGGCGGGGGGAGCGCCCAAGGCAGAGTAGGAAGGCGACACTATTAGTCAGCTCTGTCCTGCCTGACCTCAGCGACCAAGGCTGGAGTTAAAAGCAGGGTAGTTGTGTACAAAGCGAAGTGTTACAGACATGTTAATAGCTTCCTCTCCCCACCCACCGTATCGGCGGAGATGCCACGTTCTCCAGTGCTCCACTGGTAACCTGCTGGCTTTTGACTTTGCTCGGTATGAGATGAAATCCCAAATTAGAGGTTAGTTTAAAGTTAATTTATTGTCCTCACAGTAAAGGGGAAGTTCAAACAGGTTTCAAGGAAGGCTTCAACTGTGCCGTTGCTGAGAGAGGGACCTGGAGGAAGGAGTATAAATATATCCCATATTTGTGTTTGTGTGTGTGTACCTATATCTCTGCCTGAATATATATCTAAATGAGACACCCATCTAGATCTATATGTGTAAATATTGCTTACTGGTATGTTGTATATAGTTATATGTGATATAAATATCTTTCTGTATTTATTCACTCTATTTTCTTATTTTCTGTGTGTAGGCTGTTGCATCCAGCTTTCCCTGTTTTACATCACAGATGGATGTAGCATGGCACAGCATGGAAGAAGCCAAAAGTGGTGTTTTCCTTCTTTTTTGGACTAACTGCTGTTCCTTCTCCCAGTAGCAGTTCAATAAAGCTTAGTGTGAAAATCCAGAGGGGAAATACTGTCAGGAGTTTAGTGGCAGCAGGATTTCCTTCTTGTTTATTTACATACAGTTTAAAGGAAGGACTGGGAACCTGGATTTTGAAGGATGCTGGTCACTTACTTTTGTTTGAAGATGCACACACCTTGTGTGCTTTTCCCTGTCTTAGACAAATGGAAGTAAAACTTAGAAAGAAGTACACTATTGGTTATACATAAGAATTCCTGCTTGTCTTCTGTTTATTCCTGAGGCTGGTCCTTGACTTGTGCTGTAACATAAGGCATGTCCAGGTGTTGTCACAAGGAAAACTGCTCAGCATGAGTGAAAATTTTGTGAGGCAGAGCACTAACGATAAAGCAATGTAGCTGCCTGTGTTCTAGTGCTCAGATCCAGACTATCACCATGCTGACCAAAGCAAAGCAGTTCACCTACATCTGGAAGAAGAGTAAACCAGCACAGGAGCTGGTATTGGCTAGAAAGTTGATTGAAAGTGCATTTTCTTCCTTACTTCTTTTCCTCCTTCCTACAAAAGTTAAAAAGCTAGTGACTCTAATGGTTGCTGAAAAAAGGCTGGAAATGTGGTCTGAGTCCACACTGCAGTCTCAAAACCTAGAAGGCAAATGAAACAAACATTGTAAGACACTGTAAAGGCACATTTTAAAGCCAATTGCATGGTTTGAGGGGCCTGACTTATGAGAGTTTAGTATTTGGCATCCCTGTGGGCTGATTTACCAAAGCAGGGCTATTCTTCCACTGAAATCCTCATGGGAGCAGTTCAGCTCCCATAGCCATTAACAAATTTCATATGGTAATGCAAAAAACCCACTTATGCATACTTAGAGCAATGCAGTACTTAGTTCATATTCTGGTTCACATCACCCTGACTTTGTTTATGCTTAGATACTCATCTGGACATGGGCAGCACAGTTTTGCTAGTCTACAAGGTTCAGATGCTGCAGTGAATTCCTGCCATTGATGAAACACTGTGATAACAGTTTCGGTTTATGTGGTGTTTGTTATCAGCTACAAAATCACAGAATTTTACGGGTATCTCATTCACTATAATGAGATAGGAAGCTACCAACCCAGTGGGCATTGTCTTTATGTTCATTTTAGCCACTTACTGGTTCATGGTTGACAAGCAGTAATTTTTCTTCTAAGAAACAAAATATTTCCATATTTCATATTTCCAAGAGAAATGTGTTTATTTCACTTACGTGAAGAGTAAATAGAACATCTTGCTCATTTTATCCATGTGTAAAAACCCACATTATTTATTATTTGAAGAACAAGCTTAGTAGAGATCTTTACTAGGCACATTTGAGCTCTTTAATTTCTGGAACACACAGTACAGTCTACAATGCAGTCATACAAATTACTGTCAAGAAGCAGTCTATAGATACATCCCACAATATCCTTTTGTGTGTCTGTGGAATCAATGCTTCATTGTCATGAGAATCACAGATATATAGGGCAGGAAGGTATCTACAGACATAGGATAATTCATTCCCTATCCTTATTGTACATAAAACAAGCATGACATATCTCACTTGTTCTTAAAAACCTTCAGTGAAAGAGAATCTGCAACCTGCCTCAATGAACTGTTTCAACCCTTAACTGCCCTTCCCATTGGAAACCTTGTAACCTGAATCTCCTTTGCTTCGAATTATTTGGCTTTCTTCTCCTACAAATCCCACTCAGGCCCTAAGAATAATTGATCGCCGCACTCTTTCTAACAAGCTCTATATATTTGAAGACATTATCATGCCTGCCTTCAGTCTTCCCTTTTCCAGACTAAACAAATCCAACTCTTTCAACCTTTCCTTGTAGGTCATGTTTTCCAAAGCTCTTATCATTCCTTTTGCTTTCCTCTGGATTCTCTCTAAATTGTCTGTATCTGTTCTGAAGTGTGGTGACCAAAATGGGAAACATTACTCCAGCTGAGGTCTGAGCAATACCCAAGGAGAGCAGAACATCAAGAACAGCACCTCCAATAGCTTATGCACAACGCATCTGACCTCCCCTTCACTTCAAGAGTTTTTTGCAATAACAAGAAAGAATTTGTTTTATGGCCTCCTGTGTTTGCTTGTTTTACATTAATCTTGCCTATTTATTCTTCATTTAGCAATTGCTCATATAACTTCGGTAAGTTTAGTGTTCTGCATGTGTATTGACTGCATTTCATGTTCACTTGTGAATGCTTTCTCCAGGATTTGACGAATGGCTTTTATTCTGACTGAACTGCCAAAATGCTTTGCAGTTCTTGTCTTGTTCCACTTACTCTTGGGAGAAATGCCAAGCATAAAAACCATAATTGTGTCCTCCATCCCACTGCTGAGATTGTCAGTGGAAATCATAGTAGAACAGAGGCACCGGTAGGGATTCTTAGAGGATTCTGTTTGAATTACCCTCCAGTTTGACAGGGATTCTGTACTAATCATTATGGTGGGTGCTGTTTTCCAAACACTTCATCATACTCTTTTCACTAAATCATCCAGACCAAATTTTTCTTGCTTATGAGAACAGTATGCAGAGTTGTGTTGAAAGACCAGCTGAAGTTGGGATTTATCAAATCTGCCTTCTGCTGCACTGTTATCCAGTCATCCTGTCAAAGAAAGAAATTAGATTCATGTGATCTGTTATTGACAAATCTATGCTGGCTGTTTCTTTTCACCTTGTTATCTTCTTGGTGCTTTCAGCTGGATTGTTTAATGATTTGTTGGTGTGTCTTTCTGGCTGTCTTTAAGTAGAACTATAATTTCAAGATTCTCTTCTTCTGCTTAAAAAAAAAAAAAAGAACAAAACAAAAAAAACCCAGAGTTTTTGTATTTGCCATTCTCAGTCCTTTGGAACCTCTCCCATACTTTACAAAATTTTGGACACAATGACTGATAGTCCAGAAAGTACTTCATATAGATCATTACAGCCCAGTGGCTGAATACCATTTGGCACTATAAACTTGAATACATGTAAATTATGTACATACCAGGTCTTTAACCTGATTTAATTAATACTGGATCTATTCTCAATATATTGCTCAAACTATCATATGAATATGGCATTTTCATGAAAGAAGCATTGTTTTTATGGGGTTTATTTTCTGCCATATTGAAGTATATGTTTGAAAAAATCTCTAAAATCTGTTTGCATTTTTAAAAGGCCATATGGTACAAGAACTAGTTTTAAGAAGTTTTGGCTCGCAGGAGTATGCCTATAATCAAGTGACAATAGTGAACTGAAACTGGTCAAAAGAAAATTTGGGGAAACTAAAAAGAGAAGACTAATGGAATTACTGAAATGCAAGGTTGAAAGACACCTCAAGAGATCGTGCAGTATAACAGCTTTCACAGAATGAAGGTCACAGGGGACTAGACAAGCTCCAGCTGATAGTTTATACTCAGCTTTTAATATCTCTAGTTGTGTGGTTTCCATCTAAACATAGTATTTTAGAATTCCGATTATTGAATGGTTTTGCTAGCAACACTTTATTTTTCCCCATGCAAATTAAGATTTCATCATGTGTATAAATACCTGAAAGGAGGGTGCAAAGATGGAACCAGGCTCTTTTCAATAATGCCCAATGACAGAACAAGAGGTAATGGACACAAACTGAAACGCAGCAGGGTCTGTCTGAACATAAGAAAACACTTCTTTTCTGTGAGGATATCTGAGCACTTGTCATGGGTTTGTTCGAAACCGGGCAGAAACACCATTTAATGTAGCGGTTTCACATTCACCTGCTCGCCTGCTCACACCAGGCGAGGGTGTAGTGTAGTGGTTTTATGAGAATAAGGATTAAGAGAAATGCAAAACAGGCCTAAACTTCAAAGATAAAAATAGTTTATTAACAAAAGACAACAGAATCAAAATCAACCCCCAGGTGGTTTCTTCTTCCTCCCCCCAGCCCCTCACCCATGATGGTTCCTTTCTCCCACCTCATTTATCTTCCTTTACCACCATCCTTCTCACCAACAACACAGAGAAACAAACTTAGAAAACCCCTGGTCAATTTACCACTCTTGAAATAGGCTTTCATCAGTCCAATTGGAAGAAGAGTCTCTCTTGTCTCACCATGGAGA
>VZTR01020068.1:142344-185527 GCA_013400775.1 Chaetops frenatus | reverse complement strand
AACTGATGAAAGCCTATTTTAAGAGTTGTAAACTGACTAAGGATTTCTAAGTTTGTTTCTCTGTGTTGTTGATGGAAAAGATGTTGGTAAAGGAAGACAAATGAGGTGGGGGGGAAAGAAACCATCTGGGGGTTGATTTTGGTGTAACATCTGGGGGTTGATTTTGATTCTACATCGGGGGAGTGATTCTAGTTCTTTTTTCTCTCTTGTCTTTTAGTTCTGTTAATAAACTATCTTTATCTTTGAAGTCTAGGCCTGCTTTACATTTCTCTTAATCCTTATTCTCACCAAATCACTACACTGCACTCCTGCCTGGTGTGAGCAGGCGAGCAGGTGAACGTGAAACCACTACATAGATATATATTGTCTTTTTTAACACTTGTTTATCTTAAGGAGTGTAAAACACTTCTGGCTTGTTTAACATGCAAATTCTTATTGGATGGTCTATGAGGCAGCTTACAGGTCCAAGGTCCTGGGTAGAACCAGTCTGTTCTTCAGTACTGGTAGGTCAACAGAGCATTGTCATAATGTAGGCATAAACGCAAAGAAATCTACAGGTAAAACCTTCAATGACCTTAGTCTGTGTTGAAGTTTTAAATTGGTTTGCCTAAGTATGAAAATGCATTATCTATTAGTTTTAGGTTCATTGTGTCCTTATTCAGCATAGCTCTTAAAGAAAAACCAAATAAATACTGCATAAAACCATTGAAGCTTTCAAGTGCTTCGGGGAACATTTGAAACATCATCAGGTGTGCTAAAATGAAGCTTTCAGGTGAGCTTGATGGCCTGTTATTACCACTGTTGTGAGTATTATTATTATTTTAATTATTCAATCTAATTTTAGGATAAGCTAGGACCTCACTTCTGTAAGTTGTATATAAACACAGATGGTCCCTGCTGCAAAGGTTGAGGAAACACAAACTTAGAAAAACTTTCCCTTTGCCTCAGTTAACATAGGAATCCTAGCAACAGTCAGGTGTGCAGGAAAGGAAGAAAGGGATGGTGACTTTCTGCATTAATCAGTGATGCTTAGTATATATATTTACTGTAGTTAGGATAAGTTACATTTGGTGCATATTTTATGACTAGATGGTTCAAGTATAAGCAGGTTCTAACCATATAAAACAACTTTTTCTGGTTAGTTATGACCATTACAGAAAAACATCATGTTCTTTTCAGCCTTTGATATAGAGGGGGCCAAGCCTTGGCCTTGAGCAATTTTGATTCCCCTTCACATCTCAATGTTCTTCAAGTTCTGAGGTCTGTGGCCATAGACTTAATGAAACTCAGAGACTGAATCTCAGTGCTGATAGTTCTGAACAATACATTTGAGTCATCAAGCACTTCAAGAGGAAGTAATCTTCTGTCCAAATGGACAGATTATTGAAAAAAGTGCATTACTGACAAAAGATTAATAAAGTTTGTGAGAAGAGCCAGAAACAATTCATGTTCTACTTCCAACTGCATCTTGAGCTTTGGATGGGAAGGGGATTGTTTAGCTGCGCTAAATATTTGTCAGATTAGAAAACCCTCCATTTGATTTTTTTTCTCCCTTCCAGTATAAAATCACAAAAATCACAAAATTTTCATCCTTTAAGATTATTGACAGCTTCTACATGGATTTTATATTTCAATAAAAAATTAAAAAATAGTATATAATAATNTGCTTTGGGAGCATAATAACTTTTTAACTTTCCTATAATAATTTTTTTAATAAGATATGGACACTGATTATGCATGATGATTTATAATCTCTCTTCTTTACCTTAGTTTTCCTTTTGTTTTTCTCCTTTTTGTGTATACTCAGCTCAGCTTAACTAGTACCATTTCATGTCTCTCTCCACTTCATGATGTGATGAATGCAGCCATTCTTCTCTCCCCATCATAACAGCTGGTCTTTGATCCAGTACAGCTAATTTATATTTACCAGCTATCATCTACCATCAAAACTTTATTGGAAAAGAGGTGCACCTGGACTGAATGAATTTCTTTTGATGGAGTCTGAGACTATTTTAGGACTTGTGGTTAGGACACATTCATCCTCTTAATGGAACACAACAGAGCCATCTTCTAATGTGTGCTAGCAAGCACTTGGTTTGTGTCAACACACAGTACATATTTCAGAGTTCCTCAAATATTAGATTTGGATACACTCATTGGTCAGTGATTTGATCAGAAAGGTTATTTTCCTTCCTTAGCTGTGATGTGTTTTATACACATACAAATTTTATTTGTATTTGTAGCACAATCCTAATCATAAATCCTTATAAAACTGTAAGGATATAGCCACCCTATAAACTGTAGAAATATCTCAGATACACCTGATCCCTACTCTTCCACAGGTGAATTGTTACACATACCTAAATTTATTTGGTTTATCCTATTTAGATATGTTTTCATTGCACATTAAGACAATGCACAATGTGCAAATGATATTTTTAAATTTACAGGTGTACTTTCCTTATACCTATATAAAACCATAAAAAAATCTATCACAAGTTTTCTTTAGACAATTTTTTCATAAGTTACTCTATTTTACTGCTTTTTTTTTACATTAAGAAGTGAAAATTTTTCAAGTAAGCAAATTGGACATTTTTTCTTCTATGAAATTGTTAGATGAAGCTGTGAAGTGTGGGTTTCATTGTCGATTCTCCTTTATGCCACTTGAAATAATGTTGCACTATGGGGTACTGGTGGCAAATATCTAAAAACTGCTGATTTAATTTATTCTGGGATGTGTCAGCTATATGTTCATATATAGCACTTAAATTCAGGACTGTACAGGAAGATGTCCACATGGGCCCTAATGTGCCTAAGCTTCTCTCATGGTTAATACAAATCTAATTAATAGAGACTGAAGAGTGACTGCTCTCATCTAAAGCAGAGATCTACCATGTGTTTGGAAAATGACCAATCCAGTTGGATTTTTTATAAGTTGTTGTGTTTTACTATATTTCTCAAGGAAAAAAACAAAACGAGAAGGCAGGTATCCCAGCTGCTGGAAACTCACCCCACTGTCCTCAGACAAAGGACACAGAAGTTCTCTCTCACTAAAGGGACTTAACTGAGACTGAAACCTGACTTGTCTGAAAGGTCTGTATTATTCTGGGGGTGCCCTGATTTGGGGAAGTCCTCTGTCTCAAAGCTGGAAGGATAGAAGTATAGAAAGTCACAATTCATACTGAGTACTGCAGAACTTCCATTCTCCTGGCTTTGACCAGGCTTTGATCCAAGATTCATGAGAAGCAAGTGGTGTAGGCAGCTCTAAGTTGTGGTCAGCTGGCAGGGAACCTGAAAGCTCTCCATTCCTGTGGCCAAGGCAGTCCAAGGCAGGACTGTCCCAGTCAGTGAATCTTGCAGACCTGTGTGTCCCAACAGCCTGGTTCATTCCACTGAAATTCTTTTTGTGTATTGTTGAGAACTCATCAAATTCAGCATACTCCTTCAAAGCATAAGAGACAGATATTAAGAATTTCTTAGGTTAGGGGCTGTATCCGTTCCCTCTTAGCCTCTTCCAGTGCAGTATGCTTGCTCCATGTCACAAGATGAGGAGTGGCAGTACAATCATACTGAAGCTGAGTTTGACTTCATGGTGTATGTGAGAAAAGCACCTAAACTGATCATTTGGAAGATTCTCTGATAGGAAAAAAAAAATACTTCAGGTGGAAAATTCCTGCCAAATTATTTGTAGTTCAAATTTTGTGCAGAAGGCTGAAATGGACAGCATGCAGCACACAGGATGGATTTTAAGAGTTGAGGACTTACACAACACCTCAGGCAATAATGTAACAACACTGAGTTAAAGCAAGGTCAGTGGTGGATTTACAGTGGGTGCATGTAGGCACCTGTACTCCTTCCTTCCCATTCAGATCCCTTTAGTGTGGCCTGCCCTAGCTGGGGAAATGATCCCATAGTGACTCTATGGTCTGCTCCTCACCCTGTCCCCATCACAGCTGTGTCCAGTCACTGGCTCACCATGGGGCTGACGACAGGTTGTTCACTGATAATGACCCACACTTCATAACTCTTTATTTTAGTCATCCCTGATAGATGGTCAGTTCCATCAAACCTCTGCAAGGCAGTGACAGAACTGCAGGAAAGGACATTATTAGCAAAAGCACAGCCAACTCCAGACACCTAGGCAGAGTCAAGGAATCCATATTTTCTCATGTTAGAATGTAATAATAATAATAACAGCACAGAAATTCTCACTTAAGTGTTGATATAATCTTTTTCTATCTTTGATTTAGAATACAATCAACAGTTGTTACAATAATCAGGGTCTGTTTGCCTTGGTCAAGTGAGAGAGTTGCAATAATTTATTAACTTCATCCTTTTCATGTATTTCAAGCTAGAAAAGAAACGCTAATTTCTAGGCATTGTATTTATCTGTAGAACTTTTATTAAAGCCAGGGAACAGGTGTTAATTAGATGCTGTGTGGTATTTTAATCCCTATCTTTTGCCAGGATTCACACAGGAAGACAGCACCTTGTACAATGCATCATGTCAGAAAAATCTTTTTAATCATTTGCTTTATAATTCAGGGAGTGTAAAACAACTTCCCATGGTATTATGATGCTCTGTATTCACAGTCCCTGGACAGCACAGAGTAAAACAGTTAAAGCATTAGCAACTTCAAGTTTGCAAATAGCCTGAGACTAGTTTAAAACCAAGATTTTTGAAAGGATAGAGTTTAGGGATTTTTTTTCCTTATTGTGAAATATTTTTTTTGTTCTGAGGCTTTTTGTTTTCATTTGGGTGAATTTCAAGATTTCCTTCGTCTCTGTATGGTCTACCACTCCATTTTAATGAATATATTTCTGTTATTTCTTGATTCCAAGAGATGAGAGTTTTCAGGAAAAACAACAAGGCAAACCCCAAAACAAAAATCCAAACCAAACCCTAAACACACAAAAAAAACCAAAACAAAAAACCAAGAAAGCAATAAAACAGAATCCTAATGTGGTCAGGCAATCCACCTACATTTTATTAACTGCATGTGACAAGGCCCACTCAAAATAAGGGCTTTTAATTAAAAATCCCTGTTTTTATTGTAGTTCAGACTAGGATATTAAATAAATTCTTATACAGAGAAAAAGCAAAATAAATGGCTCAAAGCGCAGAGAAGTCACAAGCAGGGAAGAAAGCCCTTGACTCCAACTATCTGAGTCCTCTCAGGTCTGTCTCTGCTTCCCTGCTTGGTTCAGGCCACTCAGAACCTGTCAGCTGCATTGCACCCGTTCTGCACACTGCTCCTTTGTCCTCGAGCTTTTGCTCTGTCCATCACCTCAAACAGCAAGCTGTGCATTTCTCCCCTTCTCTTTCCAGTATTCCTTCCTGAGACTCCCAAATCATCTCTGAGTCCCTGTATTTTTTATTCTCACCCAGGATGGGTTTCAGATGCAGTTTCTCCAAGAGCTCTCAGCTGCTGAGACAGTGCAACATTACCCTTCCTCCAGGACTCTCCCCTGACCAAGTCACTTTCCTGTAACCCAGGAAAAATCAAAGCAGACACCAATCTGTGTTTTGCAAGACTTATTTTACTCTAAAATCAAGCTGGCATTATATACTCTGCATATGTCCTTTATAACCTGCTGTGTCGACCTCTGAGTTGGACCAATGCCTGTTTCCACAGCCTTGGTCCTGATTTCAAGAAGCAGATTGCCATGTTTTGGGTGTTTATGCAAATATGTATATCCCTGTTCTGTGCTTTACATTGCTTATTTTCACATGCATCTCACTATGCATCTAGCTCTATGAGATCTGCTGAACTCACAAGGAGTACAGTTTAAGGCTCTGCATGCATAATGCAATTGATAGCATTGCATATATATGTATATATACACGAAACAAAAGAAAGTCATTATAGAGGTAGAACATAATTTTACAGTCATGCTTACTCTTGCAGTAATCAAACATATTTGCTAGTTTATTATGTAAGTTAAATAAAAATATATTCTGCTATTGTGTTCCTCTCAGAACCCCAAAGTAGGTAGCATCTCACTTCCCATGAGAGACACAATATATGAACATTTCTCATTTGCTTAATTAGATCTTATATAATGATTTTTAAAAGGTCAATAAATGGTACTAAATGTTTACCAGTTGTGTTACCCACTGAATTATCAGTACTTATGGGTTGTTGCAAAGCCTAATGATAATTAAGGTTTTTGTATTCATCTCTCATAAGTCCTTTAATAAAGATTCTGAGAATAGTCTATGACATACCATACATGATCACACTAACAACTTATTTTCCATTTTAAGATGAAAATGACATATAAAGTTAGATCCAAAAGAATGCTTAAAGATATCTCTCATCCTTCTCTAAACACTATCATCCAAATACAAGTATAAATTAGATACAAATCTGCTTAGCAGCAGATGGGACTGTTATGTCCTGATATATTGTCTATATAACTAGTGTAGGGCCTTGGAAATAAATCCTTTGTAGGAGTTTCAAAGTGAAGAGTATCATCCAAATATAAGCTAATAAACTTTGTAAGGAATAAGCCTTTGAAACTCAGGACAAGAAAACTCTCTCACTTCAGGAGAAATGTTTTTCTTTCTGTAGCTAAGCAATCACTTAGCTGATATTTGAATCTTAACTTATGTTTCCTGAAGTTGTTCTTTGATCCAATACTGCTCAGTCAAAATCCACTATTGTAAGTTTATATACGGGATAGAAAAGTGACCTCAGAATGTCACACCATGTGTTTCTCATGAGCTGTTAGCATGCTATTCCCTCATGATTAGAAACTGTAAGATTCCCCTCTGTTGAATGATCCGATGATATCATGAGACTTGCATTTCTCTGGATCTTCAGCTACTTCATAAAGACAAAACAGAACAGATTTTTTTTTCTCTAAATAAATGTAAAACCTCTATATCATCAGAATAATGGAATTTTGTGTATGCAAGAGGACAGTAGCTGATTCAAACTGGTGTTCTGGGGCAAGAACTGAATATTAAGTTAACAGTCTACAAATAACTATTAAATGGTAACTAGATAAATGATGCTTGAAAGCACCTTTGAAAGCCTGACTCTGTGTCAAAATTAGAGCAGAGGCCTACAAACCATGAAGCAAACACTGCTGTCATTCTGTCCTGTGTACTCAAACCCAGTGCCATCAGGCTCAGTGGATGTGTGCACTCCACCCAGGCAAGTGCAGCAGGGTGTGCTCCCTGTGGGCACTGCACACTGCTGCCTGCAGCACATGGGCAGCTACAACGGGACTGGGCAGAAAAGGAATCAAGATATGGGTGAGAAACAGCCAGGAAAGGATGGTTTTGAGGGTGGGAGGAATCTCAAAATTAATCCCAGGACCTCAGGCATCAAGGCTTTAGGTGAATTGGCACCTGAGAGAGGGATGAAGGTGATGGAAGGTGGGTTACAGGTGTTCTTCCTGGTTACAGAGCTGAACTGTAGCCTCAAAGGAGGCTGCCTTTTCTCTGAAGGAAGAAAAGTGCAGTGATTATGTCTATTCCTATAAACTGTGGGGAATGAGATTATACGGGGGTGGAGTGGAAGGAGGAACAGAATGAAGAGATGGGTGAAAGCCTTAGGGTTCCCACACACACACACCAGCTAATCTCCCGAGACCACATGTCTTGGAAGAGGAAGAGCTCATGCTATGGTGCCTGGGGCTCTTCCACTGCTGAGCTGCACACTCTTCCTGCTGTGACAATAACTCCTTTGGAGGAAATGCTAGAGGGAAAGAGGAAAGGATGAAACTTGGAGCTTTCTGGGATTATCATCAAATATTCACTCTGGACATACTCAGGATGCAAGTGTCCAGTGTTAGCCTGTAAATAAAAATAGAAAAGCAATAGCTATAATGTCAAGACATCACAGGGAAAAAGCCGTTATTTGGTTTTGTGACTCTGTGAATTTATTTGCAAGAGCTGTCCATTTCCTTTTTCTGCTCTGTCTTGATGCAGGGCATGCTATACAGTAAGGACTCAGTGAATATAGTTGTTTCTGAGTTTCTTACTTAACTCTGAGTACCTCAGAAAAGTTCAGGAATTACTTTCAATCAGACATTTTAAAATTGTTTTTAATTTATCTAAAAACTAAGCTAAAGAGTTTAATTAACAGGCTCAGAGTAATAGTTATACCATTTTTCCTCTGCTATCAGCTTTCACTTTTATTTACGATGGGAGTCCCCCTTGTATCTCCTTTCCCACAGGGCCCACTATCACTAATATTTCTGTGATCTGTGAATAAACCAAAATTTAAAGTTAGTACTTACAATCAATGCAAATTAATGATTTCTTAAAAAAAATATTTCAATCAGGAAAAGCAGCTTTGTAGTTGAAAATCCCATGCTGGCCTTAGAGTGGGAGTTTTTCCAGCCTCTGCTTAAATCCAAAAAAATACTGCAATCTTCTGGCACAGGCTCACTGTAATGCTTTAAAAACAATTTAGCAACTGTCATTGCTGTAATTACAGTAACTAATTACCATCCTTAGCAAACAAATAGCTTAACATAATACGCAAGCCGAATCAATTTTGAAGAAATGCAAATTCCGAAAGCGAAAAAGGGCATTTTGGCAAACCTGAAAGAGAAGCGGGAAAATAATACACTTTGTTTTATCTGCACATAATTCCCAGGGAATATCATATCATAAATATTTGCATTCAGTTCTTATCAGGACATTTGCATTTGCTTCTTATCAGTCTGCAGGCTGGACTCTGCCAGATAGAAAGTAGAGCTCCACACCATGCACATATTTCTAATGAATCACGTCTCAGGCCGAGAGAATATTTTGGCTGGAACTTTATCACTGAGATGAAGAGGTCATTTACTCTCAGAGTCAGTTCATCTTGGAATTGTCTTGAGATTTTGATGTGATTCAACCAACATTTTTTAAAACGAGAAACAAACCAATTTTGCATTCTGTTTCCGTAGCAATTATTAAGTCTGATTGTTTGAGAAGCAATTCCTCCCCCCAAAATCAGTCACATGTAAACAGGTTTGATTCATATTTGTGTCCCACAGTCTATAACAAACAATGATGCACATTTTCCAGTGTACAGAAAAAGAATAAAGTAGTAACAGACTAAAATGAAGCCTAAGAAGGAAACAAGCCACACTTAACAACCATTATCTTGAAATTTAATGCCAGATCCTTTTGTAGTGTTTCAGAAATGCATTTGATTAGTAGCAGTTTTCTCAGTAATGAGAGGAAATGTTTATGATGGGAAAACAGTGTCTCTAATGAGCCATCAGATTTCCTTAGCAGTTACCACAGAAAAAAAAATTCACCTTTTTATTATAAAAATTGCATTTCACCAGTAATAAAAACAAGTAGAAAATGTCATAAACATTTTCTTGTTGCTACCTCAGATACACAAAGGGAATACACACCAAAACACTGAATCAACTCAATTCTGCTTTCAGCACTCATGCAAGATTCTGTTTGTTTTTACATAAAATACAAATGTGAGCCCATAAACACATTCTGTGATGGAAAAAAAAAAAAAAAAAAGACCTCCTATACCTAAGTGTAAAACTGATAACTATTACATGCCATCTGGAAAAATGTAGATTTTGCACATTTATTCAATGGTATAATATTTCCAAATATTTTAATGGAACTGAGCAATTATTTTCTGTGGCCTTCAGAGCCAGAATACCCTTTTTTTGTTTGTTTGTTTATACATTTATATGTATTTTATTTTCCTGAAGTCTAATTCAGAATTTAAAACAACTTTTCAAGTGTTTGCTTTAAAGCCATGCAAATTACCACTTTCGAGTTCCAGAACCAGTGCAACAGTCAGATCCTTACCAGATGCAAGTTGGTATTGTTCAGTCCACAGTTTCTGCTTACACCAGCTGACTATTTGGCACTACTTACTTTCACATAACTTCTGAGAAGTGGAATCTTGACTAGTGATCAATCTACTTTATGGTGTGTTTTTCCTGTTATGTGTTGTAACATAGCAAACAAATTAGTCTCCTGGTCATTTGAAGCATTACAAAACCATTTTAAAATGCATCTACTTCTTTTCCATGTAATGATACTTAAAGTTAGCTTCACCTGATGCCCAAGTATTCCACTTTGATTTATTTGTTGAAACACACTGTGCAGTTACTAGTTCATTATAATTCAAATGACTGATACAGCTCATTTGGACCAAGGAAAACATTGCATCAGCAGTGTCAGAATAATCTGAAAACAGCCCATGAAGCCTTACTGCCGTTGCCAAAGTTGGGATGGTTTTGATAATATACTGTGATATAGAGTGAATGCTGTTTTTCCCTTTCTTGGTGCAATATTTGGTTTTGCAATGCTGTAAGGAGTTGACTGCCATGCAGCTGTAAGGAAGAAAAGTGAATATGTGAATGAAGCTTTGATAGAGTTGTACAGCTACAGAGATCATCCAGTCATTGTTTCTATAGAAGAGTTAACATCACCTAAATTTTTCCTTGAATTATCAGAAACTGGTGGAAAAACCTCCAGCTGCAGAAACAATGATATCCTCAAGATGTCTCAAAGATCTCCTTTAGAATAAGTACATATCTGAGCTCCTGAATATTTCCCACACAAGTAAAATAGGTATGAAGAGGAAAAAACTCTCACAAGATTGTCTTCTCTAATTTTAGTTCAATGAAAATAAATGTGATTTCACTGAAAAGTAAAATTTTGGGGTTTTTTGTAAAAATATAAGAGTTAAGCTTTCTTTCTGCGTTGCTGAACACATACCACTGCAGTCAGTGATAATTTAGTCATTTTAGCTCACTGAGAATAGTTTCATCCTCATCCCCATCCATTCTCCTTTTGTCTCATATTAAATTACACTCATACTAAAGTAGGACTAACAGTGTAGTGCAAAAGCTGTTTTGAACATGCAGTTGAGTTCTGTAACTCCTCTGGTCTAGAAATCATCTCTAGGGTTCATGTTTTATCATTTGTTTTTAGCTCTTTCTTTGAGGTGGGAAGGGCTTATAGTTAAGAGCCCATTATCAGAGTGAAGGATGCAGGAAATCCAAAATATTTATGTTTGTTCATGGCACACAGACAAGAAACAGTGCTCAGGAAAAGGGTTTTCTGATTAAATGATTGAAAACACTCTGGTGTATGTTAATGGCTTCTTCTGTCCAACAGATAACATCATCTTTAGCCTTATCGCTGTTCTTGAACTTATTTTAAACATTCTCCTGTGCTCTTCCAATTATATACTGTGCTCTTTCGGCATCCCGTCTCTTCACTGCAAATCATCTCATTTGTTTGCTTTCTAATTTTTTTTTACCAGCAGGTTGGGTGTAAAAAGAAGCATTTAAAAGATACTTGAAGTGAAAAAATACTTTTCCGAGTAAAATTAATTTACATGGAATTAAACCATACACTTACAGAAAAAGAAAAATTGGTTTTTAAAAGAATAACACTTGAATTTTAATACCTTGATATCATTCTGGCTGCATGAGCACTCTGAAAAGATAAAGATGAAGGAAGATCTGATCATTATTTAAATGTATGCAGAAGACTCCCAATGAGATAAAATTAGGTATGATCGTGGTAGATCACAATTTTTAAAACACTGAATATATCTTTGTCTTTTGAGCTGTAAGAGTCTGTGCAGAATAAGACACTACAAAGGCTTTTGTACTGATCATAGTACCACTAATAGTAATTTATAAGGCACCTTTCATTGTCTAGGATCCCAAAAAGGTAAGCAACTGTGTCTGCTGCTTCTTCATTAAAGAGCTATGCTTTTCAGAAAAGAGCTATGTCTATATCAGAGGTACATTTTTATTTAGATATGCTGCACTATCTGTATCAGTAGGTAGGGAAGATAGCTGATCCAGAAATTAGTACATAACTGTAGGCCTGGATTTGATCTAGTCTGTTGCTGAAGGTGTAACAAATGAACAAAATAAAATATTATTTCTCTGGTGAGAGGGATAGGGAGGGAGGGAGAGAAAGGGAGAAGACAAGAAGGGAGGGAGAGCACAGAAGTGGGAGGACAGCCTTCCAAGACCTGATTCAAGATTTATTTCTGTATTTTGCTCGCTATTAAGGACAGAATTTTTTCTTAAGCAGTGTCTAAAAATTCAACTCCACCTTTTCTAAGTCAACCACTCTACTCACCTGGCCAGTCAGATGAGTGTTTAAATCCTTCAGAGTGATCTGGGTGTTAAAAGAAGCCTGATATTTTCTTTTTTGAAGGGATAATCACTATGACATTTTACAAAAGGTAGGTTACGCCAATGGAGGTTACAGTGGTTTAAAAGAAAAGGTGAGATGAGTTATTGGAAAGGAAGAGAGCCAGGCTGTGCACCCTGAGTGGACAAAGGTGCACCAGAGGATCTCTGAGTGGGGAAAGGATCAGCAGGATATGAAGCACCTCAGCAGAACCAGTAATAAGATGTAGATGTAGATCCTATTTACTGTCATTTATTGACTGCAAAGAAGCAGAAGTTCCTAGAAGGGACTTACTCTCTGTTTGTGTACATGAAGAAAAATCTGAGTCAAGGTCCATATTTCACATCCCTGGATCTCTGATCTGTAAGATGAGAATAGAAGACTTCATTCAGATGTTTATTCCTTTGTAGGGCAGGGGTGGGGAAATGCTGATAGGATATTAAAGGTAGTCAGCATTAGAGCTGTATTAGTATTTCTTAGCATAGAAATTAATTGAGATTTTTAAGGGAATAAAATAATTGAACACAATTTTGGTAAATATTACCATTGTTTATTGAATCCTTTATTCAAGCATGTATAGTATTCAACTACACAGAATTACTCTAACACCTCATAAAATTACTTGTTGAACATATTATTTGATGAAAAATGGTAAATTTATCAGATAATGTATTCATTAAGTACTATTCATCCAGCTATAATACAGATAAGAGATTTTTACTAAAACACCAAGCACTTTAGGATCCTTTTGAATTGAAGGACCTACATAAATATTGAGTTCTATGGATAGAAGGGTTTACACCAGCCTAGCTCTATTGAAATTACTGCAGCTATACCCCTTTCTACTGATAGAAATCCAACTCAGGTTACAAGTATTCACAGACATGTTGACTTTTCTTTCATACTAATGAACATATTACACACTTACCCATTTATCTATCCTTATGTTTCTGTCTAACTTTCTATGGGACACACACATGAAACTCTTCCTTCATCACTGAAATGCTGGCATCCATTGAGGTGAAAGGCAATTTCTGTTTAACAGGAGACAGAAACACAAAACAAATGTTTAGAACAAGAAGTGAAGGAGAACTAATCCAGCTGAAATTCCAAGGGGTTCCAACCAGACAGAAAAATATTTGCAGATGCGATTAAATTACTTGTTAAGAATGACTTTCCCCATTTAGTCCTGAATTTAGGACTATTTTTCTGACTCTTGTTGTATCATAAACTGTATCATCCACTAAGGGTGATATTAATGCAGATATATTTTATTCACCAGTGTTTACTTTTGACTTTCTCATGAAGATATTACAATCAATATATTTTTAAAGCACTGATGGGGGCTTATCATAATTAGTACTTCTTCTCCATAGGGCATAGCTGATCATCTAAACCTTATGCTATTGCCCTGTATTCTGGATAGATGGTAATTCTTTAAGGCCCCATACCTCCTTTATTGAATAGAATACCAAAGGATGAAAAATGAATGCCAAAACACTGTATTCATATAAATATTCATGCTGAAAATACTCAAAGTCTTTGAAATCACGACATTATAAGTGAAGTGGAAATTTTCGGCATGTCTAAAACAGATATAGTGGCAGAAATAAAGAGTTGAACAGTGTTAACAGCTTATTTTTTTTAAACTAGTCTGTTCTTGTATTCATTCAACCACTGTAATTGTCCAAATTGTGCTGGAGGTCTCTCTTCACTCTCAGCCAGGACTAAGCTGCTGGTAAAATGATGCAGGTGAGCACCAGCACTGCAACAGAAGGATGCCTCAGAGCCACTTTATGTCTGGAACTCCTTGTCTGCATGGACATGAGGCCACCCTGGAAATCACAACTTACTGGCTGTAAGTCCATTTGGGCTTTATTCTTATTGCTCAGCCTTCAGTCTTGTGACTAAGTAAATGTTCACCTCAAATTCCCAAGTTCCCTTCTTTTATTGAAACTCTGAGGTGGTGGGAGAAGCTGACAGGGAGGGAAGAAGGTCCTGGGTGTACAGCACCTTGCTGGGGTGGGACTGTTCCTCCTGGATACATGCAAGCCAACCCATTCACCATCCTGGGAAATGCCACTGGTTTCCCAGGACGACAAGGCTGAAGGGGCTGGAAGCACTGCAGTGGCTGAGGCACAGGCAGGCAGCTCTTCTCCCAGGAGCAGCTGATGTGGCTGGGGCCTCTGTCCCTTCCTGAACCAGTTTCCCCCAGCCCTTCCCACCATGGCAATCCTGCCACACACTTCACTGTGTGCAACCATGGAAAAAGTGTGAAATATCTTGCTGGTAGAGAAAAATCATTGTGAAGAGTGGTGATGATCACTGGAAAAGTTTCTGGACCTGACAGGTTTTCAAACTTACGTTTAAACACCAATTCTGTACCCCAATTCATGACCTAACCTTCACTATTAATTGTTCCTTTTGAAGCAGTATAAAACAAAAGAGAGGAAAAATAGAGTCCCTTCGCATCTGGAAAACACACCAATTGAAATGTCATCGTGGGTAAGTCCGCTCTGCAGACACTAATTGATATTGTCTGAATAAGTGGAAGTGCCTGTCAGAGGATCCTTTTAATCTGCTGACTTGTTTCCATATCCAGTATACTTAAAATTGGCATGATGTTAGCTTCCCTCTTAGAAACCCTCATATTTTGATTTATGAATGTTTTCAAATTTTTAAGATTCTCAAAAACGTTGTTTCACCTGTAAGTAGAGAGATAGCTTGTTTGGCTAACTGCCTTGAATGACTGTGTGCCAGGTAATGAATAATGCCATGTTCAATATTCTAAATTTGTGTTCCAAATTCTGAATTCCGAATGAGCTGCATGGAAGTATACTGATAAGTGGTTGATTTTTACTGCAAGGATTGTCTTATTTTAAACTTTAAATTTAGTTGCATTACTTTACTCAAAGGATTTTTGAGTGGAATGGGATTTAAAGTGATAGTCCATAATATTCCTACCTTTTTCTAAGTCTTGGATGATGCCAAGCTGAATAAAGGGATAAATCAGTGCAATCTACTTCTGCAAAATAAAAGGACAAAACACATCCCTGGGTTTATCTATTAACAGTTAAGCCAAGAATGAATTTCCCCCAAGTATTAAAGTACCAAATCTGTCTAGATACTCTCCTGAGGCCAATCAACCTTATTAAATAAACACTATATTTTAACTTTGGACTCCCTTTAATAATATCATATAAAAAATTAGGTAAAAAACCCAAGTGAGGAACTCAGGGAAAGCATTTACCAGTGGTGAGCTCTGAGATACTGTACTATTTTCCAGTCTGGAATATAAGGAAGCATTGTGTTTGTTTTTCATTTACATAACCTCATGATAACTGCTGACTATTTAACAAGCATGTTTGAAAATTGAGGTTAATAAAATCAACATTGACAAAGAGAGGAAGGAATTAAGTCTTTTATTAGAAATTTAAAATGAATATGAACAAAATTTTATTTGACTATATAACTGAGGTCATCACTATGTAAAGAAATGTGAAATGAAAATAGTTCACATATTTTGTTGCTCCACATGTTATGGAGATTGTATATTATTTTAAATTCTCTTTAATTAACATTCCAGAGCATAACTAGTGTCACATATACAGATGTGGAAAACTACTAAAATGGTGCTGCTGATAGGCAAAATAACATCAAAAGTCCATTGCAATTATCACATATATTTTGCTCAGTATAATAACATGGAACTGATAATAATTATTTAACTGCAACTACACAGCTGCTATAAGACTAATAAAATGCAAAATAAAACCCAGTTTCAATAGCAAGAAAGTCATAGCAGCAGAATTGCTGGTAGTCAGTTAAATATATACAGAGGTGTAGCTGTGGAAATGATTAACTACATTGACTACCACTGCATATTGTGATTGCTCTTGATTTCACTTATACAAATCTTTTGAGTTATTCAGGTTTAATTCTGTAAATTCTGATTTACAGAGAGATACCTTTGTTCCTCCTAGTGTTGTTTTAGTCCGTTTTATCAGGATATTCTCCATCACCAGAGTGCTCTCTGGAGAAGTATATTTGCTGACTTGTAATGTAAGAAAAATGCCCATCATCTGGAACAATACATGTTCGATGTATTTTATTGTCTAAACCCCATGTGAATTCATTTACATCTCCATAGTTTACAGGAGAAATGTTTCTATGTCTGGACAATAGAATACGGTTTTCTCAGTCATAAATAGCAACAAAAAGCACAAGTCAAAAGTGAAAGAGCACAATCACAGACCAGAATTAGTCCTCCTGAAAAATTGTAATATTTATAAAAAACTATTACTGAAATCTTAGAAAAGTAAATTTGCTGCAGATTTTAGGGCCATAAGCATGGAAGTATTCATCGCAGCAATTTCACTGTAAGATGTAGGGAGCAGAAGGATTCCTAAACGTCATTTGGTCACCGATCATCCTGACTCAAGACCAAAGTCAGACTAATTAGTAAAATTAGTGCCAGAAGACCACAGTCTTTAGTAAGAGATGTAATCCCTTTTCATAATGCAGAATGGAACTGGATCCCGGGAAGACAATGGATTTTTTTTGTCATAAATTAGTATTCATTGCAAGCAAATTAATTGAAATATGGCTTAGTATTGGTATTCTGTTCCAAAAAGGTATGTATCTTGAAAAAGAAAAGAACAGAATTTGGTCATGACAAATTTTTTTTTTCTCAAAGATTGTTTCAATTCAGATCTTCAAGACTGTATTTATTGCATTTTATTTCTTATCTTCTGTGGTTTTTTTTTCCTAAAAAGAGATAGACTTCCAAGTTTTCTCCTTTAGAGTCTATCCTGTGTAGGTTAAAACTCTTCCATATATGTGAGAAGTTCTTCAGGTGCTTCCATGATGTCAAAAAAAAAAAAAAAAAAAAAAAGAATCCAAGATACTATTTTTGAAATTTATAATCTTTTCACTTCCCCAGTTGGCATATTGCTTTCTAATGGCAGTAAATATTAAAAACTCTAGCATTCTTTTCTTATCTATTTTCTTATCTCTATTTCCTTATCTGTCTCTCCTTGGTTTTCATTGCTCTTATGTTATTCATCAAGATAAAGGAGGGCCCTGAGACTGTCTATTTCCCAAAAGTTTCTTTGTACACTCCATCTCTGTAGGAGAATTTCCTTTTCTAGTTCTTAACCTTTAAGAGGAGCTCATGCCAAGATGAGCTCTGTGCATTATCTGAATCCTGCTGAATATGTTTGAAGTTCAGCCCTATGTTAATGATGTCCACAGAAGTCTTGGCATCACCTTCAAAGATGTGTAGGCCATATTTTAAAGGTATTTAGGCACCTAAGCATGTTTTTATCTCTAGTTTTAGGTGCCTAAACATGAATTTATCTGCTGCATTAGCTGATTAAAAAAATGTGTTTATGTGCAGTTTAAAAATGTGACCATAAATTTTCAGGTAACTCAAGAAATATTCAACCAAAACCAGAAGAGGTTTCAGGGCAGAATATATCACTGTATGATTTGGGGAATTTGGTGGCTGCTTCTGCAGTGTGAATTTGGGGCTAGCTTGCAAATCCAGCAATAATTCATCTGAACTTTAGAATGTTTGTACTGGAGATGATGAAACATCCATCTAGACTGTTCTCCTGTGTCCAAGAGTTGCCAGTAGCAGATTCAAAAAAAAACCCCAAACCAAGGAAATAAACCCAGGGCAAGAAGAGAACAGTATTTTTTCATGGAATATAGTGTTACTCTTATCATGGGTTAGGGATTTCCAGAGACACAGGCTGCCCATGTAACAGCTCCTCAGCATGCTGTCAGCACTTAGTGGTTGCAGTACAGCACTGGCCTGAGGTTTGCAAAAATAATAGCCAGAACATCTCCAGAATCTCTTCTTGAAGAGTAACAGCTATCTGTTATTCTATTACTGCTATTTCATTTACCTGTAGGATTATTTTCCCAATGTACCTTCCTTTAGATTAATTGAAACTCAATAGCATCAGCACAAAGATGCACGAGTAACTTCTTGTAGCCTTTGTCCACTGTCAGTGTAACCCCAGTCTTTGTTTCCCCTCCTTTATACTCAGAGATTAACTCTATCTGTTGCAATCAGCTTTTCTGGTACAGAGAGGAGACTCACTGACCCATAGTGTCAAGAGTGTCTCCTGGAGCTCTTTTTAGAAACTGAAGTCACTTTTGCCTGTTCTGATGCTGTTGAGACTGAGCTGGAGCAAAGCAGTGAGTATCAGGCCAGAGCCCAGCTACATACTGAGATATTTCTGAGCTCTTGAGTGAATGGTTCTAGAGATTTGTTCTTGTTAATTTCAGCCATAGGCTCTAAAACCTCTTTAATTTATGCTTTTGTTTGAGACAGTTCCTCTAACTTGTCCTCTTCATCAAAAGAGGCAAGTGTTGGACTCCCTTTGTGCTCCCCAAGAGTGAGCATTAATGCAAGGAATTCTCTGAGGTTTTCTAACTGCTAAAGTGTTATTTTCCTCAAGCTTCCCTCTTGCACCTTTACCATCTATCAGCTCTACAGATTCCCTGGCAGACTTCTGGTTTTTTATGGTCTAATGATGGTATTATTGTTAGCTTTTTATGCTGTTAGAAAGTTGTTCCTCAAATTCTTTTTTGGCCTGCCAATGTTTTTTTATTTATGGTTTGAATTTACTTACTGATGTTTAGACTAGAAAGAATTTGCAGACAAGCTAAATGCCAAGGTTATCCATGAAAGTAGAAGAACTGGATCAGCTTAGGAGTTCACTTTTCTTATCTTGACAGTGGCTAACCCCAGATATTTCTGGAAAAAAAGGAGAGAGGAAAGAAAAAAAAAAGGAACAGGGTGTTTTCAAATTACCTACTCTAAGACATTGCAGTGGTTGAATTTTTCCCTGAAGCTCAGTATTTTATATCATTAATATTTTTAAAATCTAATCCTTCTGTGAATTTGACTCCTTGCTTTCAAAGTATCTAGCAGGAGGGAGTTCTGCAGTGTGTTTATTGGGAGGAAAAAACCCACTTCTTTTCTTTTCTTTACCTTGAAACTTACCAGATTTCAATATAAGTAATGTTTTCTTTGAAATTTTTTTTTTTACTTTGAAAATTTTTTACTATGAAAAAAAAAAGATCAGTCAGTTCCTATTATTCATATAAATCTTTCTATTTTGGACTGTTTTGGGGGAAAGAGCTTTTATTTAGAAGGAAAAAGAGAAGAAATTGGATACAGCAAAAATATATTTGATCTACTTGGGAGAGACTTCGGCAAATTTGTGGGCAGAAGGTTTATGAAATGAAAGGGTCCTGATCTGGTGAAAGGAAGAATAAGAAAGTAGTCACAGTAAACTTTGAAAAGGAAAATGTCAGTTAACTATAGTGGGGTAAATTCCTTGGGAATGGATTCTGTGAAGAGAAATGAAGGTCAGAAGAACTGGCCGTTCATAAGAGAGACAAGATTAAGTCACAGCAATAAATAGTTGTGAAATAGAAACAGTGAAAAACCAATATTGAAATCTTTAATGCAGAAAAAAAAAAAGATGGAAAGGGAAGTTGCTGGAAGGTGTGGGAAGGGAAGGTGCGGGAAGGGAAGGGGCAGGAAGGGCAAGGAAGGGAAGGAGCGGGAAGGTGCAGGANAGGGAAGGGAAGGGAAGGGAAAAAGGCCAGATAATACGTTGACAAATGAGATGTATTTTCACCAGTCAAAACAATCCAGTGCATTATTATGTTTAGGAGCTCCTGCAATGTGGAGAAGATTCACAAGGCCAAGGAATGGAAAACAAAGAACTTGACTCATAAAAATGGAAAAAACCCAAAAAAAACCCTATGAAAATCTACATAGGACACTGCACACAATTTTTTTTACTTGAATCTAATTTTTAGCCAATAATATGAAGCACACAGAAGATAAATATGGTTTTGTCCAGACAAAATGATCTCAACCCTATCTATTTTCTTTCTTTTTCAAAGTGACTGGAATAAACTGGAAAAAGATAATGGTGATTCATCTTGCTATTTGTAAAGATTTTTGTGTTGTCATGTTACCTTCCCAAGAAAATAATATATAAAATCGATTAAATAATTACATTTTAGGTGAACAACTGGTTGGAAAACAATACTCAAAGAGAATGCATCAATAGAACTCTATAAAACTGCAAGTCAAATTTAACCATGCACAATATTTTTGCGATCTGTATTAAGAACTGGAAAGCATAATTGGTGAATGCCAAAACTGGGAGGGAGAATTACACGCATTGAAGAATAAAAAAAATTATAAAACATTTAAATCTGCAATTAATGAGACTAAACATGAGGAGGTAAAAATTATAAAGTGATACATGCAGAAAGGAGAAGTCAAACACAAAAACGCAAAGGGGACAGTAACTAGAAAGAATGTTGTACTGCAGAAAATATCTTCAGCATCAAAGACTGAACGTGAAGCAGAAATGTGATGTTGTTTCAAAAAGAAAATCTTAGTCAAAGATGCAGAAGAAGGATGTAAGATTTGGGAGGTAATTATTCTGGTCTATCTACTACTGGTGGAATATTTTATCCAGATTTGGGCACCATGCTTTAAGAAAAACTGAGTTTGGCAATAGTCCAGGACAGAGTGACAAGAGTGATTAGAGGTTTAGAAAGCATGGTCTATGAAGAAAGGTTGAAAGAATTTGGTTTGTTTAGTCTAGGAGAAAACAGACTGGGAGACAGACATGGTAGCAGCTTTACAGTATGTAAAAGTTTGTTACAAAAAGACAAAAATTACTTGTTGACTATAGGTAAGGCAGGTTCAGAAATAATTGGAACACCTTTCTGTAAAAATTTGAGTTATATATTAGACATGACCTTGTAAATGAGATATTTAAACAATGGAGCATCCAAATGAAGAAACTTATGTAAACTCAGCTGATGTTTTTTCATATCAAGTAAACCAAACACTTCTGTACTGCATGTTAGATCCTCTGTCAGAGCAGGGGGAAAATTACATGGTCTACTCACAACCCTGGTTTCCCATTATGCACCGTTGCTTAGTCAGAATATTTTGTATCTGTTACCTAGAAGCATGAATGAAACATGAACAAACTAGTAAAACCCACTATCCCTCACTACACACAGTTTTTATGATTTTGCATTAATTTTTTGCTTATTCAAACAGACAAACACATTTTTTTAAAGAATCATTTTGAAATAGTTCTCTCATGACTAACTATAGTAATTAGCTGTCAGTAAATCTCTTCTCTACCTACTGTCTTTAAGATAGAACTGCAGCTGAACATAGTGTTACAGTTGAGAATGAGCTGCTTGTTTATGACCTGATAGAACTTGTCAGGATAATTGTCTGTCCTAGTCTTTATGCAATCTTATACATTATTTCTGTCTTTAGCCATTGTTGACAGTGACCTGACCGGTTTTTTGGATGCCAGTTCACACAGATTTGCATGGTGCTTCTCCTTAGCTTTGTGTGCTGGTTATTCTGAATGATGTTACATCAGTGAACATTTTGTTGCATTTTTTCACCCTTTCTGCCCATCATTGTTATACATTAAGAAACAGTCCTAGTTTACATTCTTTGTGTTCTCTTATCTTAATCTATTGTTAGGATAAAACTATCCATTAATATATTTTGCCTTTCTTTATGTTCCTCACAACAAATGCTTATAAAAGTCACTTCATAGCCTTAATTTTGCCTTAGCACCTTATATTGAGGGATGCACAGTAAAATTAACCCCACACCTGACTTGTCCACAGTTGAATGTCTTTCATTTAGTGGAAAAGAACAAGGTCTTAGGAATACTGTTTTAGATATGTATTTTGGATGACATGAACTAGTTGCCAGTTGCGCTCCACTGAATCTGTGGATAGTCTGACTGGCTCAGACATGGAATTTAAGTATGTTGGCCAGGTGAATTATCCTAAAAAAGTATGGGGATATTTGAACAATTATGCTTTTTCATTGTGGCTGAGAAGTATGTTTGGGAAAACAATAGTTGCTAAGACTTCAGAGGCTGCAATTACATCTAGTAACTGCTTCCCACATTGTTCAGCATTGTAGAACACCAAATAAATATCAGAAACTTGTTTGTGTTGGAATCCACTAGAGGATTAGAATGGCCTCCTCATGTCTGTGACAGAGCACCAACTCCCTCAGTAGATGATGCACAAGGGGAGATGAAGCATCAAAACAAGAGTGGCATCAAGAGTAGAGTGAGCATCAGTCCTGTGTAAGCTCTGAGGTGCTGTCCTGCACGAACACACAGCTCCCCAGACAAGCTGAAACTACAACTTTCTGCAAAGTAGTGTTTGAATACCAGGACTTTCTTAGCTGAAACCCTCTGTTAAAAAAGGCCCGAGGACTATTTCTGGAGTCCAGAAAGATTATTCTCAATCAACAGACAGCGGATGCTACACAAAAAAGGAAACCTTCTGAGGTAAAAGCTAAAGTGGCCTATACTGAGGATTTTCTGTGAGGACACTGAATTTGCTACAAATTGAGCATGAAAACTAACAGAAAAACTTGGGAAATGAGACTCTGTAGGTGAAGTTTAATGGTATAGAAGTATAGAATAGCCCAGGTTTGAATGGACCTCAAAAAATCGTCTCATCCAGACTTTTGCGGGAGAAGAGCTTAGAAGAAATGACATTTCCTTTACAAATCAGCCAGGATGTCTATCTTGGCCATATGACTGGGCAGATTTGCTGTTACATGGCAAGAGCCAGGATGAAGCATGTGTTGTTGGCTGAGACAGGTAGAGATCTACAAAAATCCCCTTGACTTCCCCAGCATACCTTCTTTATGTATGGCTGCATGAGGAGGTTAAGAAGAGAGGGCACATGAGCAGATTGACAACATATGTGTAATATTACTAGAACAACTCCTTTAGCTCCATCATGACCACCCTTGTCTCTGGATTCCTTTACCACCTCCAACACTGACAAGAAACTCACAGGTGAAAAGAGAGACAATTCTGCTTCTGGGCTTGCTCATTTCCTGAAAGTCAGTAATGAAAATGATGGTATAGATGATTTCTAGGCAACTTCTTATAGAGTTGTACAGCTTTGTCCATGCCACTCACTTGAAAAGAATCAGCTACTTAAGATAGCTACAGTCAGAGATGTCAGGTTTTGGAAAATAAAACCCATGAAAGCCTACAAACTAAGACCACAGAATTAGAACTGGTTGGGATGAGTGGGTCTGGTTAACCTAGATTTTTGCAGCCACCAAGCCGATAGGGATTATTGCATGGTTTTATGTTTAAAACTAAACCCCCAGGATTTTCTCTTTATAGTTATCACTGGCTGCAGAATCATCTCCTTGATGTTGAATCAAAAAAACTATAAAAAATGAAAACAACTACCATATGTTCATCACTGTGATCTTTTAAAATGTGCACTAGGCACGAGATGATAAAAAACACTTTTCAGAATCTTCAGGCAGCCTGAAATTTTATCTGTAACAGAGATGTAACCAAATTGCTTCATTCAGTTTGATTGTCCATTGTGAAACTCAAAGATAATAGGAGTGCAACTACTGTTAACTATTTAAGTGCTGATTAAGTTGAAGGATATTTTTGTGACTGTTCCAGAACTCCAGCCCTCTACTATATTTTATGTGTGTTCTTGCTTGTTTTTCAGTGGTCTCAAAGTCCCATCATCTGTCCCTACCTCAGCCCAAGGCAGCTTCTAAGATACAGTTCTGTACACACCTCCCAAAAATTATACCTCTCTGAGGATGTTTGGTTAGAGACAGATAAATGAGATGTCCCAACAGCAAATGAAGAAAACAGCTGGAAATTAAAAATTTCATTTACATTTTCAAAAGTTTCTGTCCATTTTCCTTAATTGGCCAAACTGTGACCATCATAACTACTGAGCAGTAGCTCAGTTTAAAAAAAATAGGATCACTGAAACCAGGGAGAAAAAGTATGGCTCTGCCATGAGTAGAAGTGTCACTGCCTGGCCCAGACAATGGTACCTAAATTAGAAGTACACTCAGGAATCTGCCACTGTACATCTCAGCAATTGTTCAATGTTCTCAACTGCAAGCCCCATTTTGGGTTGGGATTTATCTGTGGTAGATGTTGCCATACTAAGGACAGGGTTTTAGTGTAAACAAAGCACAGTGCAAAGATATCCAAGGAAGCCTGGCTACCAGAAGAAGTACAGATATTTGTGTATAGGCTCATGGTATGATAGGCAGTAGTTATCCTTCCTGGTTAAAGCTAGTTCTGTTATCTCTCTAATGCACTGCTGTCTGCGGTGTGACACATCCCTGAAACAGTTCTTATTCCAGGAAAAAATGACTATTATTAGCATGGTCACAAAGAAAACCTGTGGTAGAATAAGGAACAAACTCCTTAATTCTTAGACTCTGGTGTCCAATTAAAAGACCAGACTGCAACGTGCTCTTTAGAGTCTGGCTCTGATAGTGCAACTAAGACTAGTTCAGCAGCCCCCACCCAGGGTCCTTTCCCTTCCCTTCCCTTCCCTTCCCTTCCCTTCCCTTCCCTGGCACCTTCCCTTCCCAGCCGAGCTCCGCAGCCGCTCCCGAGCAGCAGACAGGGTTCCTCAGCTCGCTTCCATAGCTCTGTACCGGCACTCTGGGCCTCTTGAGAGGGGCTTTCAGCCCTGGCCTGAAGCAGTAATACACCCAAAGAGACAGGGACCCTGCTGCCAGCTGGTTGTGCCAAAATCAGACATGATACAAGCCACACTGATCTAAGTAAGGTATTTATGTGCAAGATCTGAATGTATAAAATGTTCATAAAGCAGGTGTGGAAAAAAGAAGGAAACGATACTGATTTTAAAGGCTTTTGCATAGACTATTGACAAGTTGACAAGCAGTTTAGAGGCTTATTTTACCACATGGTTGTGAGCTAGAACTCAAAAGAACGTCTTGTCCTTAATTTTGTAGTCATGGAGCAAATTCCTTATTTGCAGGAAAGCACTTAAAAATCTAATTCCTACAGCAGGAAGACACTTGATTTAAAGCTAATTCCTATACCTTATATTCATTCACTGGAAAACTCCCTTCCTTCAAGAACAATTATATGAAAAATAAAGCAGAATGTCCTTGGCAGAAGAGATTTCCACTGCTATGTTTGTCCTTTACATTTCATATGAATCAAGCAGTGTAACAATCATAGCTCACAGAAGAAAATTAGTGCCCTAAATTCCACACGGCCTCTGGTTTGAGACCAGGAAAAGATATGAACAAGTTATTTCGGGTGAAATAGAGTTAGTCACTGCAACCAGTTCCTTGAGGGGTGCCTTGCAACAGAGTGTCTTTCTTTGGAGTCCATTAGAGTAGCTATGGTCTGAAATTACATCATATTTACCAGCTATGGCCAAGTCTGCTACCACAAGGTTCTGTGAAAAACAGGACATTTTTAAAGGAAGTTACTGAACTAAGTTTTTGGAAGCTGCATGGATATTAATGCATTTCCTCCAGAAAGCATGAATTCCCTCAAAGTTTTCCCTAATTTCTATACCTACAGTTCTGTAAGACTTCCTTCCATAATGTTCTATTGAAAAACAGGATAGCAGTGGTGTCTGATGTGCATTGATCCAAAATAGTTTTGAGACCAGTTGGACTCCTAAAGTATCTACTGGCACCCATCTACTGGTGGGAAATATTCTGAAATGCTGTAGAATCAGGAGGATTTCCGTATCTGAATATTTTTATCATGAGAATACTTAGACTGCAATTCCAGATCAACATGCACACATAGCCATTGTAAATCATTCCTTTCTCTTTAGACTCCACAAGGAGCATGCCAAAGCTCTCATCTCAGTTATATTGAGATGAAAAACAATTAATAAATACATTAGAAAGAACTAACTTTGAAAAACCCCAGATATATATTAACACTTGCCCTAAAGCAAATAGATTTTACAAATATACAAAGAAATGATAATTAAAGGCTAAGAGAAATTTTCCTGAGAGTTGAACTTGTTTCTGACTTATGCTGCTTGGCTGAAAAATCTCCCAAACCCTGTCACTCTCCTTGCTGTGTTCACACACTGCAGAAATCACAGTGAACATGCTGCCAAAGCAGATTGTGGTGGTTTCTTTCCTCATCAAACTATAAAACTGTTGCATTTATCTCTACAAAAAATGTTAGAGCTGCTTACAGACTCCTGAAGAAACAGCACATTCCTCCAATTTCCTTTGAGTATCATTATGCCAGAACATATCAATATCTGACTTGGGCAAGATGACACCCCCCACACCAGGGTAGAAATACAACTAATGAGGCTTTAAAATAGACAAGTTATGATATTCAATATATCTTCCACTGTATCTGTGGGTTAAACCACAAAATATTGGTTTGCCCTGAGGAAAAGGCTAATGACTCTAGCAGCTGCTGCAAGATTTGTCTGCAGTTAAACTAGTTTATTTTAGACATCCGTGTAGATTTTTTTTCAGTTTATGTCAATAGAGTGCTTGAGAACACTGATGGTTTAATAAAGTCTTCATTTTTTTGCTGTTTATGAGGGTTATTAGATCTCTCTTGTGGCATGCTGAACTCCAGAGCCTCCTAAGATCAAGCTGTAATTGCAGAGCAGGCCATGGTTTGTGCATGGGAACACAGCCCCAGCCAGCCCTGCTCAGCTCTCCTGTTGCCCTGGAAGTCCATAACATGGAGGATTCCTTGCTGGGTCTGGTGCTTACCAGAACACTTCAGCGGGCAGCTGGTGTGCAGAGTGAAAACTGACAGGCTGGTGCACGTGTGTGCCACTTTGAGACACTGCCTTACAAGACTAGCAGGTGCTTTAACCTCCAACCTGTTGCAAGAAATATTGGCCAATGGCTAATTAATTAGCAGTCTGATAGCATCTTCTAATGATCTTTCTACTCTCTAGCATTTCTAAGAAGGTCTCTAAATGTAGATTTTCCTTGTCCCAGCATGGCTTTAAAATTTCTTGCAGTGTTCTAAGTTAGCAGAGCCTGATATTTCTACCTTCTGGTGGAAGTCCCTTGCCAAATTTGATCCACTGCAACACTGAGACATTTTGATGGTGTATTCTGTGCCTTGCAGGAGATGGAAAATATTATTTGCCTCCCCTCTAGTTTCTGCAGGATGATTGATAGCCTGATTAAACCAGGCTGACTCCATTTGGTTACAGAACTGAGGTTTTGCTACTGTGAAAAAAAATCCTGTTACAGTGCTTTGCAGTTAAAAAAAAAATCACGTGGATTTAGACAGAAATATCTGCCTCCATGGAGACAGAGCACTGTTCAGAGAGGACAAATGTTAGTTCTTAGTTTGAATATTACTTGCTACTTCCAGAAGTCCAGGATAGCGAGGCCCTCAGAACACAGAGAACTACATCCACATTCTTTGTGGTAATGGCAAAGGCAATAGAGTTTAGGGAACTGAGATCTACTTCTGGTAGATATGAAATAAATATATAACTATTTTCAGTGAGGCTACATGCTAGCTATTCAAGTATGCCTTATAAAAGGCCTATTGAAATGTATAATAACTGCATACTTGAATAACGAAGCCATCACCTTCTGTTACTGAGTTTAGAATTTAAAGAGGAAGGTCTGTGTTTCAATGGGATTTACATAGGGACTGGGTTAATCAAAAGAAATCATTATAGCTAAGCAAGTAAAAAATACCAATTTATTTGAGACTTGAAGGTTAGTAACCATGGAGGGCAAATGGCAGATCTCTGGGTAAATTAAAAAGAAACTTTTGCTAAATCTCTGGAACCTGCTCACTTCTGTTTGAATTTCATTTCCTTATGTGCAACTACAGAATTGGGGAATGCCTTTATACTCCTCACAGTTTTCTATTTCAGTGTCACAGGATCTCTGTTTCTTTTTGCCATTTTCTTTATACATCCCAAGGTTCATTGTAAAAGCAGTTTCACAAACAAGCTATTTTTACTTGCTAGCAAAAATCTTACTTACTGTACTGTACTCCAGATTGTACATAAAGTATGTATTTGTTATTGCCTAAGTGAATTGTATGAGTTTTACATCACTCCAGAATTATGTCAAGCTGATGTGTGTAATGTAAATAATCCAGCAGTTGTTTTTGTATTGTGCCAGTGTATAAGGTCACTGCCCTAAGCACTGAGTCCTGATTTAACAAAGGTTATTTTTTTTAATAAGGCATACTAATCCTACTGTATTGGTAGCTCTGTCCCTCTTTTGAGTTGAGCTCTGCTATCCCACAAATTGGATGAAAATCTCATTAGTGGAGCTATAATGAGCTGGCAATGAAACCCCTTCAAGCTTGCATGCTTACAGCCATTTGCCTGTTTGTCTTACTCTTCATCATGAGCCTAAAATTGCCCATTAGGATTCCAGTGAAGAGCAGGTCTGACTGGAGCTGTGATGCTGACAGAGCCACCAAACAGACAGAAATCTGTCAAAACCCAGAAGTGGGGGGGTAGGGTATTATTTATGGGGAGACTGCACCTGTACATGTGTATACACTTGTTCATCCAGAGGTAAACTATAAGGAAGTGGGGAAAAGAGAACAGGAAAAATACAGATGGAATAGGGGGATAGAAGTAGGAGAAAGAGAGTAAGGAATTTGTTTTATTAGAACTTTTAAATATGATCCAGCAGGGTTTTATTGTACCTGAAACTAATGAGATGTCAATGAAAGGAACTCCAAGCAAACTCTTTCTATAAAGTGTCATGAATGCCAGCATTAATGCCAGAATAGGGAGAATCACAAGATGGTTATGCAAGTCCTTTGAATCAAAACTGTTCAAATGAGACTCCAACACAGAAGAAAAGAAGTGGAGACCATGGTGAAAACATGACCACTCAAATGACAGGTGCTTCTGCTACCTTCCAGAGAGACAGTATTTTAAAATGTCAACATCCACGACACTGAATGCTTCAGAAAAACTGAAGTCCTGTTGAGATAGCAGAAGCTTCAAAGCTGCCAAGAATAACAGGAGATTGGCTAAAGTATTCTAAAAGCCCAGTCTGTCACAGGTACAATGAAGTCACACACAGCCTCTACAATTGACTATAAACATATTTAATTGAACTGTACACAGTCAGAAAATATTTTAGAAAATCAAGCCACCAGTAAATCATTACTGAGACATAAGAAGCTTTTGCACTGTTATTTCAAAAAACCAAACAAAACAAAACAAAAAAACCCCAAACAAATAAAAAACACCTCCCCCAGAACCACAAAAAACCCAAACAAAACACAAAAAACAAAAAACAACCCCCCCCACAAAAAACAAAAATAAAAACAAAAACCAAAAAACAAACCAAACCAAACCAAACAAAAAAAAAAAAAAAAAAAAAAACCACCAAAAAAAAAAAAAAAAAAAAAAACCAAAAAAAAAAAAAAAAAAAAACAAAAAAAACAAAAAAAAAAAAAAAAACCAAAAAAAAAAAACAAACCACCACAACCACACCAGACCCAAAACCACACCATTGTGGCATACACTTGAAACTGGAATTCAGTTACTACTCCAGGCATGGTAGAATTAGCTAGGCATGGAATACTAGTCAAAACTCTCACTGTGTTCATCTTTTTAACTGTAAGATTCAGCCTTGAAGAATCTTCGGAATATTCTATTGTCTTAAATAACAAACAAATTTTAAAAAAATCCTTCTCAAATTAAGGCCTTTCAACTAAAAAGAGAAAATAGAAAATACAAGGCATTTTAGAAAAGCTCTCACTAGCATTTAGCAACACGAAAAAACCTACCAAATATAAATGGGAGACAAACCCAGGATGAAGTCCTTCCCAGAAAAGAAAGTATGTTCAATGAGATGTACTGTTTAGACTATGAAATGGCATGTCTTCATTTTCTTGCTTTTTAGTTTTCGTTTATAAATGTGTTTCCTGCTTTGAAATCAGGATTTTTACTCTTTGATAGGCATAGAGCTTTTAATGAGTTCTAACAATTAAACAATTATACTTGCATTGCAGTCAGACTTCTAAGATTTTTATGTCCCTAATCAAGTTTGCCAAAATTTTTAAATGGTGAAAGGTACAAGTTAAAACACAGTTAACATTGAGCACCAAGAAAAGAAACACAGTTATATATCAAATCAAACCAGGTCAATGTGATGACAGCTATAAAGAACTTTAGTGGGATTCATTGTTCTTAAAATTGAACATATAAGAGTTAGAAATATAATCTAAGGTAATCAGGCAGACTTCTGTGGTCAGTGAAGAGAGAGGAAATCCCAGAGAGTGATTCATCACACTGGGATGAAGAGCATCAGTCCACTGTCTACAGAGGCAGCCTAGATGACAAGCATACTGTAGAACATTAAAATGTTTGGCTGAGTTTGTTTCTGCCCCACAGCCATCTGTCCAAATTTCTGTAAAATATTTCTGCCCTTGGGAAACATCTCACCTACATATTAATCAGCTCCTGAAGCACTGCAGCCTTTAAAACTGTATAGGACAGAGTAGAGGATCAGTAGTAAATTTGTGTGTGGATCAGGTGTTCTGGCCTTAGGTTGGCTATTTGTATCACAGATGCAAAGCAGACACCCCTTCTGCTGTTAAGTTTTTAAACATTGTTCTTCTTCTATCAGAGCCCCCAAGGTAGACAACAGTTTTCAGACAATTGAAGTTAATAACATCAATATCCTTCTTGACATTGGTATATCCTACTTACTATGCTAAGCATAAACTATCACTTATCATGTGTGAAACCTGTTAGATTGAAATGAAATAAATGTTCAGCAATATAGAGGAAATTTGATTTGCACTATGGACATTGGAGACTCATTATAACTTAGTGAGTTTTGAACGTGAGTAAAAAAGCAAAACAAAAAAATCACAACTTGAAGTCCAAAAAGCTGTATTTCAAGATGTGTTGGTTTGTGGTTTTTTCTCACTTAATTTTAATTATTTATAATAACACTGCATGTAATATGTTCAGCAAAAAATAATGAAGGAAACTTCACTGCAGCACCTCGCTTCTACATATTTCTTAAATAGAAAAAGATGATAGAAAGTTTTTTAATTACAGGTCATACATATCAATGGTTATAAATTAACTGCTTTCTTTACTGTGAGTTCTGTTAACCATAAAATAATGATTCAGTGAGTGTTAAAACCGTGTTGATTCCTCAATGCAGGGTCTAGAGAGGATGTCTGCAGCTTATGCCATTTTATGCTACTCTACTGGGTCATTTCTCTCACAGAAGGCTCATAGCCAGCTGCTTTACCCTGTGCTCCCAGCCAGGTGTGTGTGTGTGTGCCTCAGTGGATGTGAACAGCTTTAACTCTATCTGCAGGAGCTAAACAGCATGTAGGAAGACACAGAACCATGACCAACTGTATAGTTTTCTTCTAGATGAAATAATTTCTTCTCAAGTTGTATAAGAGACAGGACCATCTGATAATGATGCTGCAGAAGAGAAATGAGAACAGTAGCCACAATTGATCAAATACAGTGTACTGTTGAGATGACTGCTTGTGTTAACAAAATTCACTCTGGCAATGGCATAGACTAAGTGTGCTGGCACTGAAACAGCTCTAGAAGATACATGCTGAAGAATCTGAGTGCTATGATACAAAATTGGAAAAAGCAGGAATAGGGACAAGAGGTCACATTTGATTTCACATGCTGTGCTCCACATTAACATTGCCACATCCCAGCTCCGTGTGCCAGGTCCTGTCTGTGCAAATCCAGACCAGCTGCTGAAGTCAATCCCATTTTTCTGTCTGTAAAGAAGCACATTGGCCACCCTGTGAAGCAAAGATTAAGACTGCTTTTCATTGAAAGCTCTTTATTAGTTGTTTACTAGAGATGTGACATGTGGCAACATAACGCCCAGTGGGCAGATGAGTTTCAGCACTGTGAGAGCAACAGAACACAGCAGTCAATCCCAAAGGATTGGGCAGTGGTTTGGTAATGTTTTTTATTGACCATTTACAGTTTTTTTCATAGGTTTGTTGTTGTTGTTGTTGTTTTTACTTTTAACTATGCTAAGCAGCTCCATATCCTGGCTTACTCCACCCTCTTCTATCACATGATGGTAGCTATTCTTGTCCTGTATGTAGTTGCATTCAGCTTTACACTCTTCTTAACTCACAGACCGTGGTTCAGGGCAGTAGATTTTGCCAACAGAGAACAGATAGCAATTTTATCATGATTTTCTTTGTAAGGAAGAAGTTTTCACCTTTGAACACTATGCTGCAGAACTTGCAATTACCACTCTGGGCTTATGTGATTATTTTCGCCTTGTGATACTGTCTTGCTTATCCTCTAGCTTCTTGGAATAATAAAGTTGCCAATTTTTTTTTTGTTATTCTTTTTCATATCACATTTTAATATATTGGTGTAATTGTTTATAAATCGGCAATATTTCACCTCCAGATAAAACCCAAGATCTTTAGGAAAAATGTCAGAGATGTCAGGGAAAGAAACAGCCATGTTTCCAGAAACTCTAGTATCTGATGGAAAAGTTCAGATCATTGTTCAAGTTGTTAAGAGGTTGCCCAAGGATTTTAGGCTGAGTCATAGAGGTTGTAAAAATCATTACTCTTCTGATCATTCTCCTTCCTGTTCTTTTCAGTGCTCTCTTGAAGGCTTATATTCAAAGTGGTAGTGATGAAGTATTGGAATTGTACATCCCTTTTTGTCATATGTGAAGCTTATGGGCAGGCAGTGTTGATAATGGTGATGATGATCTTGAAATCTGGAATCTGTTTTTCTGCCTTTTACTGATCTGCCCAGATACAAGATCCCAAAGGTTCTTCCCTTTTTTCTTTCATCTGCCAGTAGATCAGGCTTCTGATTTCATTGTGTGATGTCTAGGAAAGGAGTATTGGCCACACAGATCATAGTGAAGGGCAATGTTGATGCTATCTGTGGTTTACACATTGTACCAAATGTATTATGGCATTATGTTTTATAGCCTTTCACGTGTGTTATCCCTCCTCCCTTTGTGTGTCAAGAGGCAGTGTGCAACTGCAGCTAGGACTGCAGTGAATGATTTTAGCTGAGCTATCTTACCCAGAAGAGTCTTTATTGACATTTTAATGTCCCTTCACACATTTCTTATATCAGGGCCTTCTGCCTCTAAAACTGATTTTCTCTCCACGATTCGATTTCTTCCCTGCATTTCCCCAATTACTCCCTTAGCCAATAACTTTAAAGCTTGTCTTTAAAGAAACAACTCTCTAGACAGAAGTTTTTCAGACTTCTTCCAGCTTTTCTTCTAAGTATATTTAATATCTCAGTGTCTGGTTTTGGATATAACACTCTTTATGGAGTAAGTCACTTTTTTGGTTATTCTTCCAATAGCCTCCATTCTGCTAAAGCAAGTCCCTGCAACATATATTCAAAATAGGACATGGAATTAGTTGTCTTGAAGACAGGCTGTTTCTGCTAATTTTGTGCTTAAGGAGTGAGTTTTCTCTGAGGCATAATGGTTCAATGGCTTCTTATGTAATTAAAAGTAAATAATTTGTTGCAAATTGTCTGAGCTGTGTGATTTCTGGAAAGACTTGATGGTCTTCATGAGGTTAAGATAATTTTACCTGACTTAGTAACTATCATCTAAGATTATTTATATGTGGGATGATTATTAGTAATGTTTTGCAAGATGCACTGAATTTCCATTCAAGTTTTCCTTTGAAGGCTGAATAATGAAAAGCTATAAATTATGAAAATTGGGATAATAACAAGTTCCCCCAGAAACTTCACAAGGGGTTATGGACTGGGTATAAGCTGGAATCTTGGAGGGGGAGGTCTCTGTCTTCAAGACAGTTTTATGTAAATTTTCAAGAATTATGTTATTGTAGTGCTATACATTCCTAATGTTCTCTTTATTCATGTATGAGGGACAAAATCAAAGACTTCATAGTCTTTGCATATTGTCCTGAGATTCTGGCAGTTTTTATACTCTACATGTCAATCAGAAACCAATCCCCAAAAGTACTAGTATTTCTTTTTTCATTCTCATGGGAAATTTGCATTGGTAACCACACTGGAGTAGATTTTTTTCTGATATGATCAACATTAACAGTTTGCAAATGGTTGAGAGATGTGATTATTTAGGAGCTGGCCAGCGCTTCTGTTTTCCATAATTAAGACTACACTGACATGCATCCTAACGATTACTCCTGAGAGAACTCACTGGAATTTTGAGATGGTCATGGTGCAAAAATACAGGATACTGCAGCCAGAAAGTATAGACAACATCTGGTCCTGC
The DNA here is from genome assembly GCA_013400775.1 of Chaetops frenatus. NCBI lineage: Eukaryota > Metazoa > Chordata > Aves > Passeriformes > Picathartidae > Chaetops > Chaetops frenatus. The sequence goes on along the minus strand of VZTR01020068.1, from coordinate 151,244 downwards.
CATTATTTTCTTAAGGCATCTCTTGACTGCTTCTGCTGCTGATTTTGGTTTTATTTTTTTGTCAAACCTCTGTTCCATGATCTTTAATCCACCTGGTATTTCTTTCTGTTTAATAAGGTTGTTTGGAATTTTGTTGCACAACTTTATGAACTTTGGAAAGTTTCTAGAGATTCCTGCTAATGAAGTCTTTTGTTTTAAGTTGAAAGGTCTTTCAGTCTGCATGACTTATATTTTTAAATCTTTTAGTCTGCAGTTAAGAAGGGCATGGTTCACTTGTTCAGTGCTGGATAATTGATAAATATTAATAATAACCTGTGTAATAAGAAACTAAAAGAGGGAAATCTTTTTTGTAACCACAGGTTTTTTTTTATATACTTGAGCATTTATAAATTGTGTGGCTTCTGAAACTGACTGACTTTGTTCACTGGATATGTGTATTGTTTTGTTAGTGGTTTTCCTCTTTCTCCATATATTTCATTCATCTTATCTAAACTTATCTCTGAATGATTTTATTTTGGTGCTTGTTTGTTTCTTCATTCTTCTTCAGACACTGTTCTGCAGAAATACCATTTCCTGGACTCCATTTGTTGAAGAAGGTATGCTCTTGGGTATAATCCACAGGCTGCAAGTTTGGCCATCTCACTCGTTTTACAAAGGAATTGAATAAGAGAGGTTAAAGGTTTAAAACCTCAGATGTGAAGAGGAGATACCTGTTGATATCTCTGGAGTCTTTCAGAGGCTGGGGTAAAGTCAGTATAGTGTTCATTTATTCAGAGAGAGAGAAGCCTCAGAACTTCGTGATTCTTGGTAGCAAAAAGCAATTGACAAAAATCCAGTATTAATGTCTGCTTCAATCAGTAATGGGACACCTGGATCACGTCTGTAAGATTAGCTATCATTAGAGCTAGATACATCTCTTCCTCATTCATTTCAATAGTCTGCTTGGAAAGACTTGAATTATGGATAGGAAGAAATTATATGTCACCAGAGAGGGATCACCATAACTTTTCAAAATGAGCGTGGCCAAGTAGCAAAGGTAAAAGCTGCAGTGATTATTTCCCAAATAAATTTTAATTGGCAGTAAACTAAATGTATTTTCCCCAAGTCGGGTTCCATTTTGCCCATGACAATAAGTGGTAAGTGATCTTCTTGTCTTTATCTCAACCCATATGCTTTTTTGTCCTATTTTTTTACTGTGACACACTGGCTTAACTGTTAGCCAAGGTTAACTGACCATGTTTCATCATAGTCTGGCTTATTGCCCTTTTTACTGAGGCTCCTGCCATTGAAGCATTTTTCCATTTATGTTTGGTGAGTGTGGTTTTTAAGAGACTCCCTGACCAGGCCCAAGCATAAAGGCTGGATTTCCTCTGGAGAAAACTATCTAGGCAAAGTTCTAAAAGGACTGCTCCTGGTATGACTCAGCCCCTAAGGGGTATTCTGGCCAGGGAAGGCTGGAGATAGCTCATCCTGAAACATGGAATATGCACTGAGCCTGACAAAAGCCCTTCTGGCTATACAGTTCCAGTCCTCTAGTGTTCTCTGCTAATGTAGACAAAGCCAATGGCCTCCTTGAATATCATGTTCATTAAAGCTAAAGAATATAGACAAGTTAAATAATAGAGAAGATGGATTTGGTTTGGTGTGTCATAATTTCTGGCTGTATCCACAGTGCTGTAGGAACAGTTCCTGAACTAAGGACGAAAAGGAAATAAATATATTCCATACTGTTCTAGGCCCACTGCCCCAGACATGATATGCAATGCTTGCTCAAGGTATTTTCAGGTCATAGGCACCCTTCCGAAATGCACTTTAAAAGATATTTTTATTTTCAATTTGAAGTGACTCAGATGTGAAAGTCCTCTTATGGTCTATGACATGGTGTTTTATTGTGTCATGCTGCAAATGTGATGCATAGTATGGGCAGTGGCAAGACATGAAACAGGCAGGTGTATACATACCTGTAGGTATAAAGCTCACAGCCATAGGACTTCAACAGTTTCCTTTCATCTTAGAGCAAAAACACACAAGGTCAAATCTGAGTTTCACCTCAGAGGGAAACAATTGTGAGGAAAATGCCAAATGGCAGTTCAGAGTGCATGTAATTTGAACAACCAGTGGAACAGAACCTGAGAGAAATAAGTAAGTGAGTTGAGAGAAGGAGATGCACCTTCTGCTGAAGAGCAGACCACGCCCCAAGAGGAGAGCGTGTAGTTTCTACCAAGATAGCAAAGGTTGCTAGCTATGCAAGATATATGGTTTGGTTTTAGGTAGCCCTCTGAGGAGCAGAAAGTTGGACTCAATGATCCCTTCAACTCAAGGTATTCTGTGATTCTATGCAAATTGTTTCAGTCTATTCATACTGAGATAACATTTTATACAGTTATTACATATCTGGTGTTCTCCCTTGACATAAATAAATGCTTACCACCAAGGGGATTACCAAGAGTTATCCTTATCAGACCTTTCAGATCTTGCTTATTTTCCTCCTCTTAAGCAAAGCAGCCAAGATTTTCATAAAATGTCAAATTTCTTTTCAAGTTAATCTTGGTTTTGCCAAAAACAGTCAGGCTAAAGAAACAGACCTACTGTCACCTTCTAGAACACCTTTGCTAGCCATAATTTAAACAGAAATTAAACTATAAGAGAATGAAAATGTCTCCAAAACCATGTGCCATAACTCTTGCCAAGACCAGCTTTTAAGACTTTCACTGATGACATTTGGGTTCAGACTCAGTGAAGTGGCTCTGAACTTTCTATTAAACCTGGGCCTTGGGTCTTCATCTCTTTCTGTTAATTAGTCTTAGTCTCTGAAGAATTATGATGTCTTGTGATGCCAGCACAGCTCTGAAAGGTCTAAGTTTGTCAGTTATCTCCTGTTTGCAGGGAGTTTATCAGTCCTCCAACACACTCATCTCAGGGAAGGATAGCATCCTTCATCAGGCTGTTCTGGAATCCATGTCCCTCAGTGTCCTGCTATTTGGTTATTTTTAAAGTGTCCAAATGGAAATAATTAATCACTTATATTTTTACAAGTGTATAAAAAATATTGCTCCTTTACCAGGAATATTATTAGGTATTATGCTGAAAGTGGTATGAGTGACTTCAGGAACAAAATGTCAGATTCAGGATAGGATTGCCAAGGTGCATGAATCATACACTTAGGTTCAGAGAAAATTCACAAAGGAATTCTCAGAGGATTAATCATTTTAGTAGAAAGTATACAAAGTGCAGCAGTTGACAGCTGGGGTTTTTTGTTTGTATAGTTGGTTTCCCATGCAATTTTCTTTAATTTTTGGGCAGGGGCAGTGAGGATTTACAAATGTTATTCACTTCAGTATGAAAGACTGGTGTTTTCATACTTTCATTATTCAGGTAACACATAATGTTTGCTGTATATGCTATGAAGGTTTTTATTTAGCATTAGTCATATGCACCAGCCTTGGAGAACTGAACTTGCTCAATACACAGAACAATTTACTGAAAGAGCAGTCAGTGAAACCCTGGTGGTTTGGCTATGGTTCCTCATGTCTAAATTGCAGGTTACCCTCATTTTCAGTCGAAGTCATATGAAAAACGTTTTTTTCAAGGTCAGAATTTGACCTTATTATAGAAAATATTTTTATTACTTGTTGTGCAACTAGAACACTGGTCTGAGGCTCACCTTTATTTAATTGTACAAAGCGAGGAAATTTCAGGTTGTTATATGGCTAAAATCAGTCCCAAAGCAATTTCTAGCATTAACAGTAAAGACAAAGGGACTTTGGAAGCCAATGCCACCAATACTGAGCAATATAAAAAGAAAAGAATTTCTGTTGCATGCTCTGAGAGAAAGTGGAAATGAGATATAATATAAAGAGGACATTATTCTGGTCTGACAATCTGCCATGTACATAACCTTCTCCACTGTTTGTCCTGCCCTGAAAATGCAGGAGGATTTTAAATGGTGGTAGATAGGAGTGGGGACAGGAGAAAGAGATGGGCCAGATGCTAGCTTGAACCTTCAGGAGCTATTTCAATAGATCTCTTTGACCAACCCAGTAAAACAACAAAGCAAAAATATTTGCACTTCTGGATGAGTATGTTTATTGGGATTCACTGATAAATAGAAAGAAAATGGCCACATAAAGGGGAATTATCAATAAAAGTTATGGATCCTGCTATATGCTAAAATGAGAGGCTGCATTCTGAGTACAGAATCAGTTTCTATCAAAAGATTTTGTATCATAATAGTTTGAAGGACCATCATACTGTGTAAAGCCTGTTACAGCACTAAAATTTATCTATTGACATGAATAATTCAAGATTTTATTGGGTTATAGGGGCTATTTTTTCATTCAGTTTGCTGCCCTCCTAAGAGCTGATATCTGCTCTGGTGGCATGAGTGAAGAAGAAGGAACTATTCCCATTTACACCACTAGGAAGTTTGCCCCATTGGCTTATACATAACATGATTTTAATGTTGGAACTGATTCCTGTAAGTCATATACTTTGTTCTTTGCACTTGATTATAATTTGCAGCCCATTAGATGAAGTTTATTTTAATAATTTGCAATTTTTGGAGGATAAAATTAGTGAAAAATTTGCCATATACATATGTATATTATTATTTTTGTATGTGTGTGTGTGTTACTCCTACAAGATGAACTGTATATTTCCAAATCATATTGCTTGAGCAATTTGAATATACCAAAGTGCTAAAACAGAGCAGCATGAAAGAACTGATCATTGCCCATGATAAGGAATTGCTTAGAGGCGTTGAAGTATGGTACTTCTAGACAAAATAGGTAATATTTTCAGAGTCTTCTCATAGTTTGTCTTCCTGCTTTAACACATTGCATGTTATAATGTAATCTATGAGATAGAAACAATACCAGGAGTCTTAATTAAATTAAAAGTAATTACCCGTTTTGTAGATACGGCTTCCAATTGAGCAGCTGCAAGTTGATATTTTGTCATCCCCAGTTTATCTATATGTTCATGTGTGATTCTTTGTATCAGTTATTAATGACATTTTCTCAGTACTCCATGAAGTGTTGTGGAAAAGTGAAGAGGAAAGGGAAGAATGGAAAAAGTGTTATAGAAAACTCAGACAGGGAATGAGTATATTTTCTACTGTAAATCCTCAGCTGGGATGCTGGTTCCTTGCTCACTTACTCTCTGTTCAGAGTGGTCTGAAAGATGCACGAGATGGTGCTTTTCTTCCCACCCTCCCTCAATTTTTTGGGGATCTAGCAACAAATTTAAAAACCAGAATCTGACAGATTAAGCATAAGGGCTTAGTTCCTTTACAAGGCACTTCTATCCTGTCCTGGAAATGTCAAAATATCTTACATTAAACATAAATAGAATTGATTTGTTTAATATATAAATGTAATCAACACACATTTAAAGAGCTTTTACATTATTGGAGAGGAGAGGAGAGGAGAGGAGAAAGGAGAATCACACTGAAAATAAACTGAAAACTGTTTGGGTTTTTAATGTTGCAATGGATTTTCCACTTTCAGAAGAAAAAGTTTTTGGCTTTTAAGAAGACTTTGACGTGGCAACAAAAGGAAACTTTATTGCAGAAATAATATTTCACCAGAGTATTACTCAGTCTGATTTAGTATCTTTTTCAGGTGCATGGTTCTCCTGCAACAATGGGATACAACATCATTATTCTCCAATTGAGAATATTATGCAGTTGCTTAAGAGTATACACAGGGCCATGTCCATTTGAGTGACTGTTGTCTTGCTGGCATAGGCCTGCTATCAAATAAGAGCAATTATTCCCAATGCAGTCAAATTAAATTTTCATAACTACCAAGATGCATTTTACCTTTGGGCACAACCTGGTGCCCATTTCTTCATTCCTTGTTCCTTAATCCTCTATATTAAATCTAAACAAATCAATGTTTACTAACATTAATATTTTAACATACAGTACTTGTTCTGCCTTCTGACGTCTTGTGCCTTTATCAGTATCATGGTGAAGCCTTTCTGCAGCTTCTGCTTTCTGCCAAAGAATCCTTTTTTGGTTTTCATTCTTTTTAACTGGTTCATCTCTTTATGTGTGAATGTGCATGCGCAAGTATATATTTTTCTGCCACTTAAGTCACCAATAATTCCTAAGTAATAAGAGAAAACAAATCCTCTCACTACTGAACAAAGGTAATTTTATGAAAAGACTGAAGGAGCATTAAAAAACCCTTCTTCAATTTCTGCATTAATCAAGTGAACAAAATGGGTTCACTTCCCTGTAAAGAGACAATCAGGTACTTCTTGGTCCCCAGATTTACCTGCACAGGTCCATGAATTTTAAGAAAGCACCTCTCTGTCTTGTCTGAGGGCAAGGGCTTCTCAAACCATACCAAGAGCAAAGCACCTCTGCTGCTTGTGAATCTGCTTCACAGATACAGTGAACCCACAACTGTGCTCTAGTCACAGACCCCTGATTTCCACCCTGCAATTGTTTCCTATTCCTTTTAGATCTCTTCCAAGTACCTAATTATAGTATTTGAATGACTACTCAATACCTGGAACTAGTGTTTGTCTGGATGTGATACAAAGCAAATTAATGGATAGGAACACAAATCAATTTAAAAAATAATTAAAATGGTATTCTCTTTCCTTTCTTCTTTCCTTCACTCCCATCCTTCACATTCATTTTGTGATTTTTCTGCCTATATCTATACCATAAGTCTCCCTGCATTATTTCCTCTGTCCCTAGTGAAGTTTGAAACTCTTTTCCATTTAATATCAGCAAATGTAATTACAGGCTAGTTACTTTCACTTCCAACTCATTAATGAAAATGTTAAATAAGACTGGACCTAAAGTACCTTCCTAGAAATCCACCAGATAATGTTTCCAATTTCTGTAATATGGTCACTTTCTTCCAGAAAGACTTTGCAGAAAATATTGACATCACCTCTTTACTTAGTTGGTGGGAGTATCTGGATTGTTATGCAGATTCCTCCAGGACTAAGTATAATCTTTCTCATTGCCTTGAGTTTCTTCCCAGCTCATAAACTAGCAAAGCCAGGCTTGAAAACTGAGATCCTTGGCACACAGCTACTGTTAGTTTAAGGGTTTACTTCCTTTGCTGAAGATAAGGAGATGGGGATAGAAAGAAAATTATCTTTATTTAAGTCATTCTAATACTAGCACAGGTTTACCTATGGCTAGAAGTATAAACTTGGAAGTGGAGCTCTGTAGGCTGTGTCCATCAGCAGTGAAAGAAAAAAGTCAGATAATTACCAAACTAACATCAGCAGCCTCAATTTTTCTGCCTTTTTATTATTAGAAAAAGTTAAGTCCTGATATTGGGTTCATTCGTTGTGTTTTCTGGCACACACTGGATGTTTGTATGCCTGCTGGGCTGGAATCCTGATGCCGGAAAAAATAAAATAATGCGCGCTGCAATTTCTAGCTAGCTACTGGGCTTTTCTCTGCACTTAGCTTCAAAGATTTTTTAAAATATATTTTTCTGCACCACAGCTCAGAGTTGCTAAATCCAGAAATTGAAACATTCTGGGAACCAAATCATTTGGGGGAAAATCAAAGCTCTTGGAACGTTGCCCTAGGATTTTGAAGATAGCAGTTAATAGTAAAAATGTTCAATATTTTTAAGGAAATCCCAATTATAAAAGGCTGCACCATTCAAATCCATGATTCAGGAATAGAATGAATGCTGCATGTCTAACAGTGAAGGAAATGCATGCCTGTGTTGTGAAGGCAGGAATTAGTAAACAAAAGGAAATCCCTTGCATTTTATGTCTTTTTTGCACTTGTATTTACATGTTGTGAACAGTTGTGTGTGAATCCAAAGATGAAGCTTTTTTAGTGATTCAGGTTAGTCTCTATAATAATAGTTCTGACAACTATAAGACACTATCCAATTTATGTAATTTTTATTTAAATACTGGTGTTGTTTTCCAAGTGGAAAGAAAAAGGCTTAGGGGAGGGAAGGGTTTAAATGGTAGTGTTAAGATTCCTTTCCCTCCTTTACCAGAATCACCTAACACTTGAATTGTGCAATGATATTTGAAAGCAAATTTTAGTTGAAGTATACGTTTGCAGAGGTTGTAGTTACATTACTTATAGCTGCCATATATGTGTGCCCTCTGTGAAAGGGCTGCTCAGGACTGTGGACTCAGAAATGATCAGGCGATCTTTTAAGTTAGTTCTCAGCAGAACCCAGCTCTCTGAAGAGCTATGTAAAGACTATTGCCAGCACTGTGGAGTTAGCAGAAAAGAATGGCTGAGGATAGAGGGAAGGACCTTAATGATGACACAAATTTGCATCAGACTATTATGACTATGAAGTTATGGTCAGAAAGAAAAAAACCTGACAAAACCAGACCTTTAAGATTTTTCCAAACACTTCCAAGCCCAAAGCTACAGTATCCTCATGATTTCAAAGATAGGAATAGCTCAGCCTGAAGGCCCTATCGTTTTAGGCAGATTACTGGTGGTCCACAGGGAACAATCTCTAGTCAAGGTCAATAGAACCACTGGGCAAAGTGGATCAAGGAGCCTGAGGAATTGAAAAAGTGTAAAACTGCAAAGCACTCTGAGGGCCCTGCCAACAAAAGTCCCTCTATCATGATCATTTATATATTAGAAGCCTTGTATAGAAAATTCTTCAAAGTTTCTTTAAAATATGGAAAATTATGCTTAATTTACTATGATAGATAAAAATTTAGAGTGTAATCATTCAGGAGAACCTGGATTTAGAGACCATGTGCTATTGAACACTGGGAGCACAGCAGAACAGGCGCCCATGCAGGAAGAATGCAAGAGCAGTGGTGATGCACACACGCTCGAGGGTGTGTGTTGGGGTTTAGGTGTTCTTCCTTTTTGTTTCTTTTCACCTTTGGAATTTTTTGCCCATCAGTTGCTAAGGGACCATAATGGC
>VZTR01020068.1:118402-142282 GCA_013400775.1 Chaetops frenatus | reverse complement strand
TCTGCACCCCCTGCCTGCCGAGACACCCTGCCAGCCCAGCCTGCTGCCTTCTTTTCCCGAGAGCCTCGCCAGGACACCGAGATCCACTGCTCAAGGGGGTTTGTGAAAGTAAAACTTCTTTTTTCCATCCCTCCCCATCCCGGCTGTGTGTGTGTGGGGGATCCACCACACCATCGCCACGTGCTCCCCGAGCTCGCGCCACCAGCGCCCCCTGCCTGCTGTGACCATCACTGCACCAAAGGTGCCTGCGAGCCAGCAGGCTCTCACTGGGTTCCTGCTTCTGTTTGTTGTTAGTGCCATAGTAGCTGTTGTTTGTTTGTTTTATTATAAATACTAGTAAAGAACTGTTATTCTATTTCCCATATCTTTGCCTGTGAGCCCCTTAATATCAGAATTGTGATAATTCAGAGGGAAAGGGTTTACATTTTCCATTCCAAGGGAGGCCCCCTGCCTTCCTTAGCAGACACCTGTCCTTTAAACCAGGACACTGTGTGTGTTAAACAACGATGTTTTGCATATGGAACTGAAAGACATTATGTGTAGAACAGCATGTCTTTACAGTAATTGAATATTTCCTTTATAAAGCAAAAGAATGATTCTACAAGTCTGGCTTCTTAATACTTATGTTTAAATGGTAAAGCTCCATGTATTTTTCCCAATACTTTTGTTAAACTTATGGTTCACCTAATCTGTAGTTTCTTAACTTCAAACAGAGACTCATACTCAGTTATCTAATGTTAGGTAACTGAATGTGGTGTCTACATTAGGGCTCTCGACATTCTGTAAGGTCAGAGAACATGGCTAGGTGATCCAGAGAATTACTTAGGACTGCATTTCTCCAGTGAATGCAAAGAGACCTTAGAGTGATTCTAGTTTCTGCAGGCTACTGAAACTCTACATGAGTTGATATAAACCACAGCAATAAGGATGGATGTCAGTCACATTTGCCTTTCTGTAGATCTCAGAGTATCCAATGACAATGGTTAACACCTGTGACAGAATCCTCATTTCAGAGTCTGTTTCATTATTTTCCTAGCACCACCTTTCCATAGAAAGTGGTTTTTTTATTACTCATCTCAGCAGGAGACAAGAGTTTTCAAAATGTATTCTCCATGAAGATGTGCTTTTCTGTACATCTTGGTGTTGGCCTGAAAATCATTTTTGCTTTACTGCTATTTTCATTTGAAATGTAAGAGCAAAGGAGAGATCTCTTCCCTATCTACAGATTTATCTGAGACAGCATCAGATGAATTAACTGCAGAATTTGAAGCAAAAGCACTTTGGCAGTGCTGTGCCTGTTCAAAACATCACGTCAGTGAGACAATTAAGGTGGGAGGGCACGTGTCACAACACAGCCAGATCCATGTTGGGATCATGGCTGCCCTGTGTGGGGATACCCACTCAGTACTTCAGGGCACTCTTTGTACAAACTTGTTGCTGCTGACAGCTAACAGGGAGTCCCTTCATGCTCAGAAAATAAGCTTAGTTAGTGCATTCATTGCCCTAGCTTTGGTGTTTGCTTGCCAAGAGCTACAGTTATGTAGTGTTCACAGCAGCAGAGCAGTACAATCTCCATTATCTGATCTTTTTTCTCTTCCCCAGCATATTGATATGATTCACTCCCTCTTCAGAAGAGTAATATCTTCGAAGTATGACCAAGCTATGATGAAATAATGAGAGGTAGCGTGTTCCATTTTCAAGATTTACACTGTTCAAAATCTTCCTGACAAGATACTTTTGTTTCAGAAAGCAAAAGATTTTACCAATAAGGAAACATTTCACAGTTGGTAGGTTTTCCATTGGTGGTAAAATAATCTACTCTGGTAAATAGTAGGTTTCATGTAGTACCACAGGGCTTTTCTGTGTTCTCCAGGTCCTTACCAGTATTTACCTGAACTCAGTATAAGGCTCTGCAGTGTATCATTTTATCCTACACTCCAGGTGATTGTATTATACAAAACACTCTTTAGTGGATTATTTTTTCTGGAAATTACTTCTGTACCAAGCCAGATCTCTTGCACCATACTATATTAAATGTAGTGTCTGGTTTTGTTTAATTGTCATACTACTGCCTCCACATTTTCTAAATTTTTCAAAGATGGTTAGGATGTTTTTGGTTTTGTTGGTGGGTTTTTTTCCTTTTTTTTTTAATAAGTAAGACATGCATATGAAGATGGATTTCTAAAAACTCTTTACTGGCTTAACTCAGCTCTCTTTGATAAGGATAATACTAAGAGGGTTCCAAACATTTTTTACAGTTCCATGTATTATGTAGTGAACCTAAGATGCACTGCAATACTCATGTTTCCCACTCAATATTATGTACTTTTATTTCTTCTTACACTTAGTTTGCCTTTGGGAAACTGATTACAGGTTCTTGCCAGTTTGTTGTTGTCTTCAGTGCTGAAAGATGTGTTAGTGCTGCAAGACTATGGCTTTAAACATCAGAGACATTGCCTTCCTGGTGATATGATTGCTGTAAACTCTGCCTTTTGCTTGTCTTTTTCCCAGACGACTTGTGCTGATAAAGTTATCTTCTGATATCCAAGAGTCATTGCAGTGGCCCTGTCACTGTTTCATTGGCTTCATGTTTTTAGAATATCTTCTCTGTTTTGTGGAATCTCTTAACCTGTTTTGTGAATCACAAGTTATTTCAAAAACACTAGTCCAAGAAGAAGTAAGTTCCATGGTTTCATAATATACTCATCTAAGCCTTTTCAGAATTGGAACTGTTAGTGCTCCATGGTTTCCATCTGAAAAAAAAAATAAATCCCCAGGCAGTCATTTCAGACATTTAAATCATATGCAAGAATACTTAAACTGGGTATTCAAGACTGGTATCTTCAAAGTTATGAGAACTTCTTTCTGGATTCTTGTTACCTGCTTGCTAACCTGCATTCCCAAACATTGTATGCCTTAAGTTACACTAGCTAATAAGTGCTGCAGATGTGATCAATGCTTCAAAACTGATTCCAACAAAAACCATCAGGTGTTTATCCTATTTAGCATTTCAGCCTAAAGCAAACCATTTGTGAATATGTCAACTTTAGTAGTTCCAACATCTTAATTCTAGTTTGTAATATGCTCAGAAAGAGACCTGCTCTGTATTTCCAAAATAGAACATGCACATGAAGATTAAAATGTGCATTATTTTTCTTCTCATCACAAAACAACCTAATTACTCTTCCCTTGAGAGAAAGAAATGACACACAAATTTTCTAACCTCACTGACCAGATTGCTGATGAAACCTCCCTTGCACTCTACCACTTTCTTTATCACATTTATGACATGTTCAGAAGCAAAAAACAAGTGTTATTAGTAGAAAAGGAATGATTAATTTTTTTGCAAGTTGAAGTGTTAATATTTAATTGTGACCTTTGTAGAAATACTATGGTTAAAATGAAAATGTTAAGAAAACTTCTATTTGAAATAACAGCAGATGGCCATGTAGTGAATGCAAGCTTAAAATCACTCTTGGGGCTCTATTATGTTCACAAACTGCCTCAGCTATCAATTCCTGTGTATGTTGCTGATGAGAGAAAAACTGAACTCCTGTTTCATGTAGTGCACCTTAGCTGAGTATTATCTGACATGAAGGGCTATAGACAGCTCTGATTTCTAAACAAATCCCCTGTAGAGAGGCCTGGCATATTCAGCTAAAAGTTGTTCTACTAACATTACTGTGGGGATATTTCCCATGAAAATTTTCATTAATATAGTACAGATAAAAAAGTCACATGACAATAAAAGAAATATTTTTATTCCCTGAAGTATTGCTTCTGAGAATACGACACTCTTGAGCCAACTCATCTCTTACAAACATGGAGTTGAGATATGTGAGACAAAATATTCAGTGAAAGAGAAACTCATGTCTGATGCCTTGGGACTTGGACAGTGGGCCCAATTTCTGAGAAAATGGGAAGGCAAAAGCAGTATACAACAGAAGGAAAGGTAGCTGGATAAAAGCTGTAGAGAAGAAGATGCAAGCAGATCCAGTGAAAAAAACAGGTGATATAGCTGAGATATGCAGAAAGCAGACAGTCCTTTCTATTTTTGTGTCTTTTTTTTTTAATAGCTCAAACCTTAGTGACTCTGGTTGAAGTTTTACTGGCTTCTTTGACTAATACCAGATAACCACAGGAGGACTTTTCCTTTTTGGCAAAGGCAGACAATGCAGGTGGCAAATTGTTATTCTTTTTTCATTTCCTTCTTCTGCAGCAGGCATGTATTTTTAACCCTTATTATGTTTTCCTTTTTAACTTCCAAGGCTATGCTATGTTCTTTGGGGCAAAAGATAGGAATGAAAAAAGTATTGGAACATTTTTTTCTAATAATGTTCTCACTAACATTTTTTTTTTGTTTGTTTTTATCCCTTGCTGATTCTCTGATAAATGCATTAAAAAACTTAGCAAAATGATGGTGCAGAGCTTATTAATATCAACACAATTTAAATATGATTGCTGTAATTTTACCTTACACTGGAAAGACATATGCATGGAATAGTGGCTAGCAAAAGTGCTGTTTTCCCACAGTGTCTAAAATAGACTTTAGGGAGTTCCTCAAGTTCATACTGGAAGAAATATTATAATGGATATTTTAACAAAGGTAAGAATTAAAACCCATAATGGTTTGACATGATGTTATGACCATGTAGCAAATGGGGCTTGGTCTGATCATAGTATGTGGTGTAACCATAGAAAAGGATGTCAGCAGAGTGCATGTGCACATGTAGGGTCTGCTCTATGTCCTCTCAGCCTGCAGCATATGGTGAAGCAGAGATGGCCTAAGCTATAAACTCTCTTTAGCTTATTTTTGTAAAGGTAAAATTTTCCACTTTATTTCTTCTCTGTGTGGGGAGAACCCCTTTAATTTTACTGGCTCCTTTGTTAAAACCACCTACAGAAAAAACAGATAGCAAAGGATTAGCAGGAGAGCACCTCAGGAAGGAAAAGGGAAATCATCAGCTAAACATGTAGGACCTTCTGCAGACAGACCCATGGGACAGCCTTAGTTGTCCAGCAGATCCTGAAACCCGCCAGAGGAGATCTTAGATCCATTCTTAGCTGTTAACTCTTCTGGATCCTTCAATGTCTTTGGTTCCAGTCATAAAGTGACAAAGATAATCAAAAGGTAATGCTTGCAAATGTCACAGATTGTCACTGTGTCTGGGGCACATAGCTTATAAAAAAACACCAGAGAGATAGCTAAAGGAAGGGCTGGAAAAGTAAAGCATCACGTACAGGAGGTCTGCTAAACCTATTCATTTTAATCACCAGTATTTTTTATGAATATTTCAGGACCAAAAAGCCTTTCTGATATTCTCAGGGATCTCAGGGACTGATAGTTGATCAGAATGTGCTGCAAATACTTCCAAGAAACCTGGAAAACTGAAGAATTTATTTGCATTTATGTTCACTGTGAAGAGGCTAGAACCTTTGTGGAGAATGCTTTAGAGAGTCTGCTTGAATCCAAAATGCCAGAAAATGTGTTGATATGTTGGTATTATATAATATATAAATTGGTATCCTATAATGTATATATTCTGTAATAATAACAAATCTTCAGCTGGGGATTGTATGTATATAAATACATATTATGATGAAACGGTACCACAAAAGTTTTGACCTTCTGCTCACAGAGCATGACTTATTACATGGAACTTCCTCCATGTCTTTGAAATACAAGTTTGCAAACAAGATGGTGGTTTTTAAAACAGTCTCCTGAATGCTCTGTGAGTCTGATGTCCTGGCTCGGAAGCTTTGTAGAAATTATCATAAAATAAATTGATCAGCAAACAATTTGACCAATAGTCAGAGGTGTTAATATGGGTTTTGCACAGGCAACTTATATCTCAGGTAATCTATTTGAAAGACTCATTAAACACGTGCACAAGGACGAGACAATAGATACAGTGTTCAGACATTTCAGAAACTTCACCAGACTTCACCTTATTTGTGATCAGTTTAGTGAGAACAGATAAATATCTAGCACTGAGAATTGTCTTCTTAAAAGACAGCAAAAGAAAGGCAGGAGTAAAATGGTCGGTAAGAGAGGGAAAATAGTGCACCCTACAGAGACCTGTGCTAAGGATTGTCCTATTCAGCATATTTGTACAGGATCTAGAAAAGGTGGTAGAGACTGATAAAGCTTGATGATGTTAAATTATTCAGTGTAGTAAAAATGAAAGCTGGTTCTGAAGAGCTGTGGAAGGATCTCACAGTGTTGAGTAATTGGGCAGTAAAATGGGAGATGAAATTCAGTGCTAATAAATGCAGACTAATGCAGTTGAAGAAAAACAAGCTTAATTTTACAAACATGGCATTAGGGTCTGACCTGTTACCACACAGTAAAGAAATCCCAAAGTCATAATAGGTAATTCTAAGAAAACATTAGCATAACACACAGTAGCTGCTGAAAACAAACAAATTAACAAAACCAAAACAAAAAGCAGGGAATTATTAGGAAAAGACCAAGGCACAAACAAAATGTAACAGTAAATCCAAGTGTCCTCTGTATGGTTTTGATGCTCATCTCAATAAGAATTGATAAATTTGCATGCATTTGATGTTTCTCCTTTCATCTGTGTAAATCTGAACACATATCCTCTGTTGCAGTGTCTGGACCTTAGAGAATCAGAAGTGGGTGTTTTTGCAGTACTTCCTTTTGAATTTTTTTCACTGTGCAGAACTGCTTGCATGCATGTATGTAAACCTTCAGAGCAGCCTTGGTGTGAATGTAAAAGCCTAGTTCAATGAAAGCAGTGCCAAGATAAGCATCAATGAGCAGGCTCACCAGGATACATGAACTGTGCATGGAAGGATTTCAGAAAAGATTTCAGCTGCTGATGATTGAGTGGATTTCAAAGGAAACACTGAAATGAGGCTACATGACTACAAGGGCAGGTGAAGACGGGATACAAAATGAGAAGATGTTTTATGTGCTGAAGCAGCAGAAGTCAATAGAAGCAGCTTGTCTAGTTGCTCGGATGCTGATTTGAGAAGTGTGTTGACAGAGTTGGCTTTCAAACAGTCTTTGAAGGGGAGGTGATGGTTCTAGTTGAAGGTAGGGTGACCTGAACAAAAAAAGAAATCATGGAAAATACTTAAAATTGTTCATTCAAGCCTAATTATGTATTAGAACAGTGTCCAAAAGTTGTCCCTTTTGAATAGCAAACTAGGCTAATGTCTTAAAATAACCAGAGGGTGGGCGATTGTTGAGCTCTGGAGGCCTGGGTGGATATCCTGCTTCTTCACCCAGAGAAGGCTGTTTCTAGAGCCCAGAGAGTCCTGATGGCAAAAAAAGAGTTAGCAGTAACGTCCTCTGGGGAGGTGTGTAATAGGTGAGAGGAAAAAATCAGCACAGCATCTGTGCTTTAAAGAGATTTTACTCTCAGATGAAAAGAAAATGCTGAGCACGATGAGAAAAGGAGAAGTTGTAGACAACAACTAGTGACTGCAGGAATTCCAGGGCCTGGAATTCCAGCTTTTTCATCTTGCATTTCCTTTTAAAAAGTATTGTCAAACAACATCCCTGTTGTCAAATAAAATGAAGCCAAGCTGCAAGAATACAAAGTTTCAAAAAACAAAAACAAAAAACAAAACAAAACAAAACAAAAAAACCCCCACAAAAATAAAAACAACAACAAAAATACCACAAACACAAACAAACAAAAAAACCCCAAAAAACCAACAACAACAACAACAACAACCCCCCCCAAAATAAACAAAACAAAACAAAACAAAACAAAAAAAGCCCAAAAAACCCCGAAAAAAACCAAACAAAAAAAAACAAACCCAAAAGAACCCCCACCTGAGTGACGAAAATGAAAGCAATTGCCTGGGAGGAAGGCAGTCGAGGTGTGTGAAGGGGAGCTTGTCTGGTCACCCAAGCTGCCAGCTTTTCAAGTAGGAAGCTGAGGAGGATGACAAGAGCATTGAAGGCAAAGAAGGGCTGGCTGGAAGCCTGTCTCACTTTCCTTCTGTCTTACTGAAGACCTTCTCTCTTCCTTTCTGTCTCAAATCTTCAGATGTTTCTACCTTGTCCTCTGTCCTATCACCTGACTTTGTGGATCATTCTCCTTTCTGGCCTCAGTGCTTTCCTTAGCCTGGGTCCTGCTCTCCTGTGGCACAGTCCATTTTATTTCTGTAACATTTCTTCCCTTCTTTCTGCAAGATACTTCTTTTTAGATCTCTCTTCTGCCTTACTTGTTTCCACAACTACTCTGCCATGAGATACACACAGAAGAACAGACACCGAGCCAGATACCAACAAGAAAAGCACAATCTGGGTAATTTCTTTACAAAAAAAGGTTTCCAACCCCTGATGTTTTTTGCTGACAAACCCACCACAGGGTGTAAATTCAGATCCTTCCCTGTGACCCCTCAAATAGAGGTCTTTGCCCTTGGAGTCACTGTCACATTTCTTCAGACTTCACAACAGGTTTGGCAACCCTGCCTTTTCCTCAGGGAGCCCCCAAATACTGCCACACTTGTGCAAGGTTTCTTCCCACGGTTATGAGCATGTTAAGCCAACAGCTGTAATTCTCTAAAAACAAAACTGTAGATTAGTCAATAGACATGTGTTGACTAACTTCTGCACTTAGATACTTTGAGGTTTTCTGAAAAACCTCTTTTGATGACTGCCCCTTTACAATTACAGTTGTTTCTGAAGAAAAAAGTGGGCCAGATTTTCCTTTTGAGATAATCTCTGATTTTTATGATCTCCTAATTGCAATATGTACAAAAGAATTTCACATGTTTACAAAACAAAACAAACATTTATGGTACTTGTGTAATTACAAAGTCTGCCATTAAATTAGTGTTTCGCGTGTTTATGTTTTAATTATTAACTGTGGCAGAATATAGCTAAAGCAGAAAACATGTAATTTCTATGATAATAACAGGACACAATTATCTGAATATTTTTCTATTAAAAAACGTAGTTTTCATTTGGATTCTTCCCTTGTATTATTTGCATTTAGGGCATTGCAGAGGAGCCTGGTATGCTGTCTCTTCACTGTGGGGGTTGTATGGCATTTTATATTTTGGAATCTACTATGCTAAAAGTGTTTATTTACATTGTCGTGGTTTAACCCCACCCGGCAACCAAGTACCACACAGCTGCTCACTTCCCTACCAGCAAGACTGGAGAGAGAATCAGAAGATAAAAGCTGGAAAACTTGTGGATTGAGATAAAGACTGTTTAACAGGGAAAGCAAAAACCATGCACACAAGGAAAGTAGAATACAGAATAGATTCGCTGCTTCCTATGGGCAGGCAGGTGTTCAGCCATCTCCAGTAGAGCAGGGCCCCATCACATGCAGTGGTTACAAGGGAAGGCAAATGGCATCACTCCAAACATCCCCCCCTTCCTCTTTCTTCCCCCTACTTTATGTATTGAACATGACATCATATGGTCTGGAATATCCTTTTGGTCAGCTGGGCTCAGCTCTCCCAGATTTGTGTCCTCCCAATTTCTCATGCACACTTAGTCTCCTCACCAGTGTGCCAGTATGAAAAGCAGAAAAGGCCTTGGCTCTGTGTAAGCTTTGCTCAGCAATTAAAAAAAAAAATCTCTATATTAACCCCAGCACAAATCCAAAATACAGCCCCATACCAGCCATTGCGAAGAAAATGTTTAGCCCAGCCAACACCACCACACAAAGTAACTTCATGTAACATCATGTGGCATGATGCAAAGATTTTCATATGGGTCTTGCCTCCTACTCATCCATAAATTATTGTCTGTATAGCAGTTTCTTTGTGCTTTTTCTGATGTACCAATGACCCATATGTCTACCATTAAGTAACAGTCAATTTTGTGCTCATGGTTCCTACATAAGCTTCCTCTACTCATCTGTGTAGTCCTAGAAATTTCAGAATACACTTCATTACTGATCCTGCCTTTTGCATTGTCTATTTTTTTTCTCAGATTTTCACCCATATAAATAATTTCTTCTTTATTATTGTTATTGGATCCTGTGATATGAAATAATTTCATAATGAAAGAGTCTCTCATCTTATTGAACTTTTAAAAAAATTTAATATGGATTGCTGAAGTTAAGGTGTTCTACAAAAAAGTGAGTAGTGCATCTGAAAAATCTAATTTCTTAATACATTTATCTTCCTATCAGTATGAAAATTATGGATTTTCAATTCTTCGTTGAGTGACAGAATTTCTTTACTGACGGCAGCAAAACCAATCATTTCTTCAGTCACCTGGAAGACATAGGTAAAAATCTAGATTAACCTTCCTAGTCCTGGTAAAACATGACCACACAGTAACTTCTTAGTCTATGTGCAGGGGTCTAATATTGGACTTCACTTAAAGTTTTCCTTCTTTAGCCTAACAAAAAAAATTGCATGCAAGTTTCTTAGAGGTTTCCTAAAGCTGTTTGCACCTGGTTTCGGCTCACGAGCCCTGGCCAAGGAGGCGCAGCGTTGGGGGTGACGAGGATTTCGTACCCTTTGAGCGCTGACTCCGGCCCTAGCTGGCCACGCTTCGGAGCTTTGTTGTTAATCCAGGCAAAGAGGGCGAAGAATAAGCAAGGGTCTGCCAGCTCACAGTTCCAACAGCCTTTATTGATGGAGGGGGTGACACAGACAGAACAATCTTATCTGGGAACGTGGGTTTATAAAGGGTCTGGATCTCAGGGGAGGGTTCAACAAATAAACCAATCAGGGTACAGCAGAGGAGGGGTTAAGACGGGAGGTGGGTAAACAGGCACTGGGACATAACCAATAAAACCAACAAGGGGAAGAAATATAATCTGCAATAACCAATCAACAATCAAACAACTAAGAAGGTTCTGGGATTCAGGGCAAGGGCTAGGAGGGATTGACATGTGGGTTTAGGGAGTGGTTTATGGATTAACATTAGAGGGAGAAAAGGGTGAACCCCACACTGCAGGCGGGGGTAGGGGATTGACAGTTTGGGGAAAACCATACAATAAGGATAGGGGGAACATGGGAGAAACCATTATAACTAAAAAACACACCACAACAGTTTCCCCTTAGGGCATCACTCACAGAATGAAGGGAAGCATTACTGTGACTCCTGAAAGCTGCTTCCATGGTCTGTGAGCTGGGTGACAGCTGACAAATCTTGAAAATTTTCTGACAGCTTATCTAGTTACATGAGTTGCTCAGATTACAGGTGCTCCTTACAGCCTGGTACAGCCCTGCTCTTGCAGCTCCTAGAGATAGCCTGTCTCAATTTCCATATAGCTTTATTCCATTGCTCTAGGTGTTGAGATTTGATACCTGCTTTGGAAAAGCTGCCTTCACAGACTATTCAACAAGCCCATAAGAACAAACTCCTGACCACAGGGAGAGGCCTCTGCATTCACCTCCAGTGGCACATCTTAGGCAGCCCTTTGAAGGCTCACTGCATTTCCCACCTGATGCTGACTACAGGCCTCTGAGCTGTGTTATCCTCACGTACCCTATGGCCTGCCCTCCTTCCCTGCTAGTAGAGATTGCTGAAACCTGCATTATCTACAAGCAAAAGAACTGAAGGATGTGAAAAACCTTTTTAGTCTCGGGGCCATCAGGGCAGGAATCCAATGGGAGGGGGAAGAGCGAGCAGGCTCCAGCAGGCAGCTCACATGGAATGCCATGAGGCTGGATCCACAGAACACAACAGGCATAGACTTCTTGCCTAACTGGTGAAGATACAAACACACTGCAGGTTCCAACTGCTATTTCTTAGGGGGAGAGAACTAGAGTTGTCTTCACCCCGACTCATTATTTCCTTTAAAAGAAGATACCACATACTAAGATTTGATTAGGTCACCTTTCAATTTTATTCTGATTAATGGACAGAAAATGAAAGAAATATTTGACTGAAAATGTCACCTGGTGAAGACTTCCTTGCGTGATACATACAATCATTTCAATAAGAGTCTGTGCACGCAGTAAAGAAACCCAGAATTTCACAATCTTGGTCCTGCTGAAAGATAGGATAAAACAGAACCTTCACATAGGCAAACATCATTTCTTCATGGGTTTCTCACCCATTTCTACCACATCTGAATTTCATCCAGATTGCTTAACACTATTTTCCTTAAATATTCATTTTTCAGGGAAAGAGTTTATATAACCTGTCACCTTACATTATAGCTGATGTAAAAAGTTTGTGACTGCAACCCTAAATGTTTTATCACCTGTCAGACATTTCAATGATAATAAAAAGTAACATCCTTTAAATTAATTAGTCATGATTAGGACTTCAAGCCCACAGGCCACTTCATTATGCAAAAATTATAAGTTAGCTATTTAAATTACCATTAAATTGATTCTTATGTTAATTGATATCTCACTTAGAACCCCTGTTTTTAATTTCTATAGGCTCTTATTAAGGTTTAATACAAGAAACTAAAATATTTTAACTAATCATTTAAATAAAGATACTGAAAAAAATGATGATAAATAATTTTCTTTGCTTATGATTTATGTTAAAAACAAAAACTACTTTAATAAAATCATACATCACTCATGCAACCATATTAGTATGCAAATTATTGTGATTTTCTATCCTACCATTCAGCTTAAGAAGAATGTTCCTTCTGCATACATGCAGCAAAGATTTTCTGAGATATGCAATGATTTGCACAGATATTGAAAGGCAGAACTTAGATCATAGAATACAATTAAACCAGTAATGTGTAATATAAATAGTGGAGATGGTTTTTCAAGTTCAAGGGTCTTTGCCTTGCCTATGACAAAGTAACAAATTCCTTGGAAAATGTGTGATTTGTTCCTCGAGTTAGGGCCTGACAACACAATAGTAGAATAGACTTGTTTATTTCTCTAAACTGTTTCACTTTCTTAGCATGTTGTTAAACCATGTTTATATTAGGTGAGCTCATTTTATTGACCTTTCATTTTTGGTTTCCAATATTCGCAATGAATCCTCATCTGCTAGTTAGTTTTTTCCTGATTATTAACTTTCTGAATAATGTAATACACATTAGAAATAGAGATAGAGGTTATAGACAGCAGTGTTACTGGAAATAGCTGTGCTGTCAGTGATTGGAGCTGAAACATTGTTCCTCTCCTGGAACTTCCCAGAGAGTTCAGAGCCCTTGTGATGAACAACACAGGCTAGATCTAAAAAGAAATACAAGAACATACTTTATATCTCAAATTGCCTCAAAGCTCTTGTCCATATCACCAGTACCTTCAAACTTCATTCATGCTCCAAGGTGTGCAAAAGGTGCATTTCTTGTCTTGCAAATGAAAACCTCTCTGGTGGGCTCGGACACAACTCACAGTACATCAGACACTTTCAATTGAAAACCCATCACAATGAGAAAAGTTCCAGGACTCCCAGCTGCCAGGTGAGGCCCTGGCACTGACCTCCTCTGAAGGAAACAAGTCCTGTGAGAGCAAAGCCCTTGGCTGGGTATCTGGGAGTGCATCTTGGAGCAAAGAGAAAGAGCCAGATGTTTAAATACCTTCTCTGAAACAAGTGCACCTTCGAAACCAGCCTATGCTTTAAACACCTGAGACTTCATTTGCCAATATTATACATAGTTAAAACTGCTAAATACACCAGAGATGATGAAAATACTAAACATAGCTAAACTCTGAAGATTTTCAGATAAACTGGAGATTTTCAAGTTGGTACATTTTATCTCTCTTACTATAGCTGAAAGAGGTTAACACCCAAGGGCTGCTGGGTCCAGAATTCTTTGAATCACCATTGGACAATGCAAGTCATGCTATTTATTGGGTGACAATATCTTTCAGCTGACAGCATCCTAACTGAATTATTTATTCTCAATTGACATATTTTATTTTTGTTACTTCCACTTCACATTGTTTTAACAGAAGAAAAGAAAAATATTATTTTCCTCTAAAAGACTAAATACTGGTCTTCAGGCAAAAAGAAAAAAGTGCTTCAGATGGTCTCAAGTTTAATATATTGAACAGTTTAACAACACCTGTCATAATTCCCATTAGTCTATTAGTAACAGAGAAAAAATCTTAAATTGACTTGACCAGAGAATGTTTTAACTACATTGTCTTAGATCACATTGCACTTTTGTGTGTTAATGGCTTTTTTTTCAGGAATGATATGTGAATAGATTAATATTACTGTAAGTAACAAGGGTCACTGAGAGAGCAGATCTATAAAGGGTCAGTAGGGTACATTTAAACAGATAAAATCAGTCTCTAACATCAGAGTGGTATAACCCATGAAATAATATTCACTTTTTACCTTTATTTCTTTATTTTATATTTGTTGTTATTTTTTTCTATTCATACTCTAAGAATATATTATAAGTTATAGCAGCATCCAGGGGCATCACTATAATCAGATTGAATAACTACTTGCCTTCTAAATGTTCATTTCTGGGTTTTAAAGCTCAGTAGTTAAAAAACCTCCAAATTTACAGTAGTTTGAAACTTGGCATCCAGAGATTCAAGGATTTACTTTGGGATTGATAAGAAGTTATAAAATAAATTTTCAAAGATAATGGCTCTGCTGTTTGGTTTCTTTATATTAAGGCTTTTTTAAGTGGTTGTGTAACTTGAAAAGTATTACCATGTAAGCAGGATAATTTGGCATGGAAGTTGTTCAGAATATGTTTTAATTACTTTTAGCATAATGTATAAGGGTTTTTTCAAATTGACAAGAAATTTTAGCTGGAAAAAGATTCTCAACACAGGTGTATTCATGGGGATTCTTAATTAGCATAATCTGCCATAAAATACTTATTCCATAAAATACACTTTTGGGTACCTACTGCTTAAATGTGCTCAAAACTTCCAAAATGAATCCCCAACTTTTCTTTACTAAAAATAAGGCAACTATCAGATTTTGCAGGTATAACAACAGCAAGTCAAACTACAAGAAATTATGGCAAGATTATTGCCACTTTATCTTGCATTTTCAAAATGCAAATTAACACAGATTTTTAACATCAATGTAGCACTTTTCAAGAGAGATATCAAAGCTCATTTACAGAATTATCACTGAAACATAGAAACATGGAATGGATGGAGTTGGAAGGGCCCTTAAATATCACCTACTTCCAACTTCCCCCCCATGAGCCAGGACACCTTCCACTGGACCAGATTGCTCACAGCCCCATCCAACCTGGCCTTGAACACTTCCAGGGGTGGGGCAGCCACAGCTTTTCCAGGCAACCAGTTCCAATGCCTCACCACCCTCACAATAAAGAATTTCTTCCTAATATCTAATCAAAACCTACCCCCTTGCAATCTGAAGCTACCCTCCACCTTGTCCTATCACTGTGTGCTCTTGTGAACAGTCTCTCTCCAACACTCTTGTAGTTCCCTTCAGGTCCTGAAAGTCTGCCATAATGTCTGCACAGAACCTTTCCTTCTTCAGGCTGAAAATCACAACTCTCTCAGGTTTTTTTCTTGGGAGAAGTGCTCCAGGCCTCTAATCATCTTCATGATCCTTCTCTAGAGTCACTCCAGGAAGTTCATGTCCTCTTCATGCCAAGGTCCCCAGAGCTGGACACAGAACTCCAGGTGGGTTTTCATGGGGGAGAATCACCTCCATCAATCTGCTGTCCACACTGCTTTTGATACAGCTCAGGATACAGCTGGTTTTCTGGTGCACACTGATGGCTTGTGTTGAGCTACTTATCAACCAACACCCTCAAATCCGTCTCCTCAGTGCTGATCTCAATCCATTCCCCCCCCAGCCTATATTTGTGCTTGGGATTACCCTGCCCTGCATGCACTTGGCTTTGCTGAACTTTATGAGACTCACACTGGCCCATCTCTCAGGCTTGTCAAAGTCCTCCTGGATGGCATTTCTTCCCTCCAGCATGTCAATCACACCACACAGCTTGGTGCAAACTTGCTGAGGGTGCACTCAATCCCACTGTCCTTGTCACTGACAAAGGACAGATGTTAAACAGTGGCATCATCTTGCCTGTTACAGAGGTAGAAGAATTACTGGCCTGTATTCCCTTGGTCTTTCCTTCTTCCTGTGTTAAAAAAGGGAGTTTATTATGCTTCCCCTTCTCCAGTCAGCAGGAATGTCACTGGTCTTCCAAGGCTTTTCAAATACGATGGTTAAGGAAAGCTTCACCATGCTGGGCAAACAGCATAGAAAGAAAACCCAAGTTTGCTGGCCAGTGTCTTACCAGAAGAGAAGACTTCTTCAAAGTAGTAACTCTGATGTTAACATAGTTTTGGACAATGTGCCCACAGTTCCTAGAAAAAATGTATCCATTGTATACTTAGCTAGAATGAGAAGGACATGTTTTTTATGGGTCCTTGTCCCCAGCCCCACTTCCCTTTGACTCCTATGTATTACTGGATGTAGATTTATACTGACAGGAATAAAAACTGCTGTCTTTCCTAAGTCTGATCCTGCTCACAAATCTGGATTAGTGGTCCTTACCCCAAGATCACCATATTCAGCTGGAGATATTATACATTAGATGCGTTTAAAATATTGCTCCTCTCACCTTTATTCTGTTCAGTATGGGATATATTGTTTTACCCTGGCTGGTTAATCAGTCATGACATTACCTATTTAGTATTAACCAAACTTTATCTTAGAGAGTTCTCTAATGAGGCTATTCAGTCCTTGGTGGAAAATATTTCCTCATGAATCTACTTTGGAAATGGCTTCAGGGAAATGTATCTCTTAACAAAACAGTAGTATAGATTCCAATTTCTAATATCTAACACACAGACAAGTCCAGTAGGTCAATGGGATGGAGTTAATGGCAGTCTTCTTCAGTTGGGAAAGATTTACAAGTGGCTTCATGGTGCAGATAATAGTTCTCAAATAAATTGAGTTGTGGCCTCATTAAACAGCATCCTTTATTTCTTTTTCCCATGTACCTGAAACAGCCATAACTAGGATAAACTGTTGTGTGAGAATATAAAATAGAGAGACAGTCTCCAGAACTGCAGACCCTAAAGCTTTGTAGGGATTTAAAGATTATAACCAAGACTTTGACCCTGCAGTAGATGGGTAGCCAGGGAAAAGCATGGACTATGAGTACAGTGTACCATTCTGATAAAATGAACCATAACATTCAATACCAGATAAAGCTTCCATGGACATTGGCCTCCCAATGTTATGCTGTGTGTCAGCTCTACTCTTGGAAGACATTTATGCTGTAACATTTCCTCAGCATCTGATACCTTGGCAATTTAGTTAAATAACCCAACTTCAGTTACCATCTCTGTGCAGATGAATCATATATGTGTATCTCCAATGCTCTGCCCTGAAACTGATCTTTCTGTTGAAAAGCTAAACCTTTATATCTCTTCATGGATGCAGCTTTCAACTCGAGTACAACATGACTAAGAAAAATCTCATTCTTTTCTGCCCCAGACTTTTCTGTGTTGCTATAAGCAGCAGCAGAATTCTGCCTCCTATTCACACCACTTACATGGACATGATTTTGCCTCATGCCTTTGATTTTTAGTTTTCATGTCCAAGCCATGGCTCAGCTTTACATATTATGGCATAGGAACTCTAAAAAATAACAGATGGTCTAGGCAGTTAGGGAAGTTCAAGAAAATAATGAAACAATACTGGTCATTGTAACAGCTATTTTGCAGATCCTTGCAGGAATGGCAGGTTTTCAAGAGAATCATCTCTATACAAGTCTTCAAGTGATTCTCTACTCTTTGTCACCTCAGAAAAAAAAGCCCTACTTGTCTTCATGTACAAGGCCCAGACCGTGTCCACTCAGCACTGATTCAAAAGCTAAAAGGTGGATATTGACTCCCAGCAGGCCAGCTTTCAAGTTTTTGTGCTTTCTTCTGTACTGGACCTCCAGGATAAGAGAAGATGACATTGAAACCACATATTATCCTCTTTTTGTCTCCAAAACTTTGTCTTTATGACATGATTTCCTTCTGCTCCATCTTGTGCAGTCCCAAATACAATGCAGTCCTGGTCCAAAGCTAGAAATGCCAGATGCTTCATCAATATTGTACTCAGCATCTGTTTCTCTTAACAGCATCTGAAGTGCCTTTCATGGCTGTGACAAAGCAGACAGGATTCAAGAGGTATGAAGATGAGGGAGAAACCCTTTGTCCCCTGCAGTGATGTCAGGCCAGGGCAGCTGAGGGTTTGGGTCTTTCCAAAATGGCACATCAGAAAAGAAACTAATTTTTGTTCCTGAAGGCAATTTTGCTGAGGTTAAAAGAGAATAGCTGAAGTCTTTTACAGGACCATTTTTCCCAAAAACGTCTCTCTTCACCCTCTCATCAAACTATATTTTGATATACATTTTCTAGTTTTTGATGAAAGAGTGGAAATTATTAACAATTTTCACTTAGGGATGTGTTGTTTGGGTTTTTGTTTTTGTTTTTGTGGTTTTTTTCACAAAAGAATCTTTAGAGTATGAAAAATATTTTGAAAAATATTTAATTTAATCTTTTTCTCTGAATCCAAAAGCAAAGGTGATGTGGCAAACCAGGATCTGCATGGTGGACCTCTGTGTACCATGGAAAAGGTGGTAGGCTATGGGAGCCTTTGAACTCTAAGTCTATTGGAGATGCCCTGGTTCAATAAGGAATTAATTCAAAGAAGTCTTGTGGCCTGCATTATGCAGAAGGTCAGACTTGAGGGTCACAATCATCTTTTTCAGCATAATAATCCATGAATCTATATGACCATCTTTTATGGTTCATTTCTTCTAAATGCCAATGTTTATTTGTAGCTGTAATATTATTTAGTATAATGTACATAGCTGGCAGGGTAAGTAAATGCTAACATTTTTCTCAAATATTTTTCATGAAAAAATCAGAAGGTGAGTAATAGATGATGTGATGAACGCTTACATCAGATATTGACCTAAACGAAGCCCTAACTTACTTCTCTTTCACTGGATCTTTTTCCTAGGCTAGAAACTTTTGTTCTTAAAATATTTTAACTGAGTCTAGGAGAGAATCATGAGCTTTTGCATAGGGTCAGACTACAGGAAATTTCATTTAAATATTATCAGAACTTTAAATACCTCTGTCACAGAACTCGATATTTTTGGCAGTTAGAGGCCACCTTTATTCTGTGTAATGATGAGAGTTTGACTTTGTTTGAAATTTCTTTCGTAGCCAAAAGAATGGTGCATCTTTCTTTAATTGTGATCCACATCAACCATTTGGCCCAGTAATACTATGCAAATTGAACTCTTCAAAAATTAATGCTAACATTTATTAAATAATGCATCATACAATAAGTTAATTTGAAATTCTAAGTTGAACTCTCTGTTCCTAAGAGAGGGATATTTTTTTCTCTGTGCCATCTTCATAAAACATCTTTATAGTCTTTCTAAATACCTTGAATGTCTTTCTTGGGTTTTGACAAATTGATCTCTACTGAGGCTATTCATAAGGAGACATTCTCTCTGTTACAGAGCTTTCAGATATTCTATGCCTTGAATTCCCTCCATTCCTTCTATTTCCACATAATTATTATTATTTTCTTAGTCTGAACACATTGGAGAAATGTATTGATGAAAAGCAACCATTTGGTAAAGATGTAAAAGCTCAGAATACAGGTAATGACATCTTCTGCAAACCAGCAGGAATTTTGCACCATTGTAGAAAACACATCTCATTTACATGGACATAATATCAAACCCAAGTACATGTTGCAACATGTGGAGGGGTAAGCACTTGGATGATTGATTTTTATTTATATATTTAAAAAAATTTATACATACTATTATATTTATATAATTTCTATATGCACATAAATAAATGCTTGACCTTTTTTTATTTATGATTTTAGGAAAAGCAGAACTGGGTCCTGAAAATAGATGACAAGTTGTACATATGTCCTTTCAGTATGACAAAAGCAAATGTAGATTTTCCCATTTGCCTGCCTTTAACCATTCTGAATGCCTTTTGAATATGCCTTTTCCTGGGTCCTGCTTGGGGTTTGTCCCTTTTTCTCACATGTTGAATGCATACATGAGTCAGTCACTTTCCACTCACTCATCCACTGGCCATGACACAGGCAGGTGGTGAAACAGAGGCTGCTAAAATAACTGAGTAGACATAAATGCAGCAAAAGGTGGGAAGGTCTGTTCAGTAGGAGAGAGCCTTTTCAAACACAAATCAAGATAACAAAACCGTCCCTTTCTTGGCAGTTAGCAAAGCCCTGAGCAAGCATGCTGCAGTCCTCAGCCTCCTGGAGCCCCTCACCAGAGGCAGCTGGGGCAGTTTTAAACTGCTGTGCTCCCGCATGCTGCTGCATTCAGAGAGCAACACCAAAGTCAGTAATTGGAGGAAATGCATAAGAAATTTACAATAAATAAATAAATATTCCCTTTGACATAATATTGTCACTAGTGTGCATGGGAGGGGCGCGTTATCAGTGGAGCCATGAGTTTAGGTTGTTTCTTTGCCCCGAGAATCTAAAGAATCTCTTCATGCTTGTGTTTCAGGTGAAGGCAGACCTTTAGTTGAGGCTGCCTTTGCCAGTAGTACCTTGTACTGTTTCCAAGAGAAGCCACTTTGCCAGGCAGCTCCCCAGCAGTGGCAGCATGTGCAGGTAACCAGGAGCAGAATAACTGAGTGGAAGGTGACAACTTGAAGCATCTCCAGCCTGTTCCATCTTACTTCCCTCATACAGCCTTGGTGGACTGAGACAACAGTGCAGCTAAGGGATATCACAGGGAATGTGGAGGCGTGGGCTGAAGTTTAGCTTGTGACTCGTGCTGAGGTCTGGCTCCATCCAGCACATCAGGAAGCAGGCATTGGTTTTTTGGGCTGAAGCTGGGTGTGCCTTGGCTATCTCACTCCCAAGGGTGCTACTGCTTTCAGAAACAGAGTGATCTTACCTGTTTTTTAGCTTGATGCACTTCTCTGCTGGAGATGGAATGGAAATTCCTCTGTATCCAGTGCATGCAGGCCTGGAAGAGCAGAGGAATGCCAAAGGTGTGACGAACACCCTAATNTCTAAAGAATCTCTTCATGCTTGTGTTTCAGGTGAAGGCAGACCTTTAGTTGAGGCTGCCTTTGCCAGTAGTACCTTGTACTGTTTCCAAGAGAAGCCACTTTGCCAGGCAGCTCCCCAGCAGTGGCAGCATGTGCAGGTAACCAGGAGCAGAATAACTGAGTGGAAGGTGACAACTTGAAGCATCTCCAGCCTGTTCCATCTTACTTCCCTCATACAGCCTTGGTGGACTGAGACAACAGTGCAGCTAAGGGATATCACAGGGAATGTGGAGGCGTGGGCTGAAGTTTAGCTTGTGACTCGTGCTGAGGTCTGGCTCCATCCAGCACATCAGGAAGCAGGCATTGGTTTTTTGGGCTGAAGCTGGGTGTGCCTTGGCTATCTCACTCCCAAGGGTGCTACTGCTTTCAGAAACAGAGTGATCTTACCTGTTTTTTAGCTTGATGCACTTCTCTGCTGGAGATGGAATGGAAATTCCTCTGTATCCAGTGCATGCAGGCCTGGAAGAGCAGAGGAATGCCAAAGGTGGGACGAACACCCTAATTCATTAAAAATGTAGCCAATTTTCGAGTTATATCTGCAGGACCATTGTCCGTCTTTATTTCTTGAGGCACACCAAGCGAAGAAAACGCTTGCAAAAATGTTGACAAGCATGCTTAGCTGTTTCTTCTGTATGAACAGAAGAATATTCACTTCTCCATAGGGGAGGTACTTTTGTCTTTTCTGTTGACTAAATACCACTTTAACAGTTCAAAAGACCACTGCTTTATGAGTGGAAAAGTGTGATCTATTTGAGTGTGATGGGCTCCTATATGAGCACAAATAATTTGGCAAATTTTAAAAAGAGAACATGTGGCCTGAATAATCAACAAGAGGAATTCACAATGGTTTGGCTTGGCTTGCCTAATTTTTTTCTCTGATTTGTCTGTTCTTATAACTGCCACCTGTTCTTTTGTTTGCCTGTAGATCTGCTTTTTTTTTTGAACTAGAAGACACATAAAGATAATTTAACTTGACTTTCTTCATAAAATAGAAGCTATAAATTCACTGCTTCCAATGCATTTGTGATGAAGTGTAGCCTTTAGAAAGATATCAAGTGTAGTATTCCCAGTGATCCCTATCACTTCCTTAGGTAAAAACTTTTTGTAGTTAATTATTTCCAGTGTTTAGAACACTATGCCGTTACTACTTGGAATTTTTCTGGCTTTACCTATCATATACTGAATTTTGTTCACTCTTTGAAGGCAGGAAGAGCCCTCTGCAAGCAGAGACCTTCTGCCTCAGCACTTATTTATATTTTCTGATTAAATTGCTTCTTTCACCTTTTCTTTGACAAATTCAAACAAAGCTTTGTGTCTCTCTACCAGGCAAGATCTACATTATCAGTCATTCCCGTGGCCCTTTACCAAACTCCTTGCAACTTTCTGAGGTTCAGTGTATCAGTAATAGCTGCACCAAGCCTGTAAACATTTTCGTTTTAAGAACATTCACATACATAGGTAGATGACGATCACATATTATCAGTCTTGTGCAAGAGTAAAACAATGTTTCAGCTTCAAATTCAGCTATGCCAAAAACTTCTGAACCTTTTCATTTGTATGGGGGAAAGCTGTATCACATCACTTAAGGTTTTTATGTTTAATTGCAATTTCTGCTGCAATTAATTTAATAATTAATCTGCAATTAAACACATTGAATTGAGTTGTGTTAGCAACAATAGGTGAAGAAAAATGGTTGAATCCTCCAGGGAATAAATAAAATCTGCTTCTTACAGGAAAGAATCACTTTTCAAAGATAACTACAGTAGGGCAAAATGGAGATCTTCGAGCTTCCTTGGGCATACTGCGAGATGAAACTCTGCAGGTCATGGCAGCTCTTTGGAGATTTGTTTTGAGATTCATTTTCATTTCTAATCCAGTTCATGTGAGAGAGGAGGTCAAATGAAATGAAACAAACCCATGTTTCTATGAAGCCATTTGCTGTGAAACTCTACCTGCTACGGAAGAAGAAATAGCTTTGATTTTAATCACTTTTAATCAAATCACTTAGTCAAACCTCTCCATCTTCAAAATGAATCCTGCTGAGGGAGCATGTGAGCCCAGAGCACCACAAAGAAAAGTGAAAATCTAGTTGGAAAACGCTTCCTATCATTTTGGCAGAATTGCAGGCTGCTTTGATTCACAGCATTATAGACACATTTACTTTTGCACCATGTGTATGTCCATGGTGTAATCATTATATTTAATTTTTTAATTGGTGGTAATAAAGAATGTACAGCATCAGGCTTAAATCTTCAGTAGCAAAACACTTGAGGGTAAGCTCTACTGTTCAGCTCACACATGCAACATATAATCACACACAATTTTAACTCACACTTAATTTGGTGAAATTTACCAACTTCACCTAATGCTCTCTCAGTAGCAAAGAATAGCAGTTTTGGGATCTAGAACTATTTTCTCTTGATTCAGGGAGACAGTGCCTAGCCTGCTGAGTGATTTAGGTGCCTTCTTTTCTCTGCCCATTTTCTTTCTCACAGAAACTGCACATAAATTGTAACTTCCTCTACAAGTCCTGCCTGCATTATGTTTCTACTCTGTGCAGCACTCTACATATGGAATTAATTTATTTCTCTGCCCAAATTCACTTAGGTATTCCCCATGCATTCATTACAGAATAATCCATCAAATAATGCATTCCTCTATATCTTTACTTATCACACGTGGCATTATTTCCTTATGGAGCATCCATCCAAAAATTCTATTCTACGTGGTTAGGAAGAAAGAGTGACATTGCAAGCATTTAGTTTGCCTCAGCTGCAGATTTCTTTATCTTCATTTCTAACAGTATTTTTATTTTTTAAATGTGACTTCAGCAGAATTCAGCCCAAAACTCATGAGTATTCTTTGATTCTCAATTAGTTTTTTCTCATGTATTTTTAAATAGACTTTTCCTGGAATCTTTCT
>VZTR01020068.1:64498-118242 GCA_013400775.1 Chaetops frenatus | reverse complement strand
TCCTTCCTTTCCTTCCTTTCCTTCCTTTCCTTCCTTCCTTCCATCCTTTCCATCCTTTCCATCCTTTCCATCCTTTCCATCCTTCCATCTCTCTTTCTCTCTGTTTTTGTCTCTTTCTTTCTTGGCTTGACTATTAAGATTATAAGAATCAGAAATATCTCTGGGTTTTTAAGACAGCTTCAAAATTACTGTGTTTTTCCACTGAGCTCAGTGTTATTCTTTGTGCATGTGGGACTTGGTATATGCTGACATTGTTTGTCTTCTGTTGCAGGATTATAAGATTCCTTCAGTTTGGGAAGCAAGAACATAGATTGAGTATACACAATTTGGTTTTAAATGTTGGACATGTGCTCTGCTATCTTTTTCTGTAGTGCAGCAGTAAATTCTTCCTCTCACACTGAGAGGTAAGCATATTCTGTTTCAAGTTTTAATAAAAACATAATTAAAAATGCTTCCTATGCTACAATATGTGTATGTAGTACACACTTTCTATTTCTATAGCATACAGTATATAATGAGTAATGTGATTACTCTAGATCTAATATAGAACTCCTCAATATGAATATGAATTATGTCCATGCAATGATTTTGTATATCTATCTTATATTATGTGGCACAATTTCCTTTATTTTCCTCAGGGCACAGCTTGAGCTCAGTTACCACCTCTGATTTTTGTGTGGATAATAAAATATTTATAGTCTTCAAAATTAGGTGCTGAGACAGTGATTAGTGTGGTATGAATGAGCAACTGAATAGATAAGGGCGTGACATTTTGCACATGCATTACCACATACTGAACTTATGCACGCAAAATCCCAATTTGTGTGCACATACATGCTTGTGATTCCAATTTAGCAGTTCTTCTCTTCTTACCAGTGACATTCCTCCTGCAGTTTTACCTGCCCTCTGTATTTTTCTGTTTGGAAGATATTTGGCCATGGCAGCTCTGCTGTGTGGGATACAGCAGCAATACAGTTTAGGCAGGCTAGGATTTTATAAGTCTCCCTTCAAATTATGGGGTGGTTGCCTGGATGGGATTTTCTGTGTGCTTCTTTCTTAGGTAGACAATACCTTAAAAGCCAACAGACCCCGAGAAGCCTGTGACACTCCAGAAGGGCCTTTGACCAGGTCCCTTTGCCAAAATACCTTCTCCCCACTCCACATCCTGTACTGCCCTCCCAGTGGCCACCTTCAACTGCAGACAATTTCAGTGTCTTG
Source organism: Chaetops frenatus (assembly GCA_013400775.1). Lineage (NCBI taxonomy): Eukaryota > Metazoa > Chordata > Aves > Passeriformes > Picathartidae > Chaetops > Chaetops frenatus. The sequence continues at coordinate 117,024 of VZTR01020068.1, read as the reverse complement.
CAGAACACTTACAAAAAGTTTTGTAGACAATTCAGGTCAGAAGTACTGTGTTAAGATAAAGAAACCTTTCAAGCCACTCCTCTCTATCAATGAAATTTTAGGATGTGACCTTAATTTCTATGCCTTGTAGATATAGTAGAGAATCCAGTCCCTGCCTGCTTGCCTTGCCTGATTCAAATCTGTCTATTTAAATGGCCCACAAAAATAGACACTGCTTTACACGAACAATCATATCAGAAAGGTATAAGCTTCTTCAGTCTCCGAAGATATTGGATGCAGGTAACTTCTGCAAGGAAGTACCCCAAAGTACATTGGGGTTCATCACAGTAAGCAAGTTATCTGCCTGCACAGAGCCCTTGAGAATATAACCATATTCTAGGATAATTCATTAGTCTGTAGTATTTTTTAATAGAAACACAATTTCTTAATGTTATGTCCTTGAAAATTATTTTGTTTTGTTTTATTTTGGTGGGTTGTTTTTTCTTTTTTGGTCAACAAGCTTCTTCTATCAAAAACTGTGTTTTAATAATTACAAAGAAATTACAAATTAATTACAGATGTTCCTACCACACTATGAGTCTTTGAAAGCAGTAGATAATGCAGCCAAAGAATTGATCACATGATACGGACCCAAAGGATTTGTCATTTGCATGTTTCTTTTAAACTAAAATTGTACTAAACTGAAGTATCCCTGTTACTGCTGTTCATGATTCCTCTTCTAGTATCCTCTTTTTCTTAGTGCTTAAAATCATTGTTTCATCCCTCCCCAGAAGTAACACTGTCATTCTTGTGGCATATACATGTAATATAATAAACTAGCTGTCAGCAATATGATTAGCTGAAGTCACATTTATTTTTCCAACCAACTTGAGAGGATTTGGAATGGTGAAGCAGCATTGATCATACAGTGTATTTTGCCATTGAATATCTAATTTAATATTAGTTAAACTTGATCAACAATTCAAGAGTTTAGGGTCACATTATTAACAGAAAACATCAATCCTTTGGATAATTCAATTAAAAAACATCAATAAAAATCTAATTTCAAAAGTCACTAGTATACCAATATACCATATCCAGCAGACAGAAACTGCTCAGCCACCATTGAATCATTGCCTGTTTTAATAAGTATTCAGAAATTATACTGAGACTTCAAAAGAAATTGTAAGGAATTGTTAGCAGGTTTATTAATGTTTTATGTTTTATTAAAAGTTTGGGTGTACATTTCACAATGAGCAACATCAAAAATCAGACTTTCTGCCTGTAATTTTGCTTCCTCCTGTCTTTCTGCCTTTGGGATTCGCTCTTTTCCTTTCATCAGCTGCCATTTTCAGCAGCATGCAGTAATTTCATGGCTCATTGCAAGCGCTGAAAACCTTTGAAACCACAAATGCTAACCTACCTGGCCTGCAGCCATTTAGGAAGAGATTAATTTAGCAAACAGAAGCAAAACACTTTCTACTTCTAGCCTGTGCATAATTTCACTTCTATCTATATTTATTTTACAGTGAGCAGCGTAATGACAATTTCAGTAATTGCAACTCTGTAAAAATTTGCCTACCTAGCTTATCTCACTATCACAAGACTGTGAGTCAGTCAGATTAGAAAAAGTACGGCATGTGAAACTGCATTGGTTGCCTTCCAAAAAAAAATATGTGCCTTATATAAAATTTAAGTGATGCTTTGCACTTATTTGTATACTTATCTACAGGACAATGGATTCTCCATGATGTTTGCTTGAGATGCGTATGCCTTTTTAATGTGCTGTGATTTATGGGTGCTTTTCCCATACAAAAAGATCAGCAACACTGGTAGGCTGCAAGTGCCAGCCCATTTCTGCAGACTTAGTTACAAATGGCTGTTATGGTGCTGTCAAGCGATTTGAACAGAACTGAAAGTCCATCTGGGGCAAATCTAAGCTATCATGCTTGGAACAAATTCAAATTCAAAATTAGCCTACAAACTGTTCGCTCAAAAAAAAGTTCAAAATGTTTTATTGTTTCTAATTTGACTCAAAGATCAAATTCTCCAAATAAACACAGAAACTTTTATTCTAATCCATTTTTTATTCCATTTGACCAGCATATTCAGAACTAGATGCATAAAGTCAAGCTTATAAATGTTTATTCATACAGTAAGATAGAAACTGCTTAATTTTCCTGTTCTCCTGTGATTTGCCTCAGTGCTGAGTATCCCACTCCTACAGAGTTTGTCAAGCACTAAGGTTCCTATGTTTATCCTCTGGCAAATGTAAATGTTGCAGTAATTGAACCCAAAGCCTTTGCTGCTATGTGCTGTGCAAAAAGAAAGTAGAAACGAAGTGTTGTTGTAGCATTTTCAGATACACAGGAGAAAAAGATTTCTTTGTGATTTCTTTACAATTCCCATGTGTGACTTTATAGCCAGCATGATGGCCTCAGGTATGAGGAATCCCTAAGGTATCTCACAGCTCCTGACTTCTATATTGGTATCCTGGCACTGGTAGCAGGGCAATCTGGTGCTGCTTTCTGGCAGTGATTGCTCCAGGCTGAGTGGGTTGGAAGAGATTTCAGCGACCTTGAATGACCTTGTGGATGGCAGTCACTGGGTAATGATTTGACTGCAGGATTATGCAGTGGTACTTCCTGCCATGAGGGGCTGCAAGAAGATTGCTGCCAATGACATGGAGGGAGATGGAGTCAAAGGGACTCCATCAGTGTTGGAGATGAAACAGTTTAAGGTTCACAGCTTTCCAACCTTTTACATGAAGGTAGTGAAAGAATAATTGAATATCATTGTTAGCTTGCTTTGCTGCAATTCAGATACATTTAGATCAGCAAAAGGAAAGTGTACAGCATTAAACTTGTTTATGCAGTGTTTTTATAATAGCTAATTCATTTAAGCATACAGATACACAGACGGCAGTGGGATGACTGGCCAACCCACACAGATGTACACCTCCAATCTGGCATCCCCTAACATTCATAAAATATGTCAACATAGCCTGGATTCCTTCCATAGTTTATGTTAAACTATTGGTGTTCATATCATACAAGCAAAATATTTCATGTTGTTAAAATTTGTGTCCCTGGTAAATAAATAGAAAAACTAAACACATTCCCCCTAAATGCACAAGCTGTGTGCAGCAGCACTGAAGCAATATGTACTGTTTGTACTTCTAGAAACATTGCAGAAATTAACATTTGTAGGGCTGTTTATCAAGCAGACAAGTGGTAATATGGAGGCTCCTATGTTTTATTAGTATTCTCCTTTTAGCTGTAATGTCCCTAGCACAGTTCTGTCTTTAGTTACTTGATTCTCAGTACATGGGACCACACATCAGAGCAAGTAGGGAGGAAGAGCATGAGATGAGGAATGTGACTATGTGAGGGGAGTCCCATGGCCTAGTGATGCCCCCATATTGCTGCCCCATAGCTTTCCATTGTCCCTTTCACTCACCCTGAGTCCCCTGCTACAGACACCAGCAGTTGGCATAAACCATCTTTTTTTGGCATGGAATGTCCTTGAGCAGTGGGAAAGCAGCAGCTCCACTGAATATGAGTAAGTGCAGATGCTCTAGTGCAGGATAAAGGCCAAGAATGAGTCTGGTGTTCAGGGTGTAAGAATAAAAGCTGAATCCTATTTTTAGACCAGAATTCACCCAGCACCCTGAACATAAAGTACATTCACAGACAGAGTCCTCGTAATTCGTGGAGCTCTTGAGAAGTCTTAGCACAACGCTGCTTCCCCTGCGTACGACAGCAGTTATCCCACCTCCCCTCAGCAGGATTATCCCACCCCTGCTTTGCAGAAGACTGTGATGGTCTCAGCAGCTGCAGAGAGTCTTTGGGTAGCACAGCAGGTACTTCCCCTTCTAAAAAGGAGAAACTAGAAGGGTTGTTGCAGAGTAATAATCGGTGGCTCTTGCTGGGGACCTTTGACACTTTGGTGCTTGCCCACGTTTGAGTTTTGAGTTGTTTACAGATCTTTTCCAGACATCTTTTCCAAGTTTCCTAAAAATGGCTGCTTAAAATGTTGCAGCTCCCTGAACCTCTGATATTTAAATATTGTTATTCAATGGTGAAATATTATTTTTATATTTAGAGCTTTAAATTCTGTCACTAATAAATTATGTCACTAATATCTAACCATGTAAAGTAAAATAGATCAGCTTAGTACTGTGAAGCACTAGAGTATATTAATATGTAGTAAAATAGATCAATTTCCATTATATTTAATGAATAATATTCCCTATTAACCCACATCTCTGCATTTAAGTAAATCCAGAGCTATGACACAGACCAACCAAATGAGTACATGCTAAACAAGCCATCATTTTGCTTCGGCCGTGCAATGTAAAATAGTTAGTGAAATTAGTAAGTGCTCTCTGCAGAGGCATTGTAGGATTAAGCAGATATTCAGGTGTACCTTCAACTTTCCTTGATTAGAAAACATGACCATTAACATACAGGACTAGTGTGGAGGGAAGAAAGCAATATTTGATCATTAATACACAGACACAAAAGTACATTGCTGTTAGACATGCAGAAGTCAGTAAAACCACATGCTGCTTGGAGAGGATTGAATTATCTTCAAGCACTACCATCTAATTAAATATGTATATATTTCTAGGGCCTGAGCTCTGGAAAGCATTCTTATTGAAGAGAGAGTTTAAGCATATGCTTAAATGCAGAATGGGGGCTTGGAGGAGGTATTAGTATGTGTAGTCAAAAAGTACATTCAGCAGATGAGAAAAAAATTTGTTTCTCAATCAAGACTAATGACAGTTTGCTATAGGTTAATCAATTTCCTTGTTTCATTACTTCATTTGAAGTTGGGGTTTTTTTCTGTTAGATGGTGCAAAACATTGTTATAAACAAGTAAATTGTTCTTTTTGATTAACAGATGGTATGAGACTAGCCCAAAAATTATTATTTTTTAATTAAAAAAAAAAATTCCTTGTTGAAAGCTTCTATGTTACAGTTCATCCAAGGGAAAATTTATGAAATGAAATTATAAACTTGTGAAAATCAGGATATATGATGGAAACATGGATGCAGCTATAACTATAACCATATGAACTATGCTGCTATTATTTACTATGGTAACATTATAAAAAAAACCTACACTGTTTGGGCCATTATCCTTACAGTTTTCTTTTCAATACAAATCATTATATTTATTATCTGTCTTCTTGTATAGAGGGTACAGAAAAGGCCAATCAAAAGCAGAAGAAACCTGCTTTTCAAAAGGAAATTGGACCTATTTCTAATTTGTCTTCTGTATCAAATACAAGGAGTGCAGACTTTTTTGTGAAAAATTGTTCATGTAAGATAAAAGTGCAGATTATTGGTGAGAAAATGGAAAATGACACACTTTTCCCTACATCTGGAAGATTCTTGGGTGATACTGTCAGTTTTCCTAAGAGATTTTTACCTTACTCACAAATGCATTTCCTTACAGACTTCAAGCAGCAGGTGCTGGGGCTCTGAGTATTTATTTGGGAATACAGTGCATAATTGAGCTATTGTGACTCAGAGAGATGTCTTAGCAATATAGTATCTTAGAATGAATATTATACACAGTATTGGAAATACGGATGTTTTTAGAAATAAGCCTTTCTAATTTACCGGGTGAAGAAAAACAAAACTGAATTTGTGTTTTTTTCTCTCATCCCTTCTTTCTTTCTCTGAGTCTGAAAAAAATATGAATCTCAACACTATTATTTCTACCTCCCTGGAAATTGTTCTAAACATATCTGCATTTCTGTGTATTATAATTGTCACAAGCACACCTGTATTTCTGTGTATTATCAGAGTTAGTGACAGTAGTCTAGTATGGACATAGAGTCCCAGTGCCTGGCTTATACAATTGCCTTTATAATTATGACTAATATATATGTGCCAGTTTTTTTAACTCTTCCATGCTGTAGGAGGGATGTGGTAAAAGTTAAGTCTCTCTTATAGACTGGACAAGGTGTGATACATGTTCAGAAAACATTCAACATAAAACATAACAAAGCCTTGAATTTTTATTTAGAAAGTGTTCCATGACTTGACACATCACTAATCCAAGATGAAACATCAATGCATGTGGAACCTCTTTCCTTTTTCTTCTGAAACACCCATTTGACTTAGACATTAGCTAAATATAGCACAATATGATTAATCCACATTCATAGTAACTTTTTAATATGTTCTATTTATCCGTGGTAAGATACCATGCTTTAAAAGCGTGGTTGGGAACTGTAGTGAGTCAATATTAATACCAGTGCTTTAATACTATTATCTGCATGACAACTATGCTTAATTCAGTAAACATTCCTGACATTGTAAACATGGCCAGTATAGCTGTTAATACAAAGTAGGCAAATTGATTGATAAATAATATGTTCAGAGATACAGGGCTCTTAGACACTATGGAGCAGTTTTTTACTGATAACTGGCAGGATGCTCTGACTCAAATTCTACCAGTTCAGCTAAAGAACAAAAAAGCCACTTTAAGACTGCTTCTTGATCAAACAGTATTCTTGGTTTTGGGGGATTTTTTCAGACTGTGCTGCCAATTTAGGAATATCACCTCTGCACAAAAAGGCTGTGCCACAACCAGAAAATGATAATGTTGCTAAGACACAGTTGTGTTTCTAAAGTTGAAACAGCCAAAGCACTTTACAGTATTTGGTGATTGCTTATGACAATTAAAAATCACTTTATTTATTAGGAAGGTAGACATTGAACATAAGAGTTAACCCAAATGGATTTTATTTCAGACAACGTATTGTTATCTCAGAGTATGTCAATATCATGTGCTTCAAAAGAAGGATAGGAAATGTTTATCAGTAGACAATGAAGGCAAATAGATTGTTTATGACAGTATAGGGAATATATTTCTTGGCAAGATTTTGAAGTGCAGTCAGGAGGGTCACTCTTGTGGCTGCTTTTGTTGACATTCATCATAACTGAACATCTAGATTGTAAAATATGTAGTGTTTTTGCACCAAGCTATTCTCTAGGTACAGCATACTGTGTTTGTATTGGACTTTGATGGCACAGTCACAAAAGGTAGGATGTTCAAATACTGCGTATACCACAGCTGGTTCTATTTTCAGTATTTCTTGAATTGCTCATTGCAATTTAAAAATCACTACCGAGCTTTAATTTGTTTAATTCCCTCTTAGTTTTTCTGAGTATACTTGGATATATTTTTGTCAACGTCCATGACAGTAACTTTTATGTTATTTCTGACATTAAAGCCAAGAATCCTATTTTAAAAACAAATAACCAGAACAAGTTTATATATATATGCTGTAAAATAACATACAACATAAAAGAAAATTAATACTTCAGTTTTAGTTGATTTGCCCATTCTTGGAACAGTTTTTGCAAAATTATTGTCTTAATGCATTCATTTTACCACATCACAAATCCAATGTCAGGCAAGGTAAAATCATGGAGCGGATATGATCGAGGAATATTGCTGTTGTGAGGATTACAAGAATATAGCTCGTTTCATAAAAATATTTCATTTTGTATCACCCCATTTTGCATATTAATATCTCATTAGTAGGATAGGGAATTCCAGTTTTTACAAGGTCTATAAAAATTGCTGAACAATAGGCAGTGAAAGGAAGCCTGGAGAAGGAAAAGGCTCATCACTACCCAGACCCTCTATTTCAGCTATTTTAGCTGTTATTCCAGAAATGCACCAGAATCTTTACAACTAGTCACCAAAAATATTAGTCTAAGTGCGTGTAACCATTGCAGATAGTAGAATACATTTTATTTATTACTGAAGGTAATAATGGTGTTGTATTTATAAGACTTACAAATGACATTTCCTTTATTTACTACAACTCACATGGCTGTTTCACTCTACCCCAAGCTTGCCCTAAGGAACCTGTTCATGATATTTATCTTTTTAATTTTAAGTAACCACTGCTTCTTCTCTTTCAGAACAGGCTGGCTTTGTTGAGCTGCTCAGTTGCTGAGCCCTTCATCGAGCAGTGGCAGCACAGAGCTGCACAGCCTCCCACCATGTTTCATCCTTCCACAAAAGAAAGTACACAGAAGTGTAACCATATGCAAGATTTAAACTAGTTAGAGCACATATATTTTCATTCCTTGCATAGATTCATCATTGGTTGAAAGTGGATATAAAATAAAGGCTCTTCTGATTTGGCATAATCTCATACCTACTTCACACTCATCAGTGTGAGTTCACAGCTGGTTCAGAGCAAAACAAATTCAGGCATTATCAGCACAGATACATTTTTATAGAACAAAGTATTGTCAGCATGCCACACTCTCCATGTTTGATTAATGTGCACATTCAATACAAATCAGGACGGTCCTTCAAAGAGCTCAGTTCATGTAATTGAGGCCAAATTTTAGGAACTGCTGATTGGTGAGGTGATTTTGAAAATGTGGCACTTTACACAGAGATCGCTGCCTTGCTGCTTTAATGTCATACAAGATGTCAGTGATCTTTTTGTGCAGGTCTGTTGTTTGGAGACACAGTCTGCAGATGCACACAAATGAAGGGGCATCATCATTGCTCCCATATATGTTTGAATAACAAAAATGAATTACTGAAATATCACAACTGTTCTGTGAAGCAGATGGTAGCATACTAGGCTGAAAGACCAGAAAGCTTGAAGAACCCAATTGTGAATGAAGAATAAATATCTTTGGCTCCTGATTTGCAGTACAAAATGCAGAGAAGAAATACAAGATGATCCATGCAAACACTTAAGTGACATTAATGAAGTCCAAGAAAGTGTAACTCACAGGGTAAGAAGCCAGAAGAAGGAAGCTGGAGGTTCATGATAGGACAGGAAAACCATGATAACAGAACAGATATGTGAGGGATGTAAGTTGCAAAACCAGAGGCTTATTTCATACATACTTCTCTTTCTGGCCTTGTGGTCTAGCCACAAAACCACAATCATTGTCTCCATTTATTAGAAGTATTAGCATTTTAATAGATTTTACATAAAGGAAAAATGTCAGAAATATAAAAACATAAATAGAAGAGAGAAATTCTAAGTGAGAATTTTGGGAACTGGAATTCAATCAAAATATTTATGTATAAAATCTAGCTAAGAATTGATGATATAATTAATATAATTAGTTGAAAAATAGATTTTGAACAGTAGATAAAGTCCATTTGGATTTCCTAAATATAATATTATAGATACAATGCAAAGGAAGAAAAATATACCCTTAAGTGAGTCTAAATGAAAATAAACCCTCACTTCCACTTGGCTAAATCAGAGAAGAAAGCATCTTTGTTCTACTCCATTTCAAAGGGCATTCAAAAAGCTTGGAGCTGCATGTATATGAAAACCCCACCCTCTTCATCACTCTCAACATTGAAATCCATTATATTCACTAAAAAGAACTTGGCACTAAAATATCTGAAGATTAAAAGTTTTTGGAGATGTTTAAATCATCAACCTTGACTGATACATACTTCAAGAGAAATCACCTAACATTTAGATCAGATACCTGCAATCCAATCTGAAAGAAAGCTATTAAAATTGTTCCTGCTCTCCTTTGTAAGTTTGCCAGTCTCACATGGTATGGTGCATCATGTTGGCATACAGCATGATGCTGCATAAACAACAAGACTGTATTGTACATCATCCGAAATATGTGAAAATTCATTTAGATCTGCCACCAGCTATCAATTTCGACAAGGAATGTATCTGCTCCAGCTTAATTAGAGAGGATGAAAGCAGGGCATACAGGTCAGCCTCCCTGGTGCTCTGTCAGACGTTTTCTCTATAAAACATTCCACTTCCCACTTCAGTGTCATCAGCCATATCTGATACAACAACAGGTTGCACATGCAAAGTGACTTAAAAAAAGGTATTCAGATTTTGCTTTCCAGGTCAGCTGGAGTAATATATTCAACTTTCCCCTTACCCAGTGTCAGAGATGGGATTTTACTGACTTCAGTGTGATACCTTCTCATTCAGAGCAATGCAAAAGAAATTAAACTCAGAATTCTGGGAAAAATTCTTTGACACTGAAATGTGGTATCATTCCACTTCATACCTCAGATATGGCCTTTTTTGTTTGATTATTGTATATTGATGTTGTATATATGTGTGGGGTAAATAAATAAATAAATATATATAGAGAGATTTGCTGTTTTATATATATATAAAACATATATATGTGTGCTTATATACTGTTACATAAAGATATATGTTTATATACTGCTATACAGATCAGGATTGTAACACTTTTCATACAGAATCTTCCTCTGTCATTAAAAAGAAAAAACATCTGTTTTCCTCTCCTTTCTTCATGCATTTATTTTTAAGGCTGTTTTTTATTTTTTCATATATTTCCAAAAAGGAAAGGAAAATAGATTTAAAAAAATCCTTTAAATTTTCTTATGTCCTTTAACCTCATACTGTTACCAGTGCAGTTGCATTTTACAAAGAAATTGCATTACAACCAGCCCACCCAGGGAGTTTGTGACCTGTTTTTTTACCAATCTAAAGGTGACTTTCATTTTCATGTTGACTTTACTCTGTACCCATTTCATTCAGTGAAATAAAATTGCCTTGTAATTATTTCTACTTAGAGAAATATGACAGCTAGAATTTTTATGTTAATTAATCTTTGTGTTTTTTTCATTATTGTGCGTCTGCCTATCATAAATTTCCTTCCAATCCAGTTTTAATGCATTCTATAAATTATTGTGGTTTCTTCCAGGCCCATCATGCCTAGCAAATAGTTGACTTTGCATAGATTTCTGTTGTTTGCTATAGTGTGACCATATGTGTAATTCAGCAGGAATGGTTTGCAGCTCTGAAAACACACGATTAGGAAGGTTACTCATCAGAAGTGAGCCCATGGCCAGAGTGTAATCTTGTTATGAGTGTCTGTAAAAAATTAAAATGAATTTTTAAAAGCTGAAAAATAATATCTAATCCAGGGTATACTGGACTGAAGGGAACAAAGAGGGCATTACGTTTCTTCTTGTTTTGCTGGCTCAGTGAAATTAGGAAGCCACTGTTTCCTCACCTGCATGCCCAGTTAAGGGCCATCTGTTTCCTGTTTAAATGTAGTATCTCTGACATGGTTTTTCCAAAACCCTTCTTGCATTAATCAACACAATCCCAATAAACAGAAACACCAAATCTTGCTTATCTGTCTTACTCAAGAAAGCATTTTGGTAGTTGCATCTACCACACTTTAGCTTTACTGCAGTGCTTTGTTTACTTGAACATTCACTTTTGTTCTCTGCATTTTAAAAATTTCTCATCTAGTTCAAGGCTGATTTTGCAAGCTTTCTGCAATGATGTGAACTTGTAAAATAATTATATGTTGATTTTGTTCACTAGTAGTTTTAATCTGGGTCTGGGGTCACGTGTTGGAGTTAAACATCTTCATGAATGTTATTATAAATTTAATACTGAGTTAAAGATAATAAGGTCAAATGTATCCTTGATACATTACCTTTGATGAAGGTAACAAACAATGAACATGGACTGGTCTCCTTATTATCATGGTTTAGATTTACAGGAAATCATTGGTGGATGGATACTCCTGGCAGGAAGAATCAATGAACCAAATTGGTTACTTGGATTGGGGTGAGATTTACACAGAGAAATAATACCTTTTATTATATCAAATAATTGCAGTATTATGATGCCACCACAATGAATGCAGACACAATAAATATCAGGTGTCATCTTTAGATAATAGTCTTTAATAAAGCACCATTTTCATTGATATCAGAATACCTTTTTCATTTAATTTTAAAGAAAAATGAAGACTAATGAATATATGCAAAAAGTAAGGAACAAAAGTAGCTTATAAAAATGACCAAATGAAGTACTTAATTTCATAAATACACACACATACACACATGAAGGCTTTGAAGAACTTCCTCAAAGTTTTCAGAATCAGCCACTCAAATGCTAGAAAATGTGGCTTGGGCACCATTGATCTGGCTCATTTTTTGCATTCATTCTGGTACAGCCCTGAACTGCATGGCTAGCGTCGAGCTGTGCACAAAGCCCTTCCTCATCCATTGTACCTGATGGACAACCCCCACTTCTTGAGTTTTTGTTCTGCATTTGCTGTCTCCTCATTGCTCAGTGTGTGCTGTGAGACTGTATTTATAGCAGGATTTCATACCTTCCCCAAAGGCAGTCAGTTATTTTTGGGTTCCTCTCAGATGCTCGCTGGTAGCTGTAACCATGGTAGGGAGAGCCATGCCACTGCTGCAGTGGCATAAGATGGAGATACACCACCTGCAAGTGCATGCCATGCAGTGCCTCCTACAAATCCGGCCCTGCCAGCAGTGCATCTGAGTGCTTGACCAATTTGTTTTGCTCAAAAAGTCTCATCACGTGGGTAATTATGGTGCTGTTATTATTTTCAGGCTGAAGATGAAACAAACTTTGATGAAAATAGAAAGCTTGCTCTAATTGTCAACCAGATATACATAGGATCTGATTTTTTTGAATCCTTGGGAGAACCCCATGGCATCCCTGCACACATAAAAACTCTCCTTCATTTTGGTTAGACATAGTGGTTTACCATTTCCACAAGACAAACATCCCACTCTGAAATTAGAACCCAGGAAATTAATATGCTTACTGAAAAATTGTGAAAAATCTGGTTTAAGTAATGGTCCAGCATCACTCAATCCTGACACTTTCTGCAGTACGTTTTGCTTTGTTCCAACCCTTTTCTCTGCTGTCTGAATTGCAGAATCATAGAATGGTTTGGGTTGGAAGGGACCTTAAAGATCACTCAGTTCCAACCAATCCTCCTTGAGCAGGGACACCTCCCACCAGGCCAGATTGCTGTAAATTCCATTCAACCTGGCCTTGAATACTTCCAGGGCAGCCACAGCTTTTCTGGACAACCAGTTCCAGTGCCTCACCACCCTCCCAGTAAAAAATTTCTTCCTAATATGTGGTGTCATTTCACATCCATTCTGTACACAGACATCTGACCTTTCCTATTGCTGGTCTGATGAGTCACTTGGTGCCATTTTTTCATTCTGAGGTCTGTGCTCAAGTCCCTGACTCCTCTCGTTTCAGCTGATCACATGGAAGGTGTTCTGTAGCCACTTGTGGCCTCCCTGCCATGCTCCTTGAAGGCTTCATCCCACTGAGCAGCAGTGCATACATGTCACAGCAAGAACTGGGACAAATTTTGTTAGATGAGAATTGTTTTGCACAGTTATGTTGCAGGCCTGGGACCAGTAAATTTACACCGGTTGCACATCTGTAGGAAGAGGACTTAGGTCTACACCACTCTTGCCCTCCTATCCTGGTGACTATAAGACTCCAGCTGGAGAGCAGGCCATGGGAGAAAATAAGATTATCTGGCCTGCTTCCCCACCTTGACCACCTACACTGGGACATATTAGCACTTAAGTGGTTTGTCTTTCAACAGCAGGTCCAGCTGAGAAGACAGGCAGCCTTGTGCAGGCTGGCTTTATCTTGCTTGTGGCTGGATACAAAGGTCACTTAGTCCAAGCCATAGCCCATGCCTTAGTGCAAATAAAAGGGGACATTATTCAGGGACATTGTTCACAGCAGTGATACCAGTATTTTTCAAAATGTGCAATACAGGGCTCAATTACCCTTGCTGAAATTTTGTTGAAGAATCCAACCTAGGTCAGACAAAAGGCATATAACATTATTTTATCCCAGACAGATGAAATTTGGCTAAGCTATAAGTCACTGAAATCAGCAGTGTCTGGTAAATGTGAGGATGTGTTTCCAGTCCCACTTATAAAGTGCTGAAAAAACAGTGTGAATGCCAAACGAAAGATATTAAAGCTGGGTCAGAAGTGCATGGTTCAGGACAAGGAAGTTATTTCAGCTTGTGAGTTAAATAAGTAAGGATAATAAACAGAAACTGGCACAAAGGGTTAAAGCTTATACAGCTGTTTCATCCTGAATGTATTGAACAGATCTAATATTTTTAGTTGACTTAAGTGACTTACATTTCTGCAAAATAGGGTAATTTTATAAGTTTATAGAAACAACAAAGAATGTAAATCAGGTTATACAAAAGTAAAAAACCCAATCAAAATGAACATTTATGAAAGTAACAAGGATGTTGACAGAACATGGGGCTCAATTTATAAAGGGAACTTAAAGATCACAATGCCTCCTTTGGCAACTGAGTCCAACATATAGGTAGGTATGACTTTCATTAGATACTGTATCACCGTGTCTAATTCTGTCAGCTTCCCTCACACCTTCAGAAAGCAAGAAACTCCGAAATCCAGAGACAACAGAGCACCTAGGCTCACTGTCTGTGCTTTAAATAATCACAGGTTCATCTTCCTTTATTTATGCCACCAGTAGGACTGGATCTGTCAGGCTTGGGTAACACAGAAAAAGACGATAGGAAGGTGACTGCATCCACATTCTTACCTGAGGACTCTGTGGCTTTTCTATTAATTTGGATTGTGAAATGTCCAGCTTTAAATCTTTCCTTCCTGTTGGGCCCTTAGATCACTTCTTTTGGTTCCCCAGAGAACGCCCTTGGCTGTGCTGACCAGCAGTGGAACCTCCTCTGTCTATCACGTGAATCTATATGACATAATGCAATATTTATTTGGGCTAGTGAATGGATAAAGGCAAGAAAATTGCTTTGTTATGTGATTTTTTAGACACTTGAAAGAAACTAATATAAATAAAACTTTCTCCTTACAAAGATCATCATTCTGTTTTCATGAATGTGATTCTTCATATCCACCCCTTCCTATTGACTATATAGGGAGCCCCTGAGAACTGACCGACTCACAACTGGGAACTCCATTAGATGGCAGGATGCTTTAACATGACAAAGTTCAACACAGCAGAAAATAAATCTCTCTGTTCACTTCCCCCTTGAGATGACTTCCTTCCTTGTTTCCTGTAGCTGGGTATGTGCTATGTGGGAGAGGGGGCAGGGTGACTACCTGGTGTAAATCCTTCCCTCCACTGCCTGATATCTTTAATTAAAATTAACCTTTCAATAGTATATCTGAATTGACATATTCCTGACTTCACACTACCTGTCTCTCTTCTAGCCTTTTGGAGACAGACTGGCAAAGCTGCAATGCATCATATTATCTAACACAGTAAATGTGCAACGTTCTTCTTAAACAAGTTGTTCTATGTGTGCCTCATATTAAGACCAAACCTGAAACCACAGATACTGGAAATTAAAATTGAAGAACTTATTTGAGTAATATTCCAACAACCTCTGCTTTTCTTGAAGAGACAGCTCAAACCATGTCTGCCTCTAAAGTGCTTCTTCCATGTTTTGTATCTGGAACAGCCTCCCTTCTCATGCAGGCAAAAGACCCTAACTATTGCATTTAAATTCCTTCTAAAGAGTCAGGGGAAGGCTGCTAACATGCACCAGAGCAGGCTTACTCATCTTGCAGCTTCACCATATAGTTCTTCCCTTGAAATCAAGTTAACAAATTCAGAGTAAATCAAAAGGATGTAGGAAAAGAGGTAAGCTCCAGTGCAAGCTCTCACTGCTTTCATGTACATGGTGTTTCTCGTCCAACACTAGCTTATACAATAGAATGTATAATACAGTAGTTCCTGGGTTTTCACTTTCATAATTTCACAGTGGCCAAAGCACTGAAAAATACATCCATCAGCCAAACATTAGCTGCTTTGTTCTTCCCTCTATCTAGCTTTTTTCTTTCATCCCTTCTTTCTCTTTTGACCTTCTCTTACTCATTTCCAGTTCTTTGTCCCTCTTTCCAGTATTATAATGCATTTCCCTTCTCACTAAACGTCAGTTCTACTTCCAGTCACTGCAGAACTTGTTTAGTTTTTCCTTCTTCTTTTGTCTTTTCTGTTTTTCTCTTTATAGCATGACCTCTTCCTTTTGCTGATCCATTAATTTCTCTGGTCAACAAACTATGTTACTACTTTCTCTCTGTAGAGATTCCATTATCATTCTCTTTTTCTGCCTTCCACCCTTCCCTCATTTTTTTCTTCTTTCTCTTCAGAAGCATTTTCTTTGTCTTAATACTGTCCCAGAATATTTCTTTTCTGACATTAACAGAGAAAGTTTTATTCATTGTCTCGATTTCCCACAGGCTCAGTTCTCTCTCATCTCTCCTTTTTGGACTTCTAAGTACTTAGAAGCCACAAATATCCAAATAGGAACTGGAGTAACTTAGTTTGACCAAATAATGTTGATTACACATAGCTGAGATAAATGAAGAGTACAGCTAGACTGACCAGGAGCATGGAGTTTTCTAACTAGGAACTGCCCAAGAATAAAAGAAGCTGACCCATTTTGAGGATCTCAGGAGCTCTCCAGTGCTGTCCAACAGCTTGAAGGCACAAACTGAGGAATGGTGTAGAGACAGATGTGGAAAAGGCAAGGAAGATGAACTAGGGGAATATTAATTTTATATTATGTTTCTTTATACCTTTCAGGTCACTAATATTTAGGGTCTGTCAATGCAGCTTGAGAGAGCCATTTATATTTATTGTTT
Organism: Chaetops frenatus; assembly: GCA_013400775.1. Classification (NCBI taxonomy): domain Eukaryota; kingdom Metazoa; phylum Chordata; class Aves; order Passeriformes; family Picathartidae; genus Chaetops; species Chaetops frenatus. The sequence goes on along the minus strand of VZTR01020068.1, from coordinate 100,545 downwards.
CAAACTTATCAAAATTGTATTATGAAGAGCATTTTTGGCTCTGTCAGGATAATTTCTAACATGGGAGAAAAGTTAATTCCTCCCAGAACCAAGTTATTATCATAATTTGCTAGCATATGTCTATCATAGCTATGTTTTTTATTGGAATCCTTCCAGCAGGTAATTTTGGGAGACCATTTAAGACAGCCTTTTCTCTCTATTACATAATGGGAGCATAGGATTTTGACTGCTATATACCCCCTTTATAACTTTTCAACTGTTATTTTAAAAAGAGAGATTTGGGTTTTTCATTCTTCCAATTCAGTTTTCAGAGTGCAAAATGAAGGTCTGGCACTCCAGGTTGTATGTTAACTGCAGGATAATGTTTGTGGCAGAGAAGTATACAAGGCAAGAAATGGCTTTTGTGGGTGATTAAATACTGAAGTGAAGCTGAGGTGTTTGATAACCACAGAAGCTATTTATTGTGTGTATACTCCAGTGCCATGAACATTATTCCTATTATACAACAAGACAAAAGAAGATTCAACAAACCATAACGAGAGAAGGATGAAGGGGTTTTTTGGTTGTTGCTTTTTTTGTTTGATGGAAGTTTGAAAGTTCTAATTCATTCTCCGCTTTTCCTAACATTTCCTTTCACGTCGAAAAGTGGCAAGGGAGGCGATCTAGGCCAAAAGACAGAGATTGGTCGGCAAATGGTAGTAGTAGGGACTGAACTCTGAATAAATATTTTGAGTTATCATATGTTATCATCAAACAGCAGTACTCACTGTTTTGCTGGGACTCCAAGAAAGACCACGCTAATAGGATTCATAAAAAGCATTTCTTTATGTTGTGACAAATAAGCTGAGGAAAAGAATCAAGTATTATCAAGTATAAAAAAACCCCGACTGTGTGATAGATTGTGAGTGCCTGGTAAGGTACCCCCCAGGCTTTGGCTTCTCCCATGGAATACCAAGGACTCGGGCATCAATCTACTCTTTTCACTTTCCCCTGTTTGCCTTACATGGCCAAGTTCCAAGTTCTGTAACCCCACTGGTTAAAGCCCCGTTGACCCCTGCCCCCAGCCACTCCTTCCCTATCCCCCTGTTGGCCCTCACACCCTGGCCCCTCCTATGGACCACCCCCAGGCCCTCAGATCCTTGGCTCTGATGCTCTCCCCGCCCCTTGCCATCCTGGGATGAAACCTAATTCCCTGCCTGTGTTCGGAGTTCTTTCTTCACTGCTCCTGCCAGTGTGTGGATAACAAACCCAGCTGGGAACACACACAAGGAGCCCCTCCTGGCCTCTGTAGCGTTATTTCCATTGGCTGTGAGTGCAAGAGTGGTGGGCTCCCCCACCCCGACCAGAGCGCCTCCCCTTCCCCAAGGAGACAGCTACAGAAGGTTGAGGTGCAGAGCAGCCTGTGCCCACACTGTGACAATAGATTAAGAAGATAGTGGTAATATGCCTCTTCTACATGTTCTGTTAATCCTCACAATAGCAGTGAGAGCTCAGGAAATACTGTGAGACCAGGCTCAAAAACGCTACTTAGATTCTAAGCGGCAATTCTGTTTGCTTGTTCCCTGCTCGTTTCCTGCACTTTCTGTCTAGTATTTTGGGGTTTTGGAATGGCCCTCAGTGATGTCCATCAAGATGCTATTCTCAGAAGGAACTGAAAAATACTATGAGCTTTGAAGAAAAAAAAATTGCGTCATGTGGGAAAACACACCTGTCTCTCTGTCATTACTTAAGTGGTGTCAATTCCTCCTTAAATCACTTTAGTTGTTAAGAAGAGCAGAAACAAAATAGTGTGGCTAAAATAACCAACTACCCCGTGGATCCCTTGAGCAGAGGAAATCAGTCACAGCCAACCCCACCACTGGTCTTTGTTTGTAAATGGTGCTCATTAAACAATTATGAGCAGACAATGTATTTGTGAAATGCGAACTCTGTTTGCAAATGGCTTGCCCTAAATAAACAAAGCTTGCTTTGTCGAATCATGAGACATAGTTTATCCATCTGTAGTCACAACCACCCTGTATGTTGTGAACAGCTGTTTTTGCACCACTTCAGAGGTGCAGAATTCAGAGAAAAAAAATATTTTGCATCAATGGCAAAATGTGAATTAACTTAAAGCAGTGTTAAACATCCTGTGATTTTCTTTGCACATCTCCTTACAGGAAATAATGCAAATTCCATAGGAATCTTTGTTACTTTAATGAATTAACATTAAATAACTTTTAAGGTTGACAACACTTGCTGTCTGACCATAAACATTCCTTCAGACCAGACTGTTTCTAAAAGATTTTTTAAAGTCATTAAAATATTATCTGAGCATATTGTTGAGTACTTGCAGCTTTGGAAGGTGCTGGACTGTCATCACAAGCTCACCTAGCAAGGGAGATTAAGGGGGCTTGCACCTGCCAGCCACAACACAGTAGCAGCACATGGTCCCGCTGAGGTCCTTCCCTGCCTCTACTGCAGTGGATGATGGTGAAGGCAGGTTCCATTGCCCTCCATCCCTTCCTGTTCATGCCCAGGAAATATTTCCTCAGTATCAATATGTTAGTTGTTGCCAGCCAATTTTCCTCTCTTTTGCTTATCATCATATGTGACTTAACAGATCAGTGCCCTCTCCTGTGAGACTCAGTACCCTACCAAGCACATCTTATTTGGAGGACTGATTTTTTAAAGTACCCTTGAAATGCATGCCATTTTTGTTCAAAAAGAAGGTATTTTCTTATTATTGCTTGTGTCCAGGTTTTCTATCATTTACAGCATCTAAACCTTTATATCTGTTGTTGAATTGTATATATATAACAGAAGTGCACTAATGGAAATTTATTTTAATGCCTAATATAGTCACACAAAACAACAGTCTGGACTCAACGATTCTTGCTGGTTTTTTTCAGGTACAAATTTCCATATGAATTATGGGATAATATTTCTGCTCTGGAGTGTTATGTGAGTACAGCTTTCTTTGTGGTATTCAGTGCTAATGTGCATATTTAAATGACAAATAATGTTCTATTTATTCTAAATTATCTTGAATGACTATAGGATATGAAAATGTACTGTTACATTCAGATGTATCATTTAGAAGAGGGTTTTCATTCTCCTATGATGTGACCTAATTTCAAAAAAATTGAGACTGGGAGTTGTGCTCTCTTTGTTTTACACAGCAGATGTTAATACCATTATCTACTTAATTTGAAAGCTGCACTGATTTCCACTGTTTCTTCCTTTGAGTGTCATTGCTCTATAAAAAATACTATCAACTATAGCAAAGGTCATTTACAGTTACACCCAAAATGCTGGCCTGACCTTACAAGTAATAGCCTATTTTTTTCTTTTTAATCATATGGATGTGGATGGCTGTAATGTGACTATTGCATAAGGCTGTGTGGCATAACAGAATAACAGAACTGGGTTTGTCACCAGAAAAAAAAAAAATCATAAGAAGATTCCTCATGGCCTTACTGTCCCCTGGGGTATGCACATTCCTGAAGGCAAACTGACAGGGGGAAAATAGCACTGGCCCATATTTTTGCATACTATTTTATTTCAGTACTTTCAAAATCAAACCTGCTCAGTTTACAGGTCTACTTCCAAATAAACTATGCTTGCCTCAGGTTTTAGAGATTTAACAGTATTGTGGTGTATGATCCAACAGTATCTCCCTCCCAAAACTTAAAATATCTTTCTTAATGCTACTTTAATTCTCAGTATATTTAATCTCATAAAACTCCTCAAACTCTACTTGTATCCTTCTTAAAATGCAATGTATTGCAAAATGTATTAGTGCTTCTTTTTTATATTTCATTTCAACTGCCTAAAAATTCAGTTGCCCATTATATGAATTACAAAATCATACTTCTTTGGCTTGTGGTCTTCCCAAGCATCAGAACCATCTAGTATTGGACTTTATCAGTATTAAGTTAAGGAATCTCTAAGAAAAACATGGGATGTGAACAGAATTGGTATTGATAATTCCGTGGGTGTCATTCCCTCCTTGAACCGCTGCAGATTCACTGTATCAGAAGGCTAACAGAGGGATGAGCTTTCAGTTAAACAATTCTTAGGTATGTGATTTTTTAAAAATTTCCCTACACTTATATTGGTGGAAACTCCTCTAAATGACTGCATAAAAGTAGCATGACTGTATGAACAAGAAAAATATGTGACAGATCATTGAGCAAGTACAATAGACAGTGCAAATTGTAATTTGGAGCACCAATAAAAACTTCTGCAGCAACATGATCTTGAAGACATTGGTTACTGGACAAACTTATGGGCTGTGTCAGGAGGGTGTTGAAAAACTTTTACTCTGTCATATAGGCCCTGCAGGGGTATTATAGACCCCACATTGTAATAGGTCCTGTAGAGAGACCTCAACAAATCAGAGGGATGGGTGATCACCAGCTGTATGAAGTTTAACAAATACAAGTGCTGGATTCTGTAGCAGGGAGGAGGCAACCCTGGATGTATGGACAGGCTGGGCAATGAGGCTGGAGACCAGCATGGTGAAAAGGGACCTGGGGACCCTGGTCAGTGGCAAGATGGATGAGAGTCAGCAGTGCCCTGGCAGCCAGGAGGGTGAAGCGTGTCCTGGGGGGCATCAGGCCCAGCATCAGCAGCTGGGCAAGGGAGGGGATTCTCCTGTTCTGCTCTGCTCTGCACTGGGGCAGCCTCACCTCGAGTGCTGGGGGCAGTTTTGAGTGTCACAACATAAGAAGAACATGAAGCAATTAGAAAGCATCCAAAGGAGGACAACAAAGACAGTGAAGATACAAGGTGTGGCTGACGTAAACTGGTTTATTCAGCCTGGAGGAGATTGAGAGTTTTCTCAGTCCAGAGATTCCTTATGAGTCAGATATTTACAAGCAGGTACTGATCTGTTCTTTCTGATGCCCAGTGACAGGACCCAAGGGAATGGACTGAAGTTGTGTCAGGGGAGGTTTAGGTTGGATGTCAGGAAAAGGCTCCTCACCCAGAGAGTGGCTGGGCACAGGAACAGCTCCCCTGGGAAGTGGTCACAGCACCAAGCCTGACAGAGCTCACAAAGTGTTTGGACAATGCTCTTGGGCAGTGGGTGTAAATCTAAGGAGTGACCTGTACAGAGCCAGGAGCTGGACTTTGATGATCCCGTGTGTGCCTTCCAGTTCAGGATATCTTATGAACATCTTGTGAGAGAATTACTATACAATGTAGCTAAGAGGTTAAAAATACTGGAAAAGAAGGAAAGCGTGTCTGCTAAATATTATCAGAAATTATTTTTGCTATGTAAATAGAATTCACAGTGATGTCAGAGCTGGAAGAAAAAAATCTGTCATTATTTGAAGTAATTTCTAATACATGAAAATTGCTTTTATTTTCTTACAGAATCATGTGGTGGGATCTCCTAGAATTGTTAACACTGTAACTTGAAAGTTCCATAAATGCAGCTAAATTTAAATAGATGTGCAAGATGGCATTAGGAGAGGAGGAGATCATGTAATGTTTTAATATACATGGATAATATGATAAATAAAGGCAAAAAAAGTCAGTTTGTTGTCTCTGAGCTGAAAACTGCGTAACTCAACAGCAAAACACATCCCTTCATTTCTCATTTCCATTTATCATCATATTACTCAATGTCTCTACAACAAAGCCTTGTTATGCCATGTTCTTTTAGTGTAATAAAGATTTAACTTTACTTCTGTAATAAGGATCAAGATTACTTTACATCTAAAAATTTTTGTCCTATACATGTTCCTGGTTTTGGGATATATATAAGTAACTAAATATGGAAAATGCCTTCCAAGAATACAGCTATCATGAAAAAATCCAAAATAAGCAAAGAAATTAGTAGGTACCTAAGCCATGCAGTCAAGTTTGCTATTAAGATAATTCCAAAGGTTTGAAAATGTTGTAATGAGAAAGCCTTTTTATTATAATGAGAAGTGTTTTTATTAATTTTTCTTGAGAAAATCTTACAATAGCCTTTAAAACATGGTCTTGAGAGAAACTTTTCTAGGAACAGCAAACAATAGAGTATCTTTACTGAATGGAAAATAGCACAGCTCATCTCTCAGCTGTGCAGTTGCAGTCCTGAATCCAGACACTTTGGCAACCATACAGTATGCAAACAAACATAAACTTTGTAAACACATGATTAGGCAGGACCCTTCTGCAGGATCCCATATTTAGGATGGTCATAAGATACTCAAACAAAGAATTAATGCATTTGTATATACAATCCCCTTAGAGACAGATTATGAAATTTTCACAGATAAACCCTCCAAAAAGGATTCATGATGAAACACTATCAATAGCATTAGAAGTATGCACCAAACCCATTCTTAGCAAACATTCCAATTTATCATTTTCAAATAGACCCACTCTTAGTCTCCATAATACATGTCTACTCTTTCAGAAAATAGACTTTCCTCTATCTTACAGATGAAAACGAAGAAAAGGCAGAAGACATCCTAGTGGTATGATCTCTATAGTAACACACTACCTTTGTCAAATTAAAGACTAGAAATTTAAAGTATGCAGAAAAGACCTGCAATCAGGAAAAAAGTCCATAGAGATTAGGGCCAGAGTTTTGAACAAAATTTAGAAAAATATAAATTAATTTTAATTAAATATTTCATTGTTTCTTAAATCTATTTATCTATACAGTAGAATTTTGTTTCAAATTTAAATAAAATTTAGTATCAGTACAAAATTTACATGGTTGAAACCATATCATAACAAAATACTTCAAGTGTAAGTTAAAGAAAAAATCCATTACACCTGAGAATAATATAAAAATGGTTGAAGTAAGAAAAAAATAGTTCAGGTTGACCAAAGTGAATTTTTAGTTTTCTTTATTTACATCCAAAGCTAAAAGAAAAGTCAATTACTTGTATGATTCTGTTGAAAAGGAAAAATTGCAAAAATGTGATGACTATTTTTTTAAACAGAATTAACAAGGCTAATTTTTTTGTGAGGCAGAAGCTAAACAACACCTAACTAAATCATTGTATTGTTTAAAATAAATGAGTTAAACTATCCTTTTACACTGCATATAAAATGTTGCTGGACATAGGGTTTTTTCCTCTCGTGACAGTACAAAACAACAGATGTTCAGGCAAGCCATACTCAAGGATTCATATGAAACAAATAATAAAATCCTGAGTCCTTTGTGATGAGATATCACTTGTCAGTGATGCAAGAATTCAAAAATAATTATGAGAAGAGAAAAGAAACATCATGTTGCTTGATGCCATATACCAGTCTGGAATTATGGAACAGCAGAGGCCTCTCTCAGTCTAGTCTTAGTATGTCACTTGCTTAGTTCAGAAGCTCAGTGTGCCAGGCATTTACTGCAATTACATGAATAGTTTTTACATCCTTGGCAGTATTATGTAGAGTTCAGTAAACAAATGTGACTTTGAAGACAAAATACGTTTGGTGTCACTTAATTCATATTCAGACAACTTGAAAGAGAATTATAGTGGGACAGTCCTGAAAGAAGCAGCCTGGATCACTAACTCCAATTCACTACAATCATAGATTATATGACTGTATTTCTTTTATTTCAGCCTTTACCAGATTCATTGCATTAAGCAGATATAACATAAAGGATTTTATGTATCATACATTGTTAGGGTCAATCAACCTAAATTTCTGTAATATGCTCATGGGGAGAAAAACAAATGGCTGTTGTTGAAGTTTCAGGCAGAAGCAAATTTAAATAATATTCAGTGTTTGCAGAGGCAGGAATGGTAGCATATATTCAAGAGAAAAGAAGGAAAACCACTTCTGATGCTTTTTTTATCCAATCCCTTATGACAGGGGCTGAAATATCATAGGCTAGATCTGTTAGGAGGGTAAAGTCAATGACAGAGGCAGATTTGGTTTTAATGCTATACTATATATTTTTGAAAAGAAACTTTAAGTGACTGAGGCACAATGGGAAGAAATTTCTGAGGTTTTTCCAGCCAATGCTCTTCTCAGAAAGCCTTTTCTCTTGTCTTTCCCTTATGGTCAGGCTTCAGGTATTTCTGCAGGTATCCTTGCTCCCAGCAGCAGCAGCAGCTCCCCAACAGGCCTTGGTGCCCCCTCCTCCCAGGCTCACAGACATCTACATTTGCCCACATCCTCCAGGTACATCACTCACTTCTGGTGGTGTCTGTGACCCATGGATTTGACAACTGTCTTTTTGTTGTTTTTAAGAAGGGCTCAGGAGACCAACTGACCCAGCTTAATTAGTTTATTGATTAGTACCATAAAGTCCATAACCAATTAGTGAGACTAAAGTTATTAATGTCCAATTCTGTAATAGTTTACTGTGGGAATGCAGCCATGCAGCAGAACAAAGCTAACACAAGATACAGCTCATCACAGCCCCATGTCTGTCCCTCTTCTTCCCCAGATTGCATGAGAAAGCCTTCCATTGTGGGCACTTCTGTCCCTGTGTTCCCTGACACAGAAAGGAGAACATAGGATTTGGGGTTTATTCTGTCTGGCTACTATTACAAAAGGAATAACTGACCTAGCCCCTAGTAGAGAGATTACAGCACTTTAGCTGTTAAAAAATGACTGCTGTGGAATGGAGTGTAGCATGAATGCAAAACATTTTGAGGATGTAAAACAGAGTAACAAGACTTTGGATAACAGGGCAATAGATCCTATTCAATACCTTACTGGATGAAATTTAGTTATATCTATCATAAAAGTAGGTTTTCTATACTGTGAAATTCATAGTCATATGCTAATGCTTTAGTGGGAAATTTGGCATGGTGTTTTACAATAGTAGTTAAAGAAGGAATTATGGAATACAGCCAGGATGCAACGATCAGCATTTCTGCTCTGATAGCAAGCAGGTTGCTCTTCTCCTATATATAAGGAAAAAAGCTCTATGCTATAAATGTTGTATTGTTATATGTTTTGAGGTGTTGTGTTTGGGCCATTAGTCACATCTACGTAAAGGAAATTTTTATTCCTTTTATATGAGTGCAAGTAGCTGGAGGTATCAACATGTTGTATAATTAAAGAACTATGTTAAACAGGATGAACTAACAAGATTGCGTCTAACAAAACCCAACAGGAGCAAGAGAAACTCCTCTGCATTGGAACATGATTGATTATGATCAGGATCAGTAAGGCACATCATTAAATACAGTGCTCAGTTTACAATGGTAGAGAGATTTCTTGTTCTGTTTCCAGGAGCCAGTTTATTCTGTCTCCTTGTTACAGTTTTTCTCTCAAGACTTTTTTGACCATTACCTTTTGTAGGGATTACACTGTGACATTCACTTCAAGGAAATGAAATAATTTCTTTCTATTACAACTTTGTAACTTTATTGGGATTTGATTATGAATATTTTGATAGTAGCATCATATTTTACAGCATACCTCATTGTTATTGAAAGGTAAGCAAATCTACTGTAGTATTATATTAGCAAGGACTTTGTTCTCACCAAAACAGAGGCAGAAGAGGTACTGCGTTTGCAAGGGCTTGGGCAACACTCTGAGCTGAAAACAGATACATTGACATTAGCTTCTTGAAAATAAGTTAATTATCCAGTTTCATTGAAGAAAATTGATTCACAGAGGAAAGGCATTGTGGGGGGTTCATTACTAGAGTATTTCTTGCATGAGTTCATTGATGCCTTGCTCTCATGTCGTGAGCTGAAGTCTCAGCCTGAGACGCTAATTCGTGGTGATACTGCAGTGCAGCTCCTCTCTGAATGTATGTTGTAATACTGTGCTAATGGTTCACTCTTTCTCATGGTAGAGTGGTTGTGCTCTGGAGAAGGGTATAAAAACATGATCATAAATGGCCCATATCATTCCGAGATTGGATTATTCAGTGACATACAGAGAACGTGAAAAAGCTGGTACGTTTTGCTGTATTTTTCCAGAAAAAGAGTTTGCATCTTGTGTAAAACCCTTGAGAAATCATAAAAGGATGAAATAGTGAACTCTGATAAAGGAATAAATAGCAAAAATACTTGTGGAAATCAGATGTTTGACCCTTTGCAAACAGAGGAGAACAATTTGTCAGTGGAACCAATGCTCCTCTTCAGTCTGTGCAATTGCTTGTTGTAATGGAAATTTATTATAGAAGTGGTAGAACTGCTTTTTTCCCCCTTTTGTTTCTGAGGTCTTCCTAGAAATTTGCAGGTGATGAGAGAAGCCTTCATTCTAATAAAAGAATAGGCCAGCTTACTGATTGGAGAAAATTACATGAAGTTTTTTAATCAAAGTCTCTGTGGTCTGCTGTCTGATTTTCTAGGCCAGATGTCAAATGTTTTTCACTGATGTCGATGTTGAAGTAATCACTAAGCCAATTCCAAGAATGAGTAAGTGAGACTGTAATAACATTTCATTTCAGTATTACATAAGCTTTTTTTCCCAGCTATGAACAAAGTAACAGGACCCCTCTGATTCAATATAATTACAAAACTATTACTTTGAAATTTGTGAGACAGTTTTATGTGGGGGCAATTGCTCTATACATATATATGGGAGGTTTCAGTACAAAATGCAAAAACACATTTACAAAGTTTTATATTTTTAAACATTTACATTTAATTTAAAACATAATTACATTTTTCATATTTAATCTATTTTATTAAGTTTATCTTTGCTTCTACAGTATTATCCAGTAATTTGAAGGGCAAGAATTTTCTAGAAAAAAGACTGCAATTTGAAAATTGGAAGAGAAAGAACTAGCTGGCTCAATGGATGATGTACCTTAGTGAGTGAATCTCAGCTGAATATTGTGGGACTGTGTCATAAGATTAAATATTTTACAGTTTTTATGTGAAATATAATCAAATTTACTCATAGTGATGTAGAGAGCTAGTCTAGTAGAACTAACTCAGAACTTAAGGAGCACGTTGTCTGTGTTTCAAGAGGAAAGTGGTGATACAATGAAACAAATAAATGTCACAGATAAGTAAAGAAAAAAGCAAATCTAACTAATATGAAATTAAATACAATGCTCAGAGTAATCTTACTCTATGGCTAAATTAATAAATTAATGGGCACATTACTATGGGTAATTATTAATAGAAAGGTACTCAGGTGGCACACTGACCCTTAGTAGAAACTAATAAAATGTTAACATTGCCTCTTTCACCACAATTCATGTCCTTATTGAAAAGATATTTCGATTACATATCTTTTGCTTTATCCACTGTATTTGTGTATTTGGTGAGCAGCTATCCAATTTGCTGTTCCTTCGAAGGTGAAGGGCTGCCTCGTTTCCTAGAATTTCATACTCCTTTATGAGCTTTGCTAGGGTACTTGGTACTACAGTTGCATAAGCAGTGACAACATCAAGAGGTTTTCAGACTGCTTTTCTGAGAAGAAGCATTGTTCGTGCTCAGTTTGCAGAAGAGGAATATTTGGAGAAGGCATGGAAAGATTGACACAGATATGTGTTATTGTTTTCTGGTACCCATCCAGGATTGTTTTTTAGGATCCTTCATCTCAGAGCACACTTTGTTCAGAGATCAGCTTGGTCTCTATATCCAGTTGGCGAGTTATTTGCAATGTCTGTAATTTCAGCTCATGCCTCCTGTATATAAAGCACGTGTCCACACAGAGCGTGTGTAGAAACCAAGGTTTTGAGGGACAGGCAGAGTTCAGCTCCTCTTGCTGGGCACACAGGACAAAGAGAACTCCTAAGCCTGCAGCCCAGGCATCACTGCTGGCTCCAGCTGTAAAACTGCACCTCTCAGGGGCCTGTGATCTGATGCAAGTTAATTTGATAATTAATTTAGACATGACAGAAAGACTCATTTCAAGGATGGGGGCACTAGATCTTTTAAGGAAAGGTCACTAGAACAATTTTAATGGGGCTTGGGAGCCCTTGAAGAGATACCATGTGCTTTTTCTGAGATACAGTGGAATCCCTTTTGGCTCATATATCCTAAGTTTATTCAGTCTGAGAGAGCCACACAACAGGAAAACTTACATTTTAAAACCCAAGTTTAAATTCTGAAAAATATTTCAGAAAGACAGAATATTAAAATGTGAAGCATCATACAAGATTCAAAACATGAAGTAGTACCAGTCCTGTCCCCAGAAACAGGCAAAATATAAACAAGTTGGAGAAATACTGTAACAGCATAAACCCTTTAAAAATAGAAGAGCTTAGTCATAGTGAACCCCAGGGACAATTCTCTGTCCAGCAATCCTGACTTAGCCTACCAAGTACTTCACAGGACAGTGAATGCAAGACTGAATATATAGTGAATAAGCAGATTAGTTAGGAAAGTTAACATTTCATTCATAAGCTCAGACATTATCTTCTACTATAGACCTATGTCATAATATAAAAATTTTCCCATGAAGTGAGAAGCTTTGTGATTAAGACACAGGCTGAGAGCTCCATGCATTCAGTGATACCTTTCTGCTTTACCAGGAAAAACCATTTTCATGCGCTACCTATACAGCAAGGACCAAAAATCTGCCGTGATTGAGATAGTCCACTGCCACTTTGATAGTGTAATGCTGAATTAAATGAACATTTGGAGACACATATGGCTAGATACTATTGCATAAAACAACAGTTCTCCAGAACTGCCTCATCATGCAAAAAAATTTGCATGTATTGAGCAGTCTTTGCACACTCAGGTATTGGTACACAGACATCACAAATGTTTGCTTACAGCTTGGGCCCTAAATGAAAATGATAACAACCAAGACTAATTGTTCAGATTGGGAAAAATGGAAAAATTAGTATCACAGCTAAAACTGTTGAGGATAATAAGGTTACATTCCAGGACATGGTTCTGATTCCATATATGTGTACTTCATGACAAAGAACCTGTTCCATTAAAGGTTAATAAAAAGTGGCACACTGCGTTGTCTAGCATTGTCAAAGAGAAGATATCTAAGCAAAATCTCTTGAAAATCACATCTAGTATAACTCCTTAGACCATGTAAAAAAAAATCCTTTCAACAAATAGTGAATAATTTTTATTACTTATCAATTTTTCAATATTTTGGCCTCTCCACTTGCTTGTTGAAAATAGCTTATTTTCTTTTAATCTGTATTTGAAATTGGTCACTCAATTTTTTGGGAATTTTTGTTTCTCCATAATTTCTTATTTCAGTTGTTTTCTTAGCTACAGTGGGTCACTGGAGACTCATATAATTGTTTCTTACTCTCTAGTTGGATGTGTGAAATTGTAGATACAGAGCCTCTGATGTGAAAGCTCCTGGAAAATAAGTACCTGCAATTGTTGAGCATGCAACATTAAAATATGTTTTATGAGATGTTCATGGCAATAAAAAGACACTTCCAGAAAGTATATGGGAAGAAAAACCCTGGTATGAAAACATCCCCAAATCATTTTTTATTTTGTGTAAGTATTTATAGAAATAGTATTTGCTTTAGTGGGCTAGAACTTACACAAACAATATTTTTCCTACTCTTCAGGGAACCAGAGAAATAACACATAAGTAAATCATTCAAAAGATGTATTTTTGTTAAAAGATTACTATTTCAATATTTTGAAGACATGAATTGGTCAAAACCTGATTGTCATGACACAATCAAACTTGTCAAACCTCACACTGGTGAATGTGGGCTGAACATTTGAAATAGCACCAATAAAAATGTAGGCATATTCTTGTATTTAACATCCCCAAAATATGTCTTTCAGAGTCTTACATACACTTTGGAAGCAGAACATTTTGCCTGATTCTTGGTAAGAAAGACTATAAATACTCCAAACACATTCTTAATAAGGCTTCCTATAGCCAGAAAAATAAAGCTACTATTGGGAGGTCACTAAAAGGAGGAGGATGACAGAACAGGTAGCTCATGCTCTGTGTACTAGCTCTGACCATTGAGATATTTCTTCCATCTGCTCTGCTTTCTCCCCTCTATCTCTAGGTGTAACAGGAACAGCAGGACCCTGGCTCTTCTGAGTGTGGACTATGGCAATTTTCCCAAATGAGACTGCAGACCTTCCCAGTGTTCTGTGAACAGAGCCACAGCATGAGTTTAGTAACTACTGCTGGAAGATGGAAAAATAAAAACCTTACTGAAGGAATCTGAGGCTGAGGAGAAGTTTCCATATGGAAAGCTTGGGGAGAAATAACATCAGCCCATTACAGAATGAGGATGGTCACCTCACAAACAGGAAGACCTGAGGCAAAGGTGTTTAACTCATCCTCTGCCTCTGTTTTCCACACGGAGGATGGACCAAGGAGGTCTCAAGTGCCCTCAGTTGGAGTACCATGTCTGTGAGAATGATCAACTCTCAGTCTACCTGAAATTGTGCAGGATCTGCTGCTCCAGCTGGATCTCTACAGATCTATAGGGTCTCTTGGGATTCATCCAGGAATCCTCAAATCGCTAGCTGATGTCATTGCAAAATCGAATTCCTCCAGAAAACTGGAAACCTCATGAATGAGTGGTCCAGTACCCATTTTGAGAAGGATACAGGGCTGCCTGGCTGGCCTGTTTGAGGGGGATTGGATGTAAAACATGAATGTTTCTAAGTATCAAGACTTTTGTGAATGGGAAAACTGTGTTCAGTCCAAAGGCTGTCAGAATGTGGGTGGGAGAAAGAAATCTGTTTTAAAAAACGACGTGTCAATGAGAGATAGAACAAGAAGTTTGGTCTCAATGAAATCTAAAAGCAAGACAACAGTGGAAAAAAATAGATGATGATCATCAAGGTGTTAGAACAAAGGAAGAGAAGGGTTTCTTGTTGTATTTTATAGCAACTAATCTTAGGGACAGTCAAAATGGTAGATGCACACTCATAAAGGTATATTCTATATATTGAAGCTATAAGTGTGAATTGCAGGCAATTTTAACCACAACAAGGGCTAAAGGAAAAATACCATTCTCCAACAGAAACATATAAAAACTAACTGTTTGAAAGGAGAAAGCTAATAAGTCTTGTTTAATGAAATAAGATGAATAAAATGAGCTATTAGCTTTTGGAAAGGGATGAAGTTAGGAGCAGTCTCACCCTGTAGTTTGTATTGAGCAAAGTTTGCTGAACTGATCCACACACAGTGTTGAGCTTTGCTATTTCCTTTTATTGGAAAAGGCTGATGATTTTGCTAATGCATTTTCCCCTTGGGTGTATTTCCTAAGTGACTCCTCCCTAACTCCTGATATACAGGCCTTTCTATTGCCAGCAAATGAGGTCATGACTTTACCATCTTGGGTGACTGGACAACACATTCCTACTGGGACTGCCACAAAGCTGTGCTACTGTCACCCTTCAGACCACACTTGGTGACATGTTTAACCATGTCCATACCAGAGGCAGAGCTGGTGATTAATGCTGTTTTTGTGAGCTCTACGTGTCATTGTGTTACAAGCAGACTCATTTCACAGAGCAGGCCTCCCATCAGAAAGGCACCTTTGCTTATGCTAGCTGCAAAACTCATTTTACACAGCCTGTTTTAGTCCATCACAGCAGTATTGTGTACTTTGCATTATGTAAAGGACATGCTGTTCTGGTTTCTTTGAAGATGTTGCAAAAGGTGGGCTAGCAGTACAATCCTGATCATGGTCCCACCTTTTCCTCAGTCTGAGTAATCAAAGCAATTCCACTAATCCCTTCACAGAGATGAGAGCGGCTTAGTTGTGTTCACGACAATACCTTGCTGTTTTTCAACTTTGGCTTTTCTCATAAAATGGTGTCTGAGGCAAAAGGACACTTTGGGGCTGCAGCCTTGAAAATTTGGCATCTCAGTGAATTTAATATCTCTGCATTGTCTTGCAATATAATTTCATGAAGAGCTGAATCTTTTTGATCATATCCAAAAGCCACAAAGACTGCAGATTTCTCAGTGGAATTCAGTGCCTCATGATTTCAGGCTAAGACTGATTTAGGATTTGGGTTTTCTTACAGACATTTCCAGGAATGACTGAAAAGACGGTTACAAATGACAAACACCTTGTTATTAGGAATGCTCCAGGGGAGATGTTATACTTCTATAAAATCTTCTTGACTCCTGGAATAAATTACAGTCAGTCTTCCAACACGAATCATGGTTAATGGAAAGCTGCCCATATGTCAGCAGTGCCCTGGCAGCCAGGAGGGCCAAGCATGCCCTGGGGGGCATCAGGCCCAGCATCACCAGCTGGGCAAGGGAGGGGATTGTCCTGCTCTGCTCTGCACTGGGGCAGCCTCACCTCGAGTGCTGGGGGCAGTTTTGGGTGACACAATATAAGAAAGAAAGGAAACTATTACAGAGTATCCAACAGAAGGGAACAGAGATGGTGGAGGGCCTTGAGGGGAAGCCATATGAGGAGCAGCTGAGCTCACTTGGTCTGCTCAGCCTGGAGAGGAGGAGACTGAGGCGAGACCTCATCACAGTCTACGAATTCCTCATGAGGGGCAGAGGACGGGCAGACATTGATCTCCTCTCTGTGGTGACCAGTAACAGAACGAGAGGATGGCCTGACATTGTGTCAGGAGAGGTTTAGGTTGGATATTAGATAAAGGTTCTTCCCCTAGAGCGTGGCTGGGCACTGAAACAACTCCCCAGGAAAGTGGTCACAGCACTAAGCCTGACAGAGTTCAAGCAGCATTTGGGAAATACACTCAGGCACATGGTGTTACTCTTGGGCACGGTCCTGTGCAGGGCCAGGAGTTACACTTGATCATCCTTGTGAGTCCCTTCCTATTCAGAATGTTCTGTCATTCTGTGATTTTAGAACTGAGCTGATATCTCTATAAAAGTCTACCAGTATATTAAAAATTAGTTATTCATTCAAACCACCAAATATGATTTACATATTACTGGTGGAGAAAAAGAATTTCTGGTGTTTTCAAACTGCTAAAACTTTAGTTTGACTGCCTTGACCTGTATTTGAGAGCTGAGCAGTGCAGAGGAATTAATTTTCTCCTCTTACAGTCTCTTAACCACTGTCCAGGCCATGTTCCAGTATTGATAACAATTGCAAGCCCCAAAAGCCGGCCCTTACAAGAGAGTGCAGGATAAATAACCCTGCAGCCAATTGCTCCTAACTCTCAGAACAGCGAGGATGCCTTCACTCCAAAGTTATCACAACAGAGACCACACAGATGGGAAGATAAAAGTTCCCTTGGTAATCTGCTAACAATGCAGACCATTTTGCTCTGCAGAGCTGGGATGCAGAGGTAAGACACCTGTGCTCTCATGACGTCACTGAAATAAAGGCCAGGGGCCGATTACTTGATGGGTGCTCTTTTATTATCATATATCAGGTGTCACCTGCAATTTCATGTCTCGGGCACTAAGAGAGAATCCATCTGTCATCTTCCAGTGAATCTCAGTGAAATTTCTTTTTTTTTGAAACTGAGACTATTAGACTGGTGAAGCAGATGTAAGATAGGCCAGATGTTAAAAAATAATTCCAAAATCCTTAAGGAGTTTTTAAAAAGGGTTTTGTTGGAATGGAATTGATTTACTGCCACATTTACTTCATGAACAGAGACTGTATTTCGACTGTATTTCATTCAGCATGATGCAAATAAACAATGGACAGGCCTGGTTCTATTCTGCTCATCACATAAGATATCCCAAGGGCCTAAATAATTTGTAACTCTTTTAAAATTAATAGCTGAACATGCCAGCGTAAAATTGGCAGGTGAAGAGAAAAAGGCTCACTCCATATTTTATACTTTGAAATTCCAGCTTTTCTTCTATTTTGAAAGACTTTATGATGTCACTACTGAAATCCCAGCACAGCTTTGTGGGACACAGATCTCCCACACTTGTTTTCTCCTGGGTGCAGCAGGTTCCTAGATGCAGTGCCAGGCCTATCCTATGAGCCACTACACCTCTTATTATACCTTTGTAGCATCCACAAGAAAACAGAGGGGAGAGACTTTCTCATCTCCTCCACGTCATACCCTGCTAATGAAGGAATAGTTATGATCATCTCTTCTCTCACTTCAAAAAATTTTCAGGGCTTATAAGAGTGTGTCCAAGGCTGATGAGGCACCTCTTCTGACATCTTTTCTCCTACTGTGTGATGGTAGGAATATTGTAAAGCGAGGTAATAGTACTTGGAAAGACAAATTTCTGTGAATGCTTTCAGCATGATACTTACTGATATATATAAAAAAAATAACTGCAGTTAAGCCCAAACACTTTTCCTGTGTTTTTGTTTTTATTTCAGTATATTACACCAGGGCATTTTCTGGTACTGTTATGATTGGTGCCATAAATTTCAACAGTTACAAATTCTTGGGAAAACTTTATGATGTTATCCAAGATGCTGACTTACTTATACTAATAAAAGGTGGCAAAACTAATGTTGTATTATGTGGCTGAAATTAACTTTGTTATTTTAAAGGATATTTTACATTAATCCTTAATAGTCTCAAGCTCTCCTTAAGAGTCTCAAGCTCTTCCTTAATATTAGTTACAAAATATTTTTTTGCAAATGTCGAGTTTAACTTTTATTCTGGCTATATATGCATAGAACCTTAATGCAAGAAATTAAAATAAATCAGGTTTCAAACCTCACATTCACATTTATGGCTAAGTTTAGCCTTGCTTTAAGAGTTGAAAAAGGGAAACCTGAAGATGAGCTGATTAGTGTATCATCCAGGTTTTGCTGTCAGAAATAAAAAAAAAAGTTAGGCTGGAACTTTTAACACTACACACAAAAGGAACAATAAAAGAATACAGTGTCATAGTTTCCCACAATTCATTTTCCACTCTTTCATATCAGCTTTTCTTGTCTCTAAATTTGAATGCCATTGTGTAAATTGTGTACATTGTATATATTATGCCCATTTTAAAAGCTGAAAAACATTTTCAACCCTGCCCCTCATTGCTTTTATGAGATGTAACCAGCTGCACCAGCCTAATTCATATAGGGAATGTGTGTTTGGAACCACAGGTTGCATACATTATGCAGTTATGCAACTATAAATCTTAGTTTCTTTAGGGGAAATGATATATATGACCTGGACTTTTTGTTCAACCAGAAGAGTCAGTTCAGTAGTCCCTGCTAATGCCCTGGGAAGTTAGTTTCTCTGCTAAGTCATCCAAATCCTTCAACAATAGGGGAAAGTTTGGATTGTGTGATTCTACTTCACAAAAGCTCTGTCCACACAGCCAAAATGATCTCTTAAGGGATTGGAACAAATTAATAAAACTAGTGTTAGCAAGTCAAAATCCCTTATTTCTGAATGAACTCAAATGTGAAATTTAACAGTACTATCATATTATTAATTGGTTACTGTATAGTCTTCCATTCCTATCAGAGGAAGAAAAGTTATTAGACATGATGCCTATTTAAATGTAAGGTTTTCAAGAAGTCCTGGTAGATTGCAAACTTGTATCTCTCTTACACACTGAGTAAGTTGGTGGAATGCTATAGTAAAGAATTGTCACTTGTTATTATGAAGATATTCTTAAGACTAAGACACTTGTATTTTAAGGTATCATTAAGGTAGTTATTATTATTAGATAAAATTTGAAAATTTAACATGAAATTTGCAGAGAGAAACTGTGTCTCACTAACTTACAGGAAAGTTCTTTTGTGAAGTCAGTGAACACAGATAGATAAAAGTGACCAAATTCTCTTAACATACCTTGAACACTAAAAAAACAATCTTCCAACTGGGCTCTTGTGGCTCTAAATCATCTAAAACTAGAAGAAATGAATAATTATTTTTTTACAGTGCAAAGGAGTTAACAGAGGAGTTCCTTACAGATCAGTGCAGAGACTTTGTTATTTATAGATTTAACAATACAGTGGAAGACTGTTTGATACAGAAATCATGGTCTAAAATTATTCAGATTACTTAAAATGAAAGATGAAAAGTCTTTTGGAGGATGTCACAATACTGTGAATGAGAAATAAAATGGCAGATGAAATTCATACTGATGAACATAATGTTATGTAAATAAGAAAAAAAATTATAGGCTATAAACTAGCCATTGCCATTCAAGAAAAAGATCCTGTAGTTACAAAAATTATATGAAAACATAATTTCCTTAGCACTAGCCAAAAAAGAAAAGAAATATTAAAAATTATTAGGAAACAAAGTGCAAAGCAAAAAATATCATGCCATTGCACAGACACACAGAACTCTTATATATTAAACAGTGAGTAATTTGGAAATTGTAATAAAATAAAATAAAAATGTAGTAAAATAAACAGTGAGTTATTTAACCTGAAAAATTATATAGTAGAACTAGAAAAAGTAGAGACAAGAGAAAACTACAAACCAACTTTTTATGAGAAAAGAGTAAATAGAAAATTACTTTTCATGTTGGGAAAGAACGACTGTACGGAAACATAAATTAATGTCCATAAAATCATGAAATATGTAGAAAATGAAAGGAGAATGTTTATTCACTATTCATGTAGCAGAAAAACTTTTATCAATTAAAATTCATGCGATTTTTTATATAGAAAGAAGTTCTTTACACAGTTCACACAATCAGTTCTACAGTGAGGTTGAAACCAGGATGTAGTGGAATCCTAATGTATTAGTCTGTTAACAAAAGCAATTAGGCACATTTTTTTATGAGAACATTCTACTAGAATTGTCAGGCTCAATGAAGTAGATTCCTCTTCCAGTTCAGAAAGTTCTCAAGACTTACATTGCTGGATGAAGGTTATAACAAGGGGAGATTTGCCTTGCTTTCATAGTGGACTCTTTTGAAATATAGACCCCTTTTTTCAAGTGTCCATGATCTCTGTACACAGTCAAACTAAGATTGCACCAGATGCTTTTCTTCTGAGAAATACTGCTGGTGTTGTGAATCTCTAAGGTTTTACTGTTTCTGATAGAATGAGTACTTCATCAAATTTATTAAAAAAATTTCAGAATACGATGAAGATGAATTTTTCCAAAAAGGGTGGACTTGCATGTGCACAATTTTTTATTGGCTTCACTGTTATTAATCCTGTTTTCCCCATTTCTGATCAAAGCCACTTTTACACACAGACATTTGAAACACCTGTTTTTTCATGGTTCTGCTTGGAATTGGTGTGACACAGACCAGCTTGAACTTCCTGCTGAGCAGAAGTGTTAATGGGAGAAGTAATAACCCGAGGTTGTGAGTTCAATCTCTGTATGGGCCATTTACTTAAGAGCTGGACTTGATGGTCCTTGTGAGTCCCTTCCAACACAGAATATTCTGTGAATCTGTGAATTTGGATGTTGTGTCCCTTTCAGCTGTGGATCTAACAAGGCAAACAGTGACTGAGTCTGCCCTCTTGGCAATGGACTGAGGGACAGGTGTAACAGAGCTCCATCCCTCACAACATCAGACCCTTCCAAAGGGAAAGCAGCCTGGATCCAACCTCTTTACAGTAGACAAGCAAAAGAGAAACATGCAAAAATATGCTTGTTTTGGGGGAGTTTTCTTCTGTATTGGCACTGCAATTAATGTTTTCAAGGAACATTTTCAAGTTGATTAGATTTGGTTAGGGTATCTACGATAGCATAGGGGATGTGTCTTTATCAAAAACAAAGTTTAAAAGCCATGTTGGAAAGACAGTGCTCCTGTCCCACATTTTGAGTCTACGTTGTTACTCTCAGCAGGTCACTTCACTGTCTTGTGCTTTGACAGTACCACTTGACTGCCTTTGGGGATCCTTTCAGAACATTGTCTGTGTCAGCGCAAAAAGCTCCTTTGTTCTCATTTTTATTCACTTGTAATCTCAGAGTTAGGCAACCTGGAGAAGGAGCTATTGATGATGTCTTTCTGAGTTTAAAGAAAACTACAGACAATAATGTCTCTGTACAAAAGCAAATAGAGGTTGCCTACCCTAAGAAAGTTCTACTTCTTAATAAACAGGTTAAATTGTTTCATATGATTTTTTTTTCTTACTAAGACTGATAGCAAGAGAAAAGTTTTAAAACTTTTTTGATCAGAAATGCAAATTCTTATCCATCCTTACTTTTTAATTAACTTTTTAATTTTCAAATACAAAGATAGTGTTGATGATGACTGGTAAGCTTGGGCTGAGAAATGTACTGATTTCTTTTGAAATCTGTAGAGAAATGAATCTCAGGGTACAAATGAAATGATAATTGAGATTTCAGTTCATCAGGGTTCAATTCAAAAAAATAAATGATCAGTTTCACAGATTGCTTCTTAAGGTCTTCTTCTGTAACACACAACTGTTCAAGACTCAAATGACAGTTAAATTTATTATAATTTTTTCTAATATTACCATTGTCTCAATCCCAGAAAGGTGCAGTCAGGATCAGAACCTTACTGTGTTCAACTCCAGAAGCAAGGAGAAGGAATAGTCACCCTTTTTAAAACCACACAGCTGCTTTTAGAGCTCTCAATCACCTTCTTGACTCCTAACTTGACTATATAGGAAAACTGGTGTCCTAAATACAACTGCCTATACTTCATTTAATTGGTTACAGCATCCTAAAGCAGACTATTTCAATAATTGAATCCATATGCACCAGAGTAAAGATGAACAAATTTCTGTTCCTTACTGAAGGAATATAGAAGCTGATAAAAATAAATTAATGAATAGAAGCCCCTAACATAAATGATTTACTTAATATGGTATGTCTGCAGAGAAAGTAAGGTGTTCCTTGAGATCCACAAAGCCATCAACTGGCAGTGCCTACTCCTTTAAGGGCTGGAGTTCTGGAGCTACATATCCTGAAACACAGGAAAACTACATTTTCTGAAAGTCCAAAATCATATCATTACAGGAGCAAAAAGTCATTAAGGTTGGAAAAGACCACCAATAACATTGGCTCTAACATTTGTCTAAACACCACCTTGTCAATTAAACCATAGCACTGAGAGCCACATCCAGGCATTGCTTGAACACTTCCAAGGATGGTGAATCCACCAAATCCCTCTGTAGTCCATTCCAATGCCTAGGCACTCCTTCAGTGAAAAAATTTTCCTGGATATCTAACCTGAACCTGTCCTGACACAGTTTGAGGCAATGCCTGCTTGTACTGTCACTTGTTGCCTGGGAGAGGATGCCAGTCCCCACCTGGCTACAGCCTCCTTTCAGGGAGTTGCAGAGAGTGATAAGGTCACTCCTGAGCCTCCTTTTCTCCAGGATTAACAAGCTCAGCTCCTTCAGCTGCATCTCACATGATTTATTCTCTCTACCCTTCCCCATCTCCATTGATCTTCTCTGAACTTACTCCTGCACCTCAATGTCCTTCCTGAATTGACGGGCCCAGAACTGTAAACACCACTCAAATTATGGCCTCACCAGTACCCAGNATTTTCAAGTTGATTAGATTTGGTTAGGGTATCTACGATAGCATAGGGGATGTGTCTTTATCAAAAACAAAGTTTAAAAGCCATGTTGGAAAGACAGTGCTCCTGTCCCACATTTTGAGTCTACGTTGTTACTCTCAGCAGGTCACTTCACTGTCTTGTGCTTTGACAGTACCACTTGACTGCCTTTGGGGATCCTTTCAGAACATTGTCTGTGTCAGCGCAAAAAGCTCCTTTGTTCTCATTTTTATTCACTTGTAATCTCAGAGTTAGGCAACGTGGAGAAGGAGCTATTGATGATGTCTTTCTGAGTTTAAAGAAAACTACAGACAATAATGTCTCTGTACAAAAGCAAATAGAGGTTGCCTACCCTAAGAAAGTTCTACTTCTTAATAAACAGGTTAAATTGTTTCATATGATTTTTTTTTCTTACTAAGACTGATAGCAAGAGAAAAGTTTTAAAACTTTTTTGATCAGAAATGCAAATTCTTATCCATCCTTACTTTTTAATTAACTTTTTAATTTTCAAATACAAAGATAGTGTTGATGATGACTGGTAAGCTTGGGCTGAGAAATGTACTGATTTCTTTTGAAATCTGTAGAGAAATGAATCTCAGGGTACAAATGAAATGATAATTGAGATTTCAGTTCATCAGGGTTCAATTCAAAAAAATAAATGATCAGTTTCACAGATTGCTTCTTAAGGTCTTCTTCTGTAACACACAACTGTTCAAGACTCAAATGACAGTTAAATTTATTATAATTTTTTCTAATATTACCATTGTCTCAATCCCAGAAAGGTGCAGTCAGGATCAGAACCTTACTGTGTTCAACTCCAGAAGCAAGGAGAAGGAATAGTCACCCTTTTTAAAACCACACAGCTGCTTTTAGAGCTCTCAATCACCTTCTTGACTCCTAACTTGACTATATAGGAAAACTGGTGTCCTAAATACAACTGCCTATACTTCATTTAATTGGTTACAGCATCCTAAAGCAGACTATTTCAATAATTGAATCCATATGCACCAGAGTAAAGATGAACAAATTTCTGTTCCTTACTGAAGGAATATAGAAGCTGATAAAAATAAATTAATGAATAGAAGCCCCTAACATAAATGATTTACTTAATATGGTATGTCTGCAGAGAAAGTAAGGTGTTCCTTGAGATCCACAAAGCCATCAACTGGCAGTGCCTACTCCTTTAAGGGCTGGAGTTCTGGAGCTACATATCCTGAAACACAGGAAAACTACATTTTCTGAAAGTCCAAAATCATATCATTACAGGAGCAAAAAGTCATTAAGGTTGGAAAAGACCACCAATAACATTGGCTCTAACATTTGTCTAAACACCACCTTGTCAATTAAACCATAGCACTGAGAGCCACATCCAGGCATTGCTTGAACACTTCCAAGGATGGTGAATCCACCAAATCCCTCTGTAGTCCATTCCAATGCCTAGGCACTCCTTCAGTGAAAAAATTTTCCTGGATATCTAACCTGAACCTGTCCTGACACAGTTTGAGGCAATGCCTGCTTGTACTGTCACTTGTTGCCTGGGAGAGGATGCCAGTCCCCACCTGGCTACAGCCTCCTTTCAGGGAGTTGCAGAGAGTGATAAGGTCACTCCTGAGCCTCCTTTTCTCCAGGATTAACAAGCTCAGCTCCTTCAGCTGCATCTCACATGATTTATTCTCTCTACCCTTCCCCATCTCCATTGATCTTCTCTGAACTTACTCCTGCACCTCAATGTCCTTCCTGAATTGACGGGCCCAGAACTGTAAACACCACTCAAATTATGGCCTCACCAGTACCCAGTCAGGGGGACAATCCCTGCCCTGGTCCTGCTGGCCACACTATTGCTGACCCAGGCCAGATGTCATTGGTGTCCTTGGCCACCTGGGCACACACTGGCCCAAGTTCTGCCACTGTCAACCAGCAACACCAGGTCCTTTTCTGCCATGCAGCTTTCCAGCCACTATGCCCCCAGCCTGTGGCACTGCAGGGGGTTGTTGTGGCCAAAGTGCAGGACTCAGCACTTTGCTTTATTAAACCTCATAAAGTTGGCCTTAGCCCATCGATCCAGCCTGTCAAGACCACTTAGCATGTCTATGTATTGCACATATTAACACTTTAAATACAAGGAAAAATCCACATTCTCAATCCATGGTTCCATTTCCATCTTGGGTTTGGGTAGCAGATAAAGTTTGAAGAACTCAGTGAGTCTGGAAAATTACCATGTTCAATTAGACGTGGAAAGGTTTTGGGGATTTGATCACCGAGGATTGAGAAGGGTGCTGTTAGTGGCTGCACCACATGAAGGTGCCTGGAGGGTGGGTCCACACTCTTCCACCAGCACCAGCAGCAGAGAAGAATGAAAGCTGGGGTAGCAGTTGGAGCGTGTGACAAAGCAGTGAAGAATAAGGCTAATCAAGGGAAGAACTCTAAGCTTGGTCTGGATGTGGTCAAACAGAGGGATCTACTCAAGACACTCAGAATAATGACTCAGAAAAATGGTTCCAGCAGTCTGAACTGGCTGACTGGGAGTAGTGCATAAATGAGACCACAAAATGCAGAAGACTTATATGGATGATTAGTTACAACAGGTTATGCTTGATTTCAAGGAACATATTAAATAAGACTATCAAAATAACACTATTTTTTTCTCGTTAAAAAGCAGGAGGTGTCTATGGTCAAATTCCCATGAAACACAATATGCAATTTCCAATGTGTCAAAGGGCTGAAAACATCTGACTGCAGAATCTGTCCCATAAAAGCTGGATTAGTTTGAATATTTTTTAGTCCTCATCATAACTAATTTCAACATGGCAACAAAGGAAAAAAATTCCAAATGACTTATGATGGCTTTTTTTCCCATATAGATGTAGTGTTACAACCAGAAGCAAAATCTAAGATCATAGTTAAGCACATCCCATTAATGTCTGTCCCTGGGACACAGCAAACACAGTTACATACCTGAATCATAGAATTATAGAATGGCCTGGGTTGAGAGGGATGTTAAATATCATCTAGTTCAATCCCTCTGCCATGGGCAAAGACATCTGCTACTGAAACTGGTTCCTCAAAGCCCCATCCAAACTCACCTTGAACACTTCAGGGGATGGGGTATCCACAGCCATTCTGGATAACCTGTTCCTGTGTCTCACCATCCTCATAGTAAAGGACTTTTCCTCATATCTAATTTAAACCTACCATCTTTCAGTGTGAAGCAATTCCCTCTCATCCTGTTATTATATACCTATTTACACACCCTTGTAAAAAGTCCCTCTCCAACTTTCTTGTAGGTTCCCTTCAGGTAATGGAGGGCTACAATTATGTCACCCTGAAGTCTTCTCTTCTCCAGGCTGAACGGTCCCTGTTCTCTCAGCCTTTCATCACGGAAAGGTGTTCCATCCCTCTAATCAACTTGGCAGCCTCCTCCGGACTTGCTCCAAAAGGTCAATTTCCTTCCTGTGCTGGGGACCCCAGAGCTGGACAGAGCATTCCAGGTGGAGAGCTGGGCACTATGTGACTGACCCTCTGCTGCGGGTTGCCAAGGTCCAGATTCCTTCGGGGTAACAAAGATCCTCTCTACACCAGGCTACCTTCTGGAGGCTGCTTTGTAAGGGCACCCTATTACTGGTAAGCAAAAATTACAGACAACTAGTGTAGAAAGGAACCATAAAAATTAATGGGTTAAGGTAATTCAATTAACAATTTTAAGTTAATTTTTAATTGGACATAAATGTTGATTTTTCTATTTGGTTTTTCAACTCTACACACCTGACATTTATTTTGAGACAAAAGGAAATCTGAGGAAAGGAATGAAGAGGAAATATTCTTGCTTGAGCAAATTCCTGCCTGGCAAAAGGCTGCATTATGGGATACTGTATGTACACTTTTATACCTAGGCCATCAATCAATAATACAGCAGCTCAAAGAATCATAATTAAGTTTAACTATGTTGTAGACTTGTTATTTATTTAAAACCATAGAAACAAAAGACATGGATGTCTATGGCTCCGCATTGCCCCTCTCAGTAGCATATGGAGCCCACAAAGTCTGACATTCCAGAAAGACTATACTTCTTCTGATCCTTGCTCACACAGGAGAGAAAAAAAAGGGAGAAAAAGAAAGCCCCTGTTTTAATGCTGACAATATATTAAATGAAGAAATTAAATGAAAAAGTTCTGGGAGGGTATACATAATGATAAGGAAGTAAAATAGCAGTGGTTACATTTTCTATGGTAGACATAATTGATATGTTTGTTGTCTGTGATTCACACATTATTTTAAGTTTCTGAGGGGGATTTTTATTGCAAAATATTCTGCATTTTAAATACTATTTAATTATGGTTTGTTTCCTTAGGGATTATACCACCATGTGACTTTAATTTGGTATATACCCTAAGGGGCAGCATATTTTCAATTATGAAATATTTCCTCCAGAAACAATAATGGTTCAATGATTTATTGCAGGATCCTATTATAAGGTGCCTCATACAAGTGAAATCTGAAATGCAATTGGCTTAACAATATAGTATAGGCAGGACTAAAATGCATGTGAACTGAGCATATGGGCCTTTTTCACAAAAATCATATTTATATACTTTCATCCTTTGCATAATACTTCAATTATTATATCTTGAAAAAAGAACTTGGAAAGCTGAGAGCTATGAAACATTTACATTATTATCTCTTCAAAAAGTTCATTTTTGGACAAGTATCATTTGGATAGGGATTAACTTAATCAGAGATTTTGAATCTTCTTTACTTTAATTTTTAATCTCTTTTTAAAAATATGTCTGAATCTTAAAAAGGCCTAAACCTGTAGTCACAAAGCACTGCTTCAAAAAAGGGGAAAAAAAAGAAAAAAGAAAAAAGAAAGTTTTTAAAGCAGCCACCAGCTGTAAGAGAGATAGTGCAAGCAGCAGATTTGTGACAGAGTGGAGCATGAAACCCATCAGCTGATGAGTGAAAATCCCTGGTTTCTAATTAATCGAGGTACACAGGCCAAGGGATGAAGAGGATCAGGGAAATGAAATCAGGAAAAAGATACCATCAGTCATTTCTGCGGCCCATTGTCATACTTCAGAATCTGCTGTAATGAATCACTCAGGCATTCCACAGATACATTCAAATGGTGAAGAAAATTCATTGTCCGGTGAAGAGTGTTTGATAAAAATCTTTCTTTTCCCCCCTCTTTGTCAGAAGCCTATGATCAGAAAAGGAAATCCAGACAGCACAACAGGTGTGCTTTTGCAAGCCTGGTGAAATCTGCAAATGAACAGAGGCACTAAAGAATTTTTTTGTACTAAAATTTTACCAAAATGAAAAAAGTCACTTGTAAGAGCAGGCAGTGGTAAAATGCACTGAAAAAACCTGAAGATTAAGGGGATAAAAGGTATAAATGCTCTTCTGGTTGAGAAGTTCCTGTCCTGATAAAATCATCTTATATGGTAAGGGTGAACAACTATTTTTTTTTAGAATATTTTTGCCAAGTTTAGCATTTCTAGATATTGACAAGAGACAAAATAGTCTTGAAGAGCTACTAATCCATGAGCTAGCCCGAACTGTCATTCTAAAACTTGGAGAAGAGCAGGAACAAGTACCTTTTTTGAAAAGGGGAGAGTTTAATTTTGTTCTCACAGTTACTCGAGAACAAAGAAAGAAAAAAGGGTTTTGTTTTTTGTTTGGTTTTTTTCCTCTCTTATAGAGCACACAAACACACACTCATGCAAATACTGTGAACAAAGAGATGCCTACATTTTGGGTATCTGTTAGTTTCTCTCCTATCAGACTTGTGCAAAGGTTTTAGAATTTATGAGAATATTAGAGCAAAAGTCTTCACGAATTGAAATCCCCTTTAAAATTTTGAACAATTTTGTTTTGTTTTGTTTTGCTTTGCCTATGGCTCAACTTTTTGACCCTGAGCAGTCCTTATTTCAGTATATTTTTTAAAGTAGTGTCCCCCATTAGGTGACACCAGAATATAATTGTTTTTAAATAATCAGGTGCTACACTAAGACGTATAAGGATGGCTGATTCATTTTAGATTTAATTACCAAAATATAGGGGTTTTCTGTCTATAGTATCAATCACTGAGACACTTTATAGTTGATAATATTAAAATGGCAATAATGAGAATTCTACTTCATGATGAAAATAATTTTAATCATGGGTAGATTACAAATCCATTTACTGTTACGGTTACTGAGAATTCTATTATCTGCCTCCTTTTGTGAAAGATGTTG
Source organism: Chaetops frenatus (assembly GCA_013400775.1). Taxonomy (NCBI): domain Eukaryota; kingdom Metazoa; phylum Chordata; class Aves; order Passeriformes; family Picathartidae; genus Chaetops; species Chaetops frenatus. The sequence continues at coordinate 71,125 of VZTR01020068.1, read as the reverse complement.
AAACTTGTTTTCAGGAAATGTAGAAGATTATAGAAGTATGTGCTCTATGCAAAGTTTCTATCACAGCAGAGCAACAAAAACCTGCTTAATTCCAGGAACTGCTAAAGGTGAAACCCGCCAAATGATCTTGTAGCTGCATCTCTGTGTGAACATACACCTGGCTATGCAGATCTATTCATAGGCTCAAGGACAATGTGGGTAGCTGGTTTAGATTCTCACCATGATTTCTTCTACTCATGAACAGTACCTAGTCAGGTGGCCAGATGTTGCCTCTACAATGAAACTGTTACTAATTACTAGCTCCAATCTAATGTATAGACATAGATAATCTAGAGAGTTTTAGTTTTAGAGAGTCTTAGTTTTTCTGGTGGCTGTACCTCTGATGTTTTCCTGTGACTATGTACTTTACCATCTCAGTTACTTTTCCCCCTTTCTTTTTCTGTTTTATTGTTGTTGTTGTGTTGTTTTGTTTTGGGAGGTTGGTTGGTTTTTGGGGGTGTTTTTTGTTTGTTTATTTTTGTTTTGTTTTGGTGATGTTTTTTGTTTGGTTTTGTTGTTTTGTTGTTTTGGGGTTTTTTTAAATTCTGTTCAACACTAAAAAGCTACTGCTACAACAGGGCTGCCATTAGGCTGGGATTGCCTGTGTCTCCTCTATAAACACACTAAGGCTGCCACCATAGTTTCTTAGAATGGTTTGAGTTGGAAGGGACTTTAATGATCATCATGGTTCCAACCTCCCTGCCAGTAGAACAGGTTACTCAAAGCTCTATCCAGCCTGGTCTTGAACACTTCCAGGGGTGGGGCATCCACAACTTCTCTGGGTAACCAGTGCCTCACCAACCTCACCGTAAAGAGTTTTTTCCTAATATCTAATCTAAAAGTACCCTCTGAGTTTAAAACAACTACCCCTTGTTCTATCACTACATACCCTAGCAAACAGGACCTGTCCTGCTTTCTTGTAGGCCCCCTTTAGGTCCTGGAAAGCTGATCTGACATCTTTCCAGACCCTTCTCCTCTTTAGGCTGAAAAACCCCAGCTATCTCAGCCTGTCTTCATAGGAGTGATGCTCCAGCCCTCAGATCATCTTCATGGCCCTTCTCTGAGTTTGCACCAGCAGTTCCATGTCCTTCTGATAGGAGCCCCAGAGCTGGATGCAGTATTCCAGGTGGAGTTTCACTGGTGCAGAGCAGAGGGGGAGAATCCCTTCCCTCAGCCTTCTGGCCATACTTCTCTTCATGCAGCCAGGATGCTGTTGACTTTCTGGGCTGCAAGCACACACTGACAGGTCATACTGAGCTTCTCATCAACCAGTACCCTCAAGCCCTTCTTGTGAGAGAGTCTCTCCACTTGAACATCAAGCTACTGACAGCAACTTTTTGAGCACAACCATCCAGTCAATTTCTTATACATGAGTGGTTCATCCATCAAATCCATGTCTCTCGGGTTTAGAGACAAGGATGTTGTGTGGGACAGTGGCAAATGCTTTTCACAGGTCCAGGTAGATGATATCAGTCATTCTTGCCTCACCCACTAATGCTGTAACCCTGTCACAGAAGGCCATCAAATTTGCCAGGCACAATTTTCCTTTAATGAAGCCATGTTGGTTGTGATAAATCACCTCCTTGTTTTCCATGCGCCTTAGCAGCTTGCAGAAGCATCTGCTCCATGATCTTTCAAAACACCGAGGTGAGTATGACTAACCTGTCATTCCCCAGATCTTCCTCTTTTTTTCCTTTTTAAAAATGAGGGTTACATTTCCCCTTTTCCTGTCAGGGTGTGGCTTAACTTCTTTGTCTGCCAGTTCCCTCAGGACCCACAGATGCATCTCATCAAGTCCTATGGCCTTGTGCATCTTTAGGTTCCTTAGATGTTCTTGAATATAATCTTCTTCTACATGAGGTGGTTCTTCATTCTCCCAGTCCCAGCTTTTTCCTTCTGTTACTCAGGCAGTATGACCAAAGCACTTCCCCATGAAGCTTGAGGCAAGCATGGGGATGGTGAAATGAATCCCAGAGTCAATCTACTCTCAAAGTACTGTTGTGGCTTGAAGGGTTGAAGATCTCAGATAACTTCTTAGTCACAAAATGGCACTGAACTCTAAATGCCCTTAGCTGGCATTTGTACTGGGAGAAGTGGCTGGGACACAGAACAATTGGACAAGGGGATTTCTCAGGCTAGAAGTGATTTTTCCTGGAGCACACATGCTGCTGCTGCTGCTGCACCCCTGCAGTGCTGGAAGAGCTGTGATGTCTGAGAGTGGTTCCATTCCAATTTCATTTAAAACAAACAAAGAAACCACACTGAAGACATTTTAACACAGGATTTTGGACAAGGTCTTCTACTGCTGAAACAAATAGCATAAGCTTCACCCTGTTGAACCTTTTTCTGAAACCATGTGTGACTGTGTGTTCATATATACATTAGCACTGCTTTGATTATATCATGTAATGAACTCAGTGGATTTATTCTGGGTTTACACTATGGAGCTTCAGAGCAGAGTTTGGAACAATGTCTTGTCTTTAAGATGCCAGTTTTGTAAATGCCTTTTTTTTCTTAAGGATACTTATGAAAATTTATTACTGATTTTTCATGCATAACTTTGCAATGGAATCAGATTTTTCTGTTCCAGCTTCATCACTGTTTCTGAATTGGGATTAAAATTTTTTACAAACTTAGTGGAGAATCAGTTATCATCAAAGTCCCCAGGAGCTCATTTACTGGTGTGCAAACTGCGCCCCACACTGGTCCCCTGCTTTGGAGGAACTCAATGAATAAATTAAATTTCCAGAGACAGCCAGCTTTATAATCCTGGCCTACTGCTCTCCCTTCCTACTTGCATAATTTTTTATCATTCTGGGCTTCATTTTCTGTGTTTGGCCTCCGTTGCTGACCAATGGGTCTGGGGGGGAGGGACACTGGGGCTCAGCAAGTCTGGGAGCATGACGAACAGGGAGCAATGGGCAAAACAGTAGATGGTTACAAAAGCAGCAAAACACATTTGTAAAATCGCCTGTCTACGGAAAAAAACTGTAAAATATACTGTCTGCACCTTAATTTGCATGAGAAATACCATTAGTAAAATGAACAATAACAAATATGGAATCAATCTGGGTTTTTTTTACAAGAAACAGATTTCTTCTTTTTTATTATATCAGTCTCCTCAAATATATTGCTACTAAATCTTGTTAAACAACCATAATTTTATCTGAACAATAAAACTGTTGCTTTATTTTTTACCTTGTATTTTAAAAAGCATGAGATGAAAGAAAAAAAGAACTTTACATGTAGCCTGATCTTCTTTGAGAAAAAGTGATATAGCAACAGCAATGGAAAAAAAAAATCCTCTTAATCAGTCTATTTTGTAACTCAGAAAGACTATTTGGAAAGGTTTTCATCAAAGTGATTTTCTGCAGATATCTCATAGGTGATCAGGATAAAACCCCACAGCTTCAGCACTTCAAATATTTACCATATATATGTTTGCTTGAATCTTGATAAGGGTGAGATTTGGGACTTATGGACACTGAGATAGGGTGTCACCTGAGACATTCATCTGATTCTGAATGCAGACAGAAAGAAAGTGCCCAGGAGAGGCCAGAAAAAAAGGAGGGAGAGAGTAAGGGATACTAGGAATGGACAGCCCTTGTTCCCAGCTCTAATATCCCGCTGCAATTATTTTGTGGACATCCACTCCTTGCCTGCACAGGAGATAGGACTATAAGTGTATGTTATTTTTTAATTACAAGGGGGTAGAAAAAATCCTGATGATGGGCTGGAAGGTGCCATTGCATTGTTATTTTTTTCTTTCCCTTCGTTTGCTGATTATGTGAGCTGGGCTCCTTTGCTAGCCGATGATAAGCAGAATTTCCATGTTCTCTGCATAATTAATCCATCTCTGCCTCTCTTCATGCCAACTCGCCCGTTATCGCCGGCACATGCCTGAATTGCAAAAGAATCCGCTCTTCAATTGGAACTTATTGATATTCTAAGAAAAAAAAGAGAGGGGGAAAAAACTGAAAATCCTTAAGTTTAAGCCGCAGATTTTTAAATGGATTAATTTCGCTGCAATCGCAGCCATCTAAGGCGGGAAGGCAGGCAGAGCAAATTGAAAGCATCTCCATGTTTGCAGAATTGGGTCCAGAATGCTGAAATATACTGGCACAGTTCTCTTTTAAAGTCAGAAAATTACCATTCATTTACATCACATGAAATACTTTTTTATGCTAGAAATATTCAAGAGACGTTCCTTAAATGCCTGCTAATGCTAGATAACATTTCTAACTTTCAACATTTTGCTAGACTTTGATATGACATGATAGGAATGCCTGCCAGTGTGGAATATTATATGTACCCGTAATCTCTTTTTATCACATATTTAGATTATATCATCCTCTCCCTAAACCATCCTGAAGTAGTCTTTAAACAATGTACTCTGTAGGCTCCTATTTTGTATGGTTACATGAGCCAAACTTGGTAGGGTACATTTAGACTTAGTCCGGTACGAAGGGTTTTTTTAAAGTGACAATACACAATCCTAAAAATACAGTTCATCTTTTTCTATCTTTCACGGAGCTAGGTTGCATTTCTTAGAGTCTTTTCTACATTTAGAAATTCTGTTTTCACATATTTATAACCTGTGATGTGTTTTGTTATTTTGATGCAGCTCTTGAAAATTGTACTTACATTTTAAAAGGGCTCAGCTGTACTCCATACCAGCCTGGCACTGCATGTGGAATAACAAGAGCTAGTGGCAAGCTAGGACTTCTCCTCTTCTCTCTCTCTCTTTTTCTTTTTTTTTTTTCCCTTCAAATATTATCAAAATCCAAATATTCTTCTCCTTTTATTTCTCTAACACTGCACTCCCATCCTTCATTTCCTTGGCCCTAGGAAGCAGCAGCATTCGGCAACACTGAGAGATTTCTTCAATGCCTCAGCTAAGCCACAATGTATCTGGCATTCCATGCCCATATGCTAGAAATTAGCAATTTATGCTGCTGTAGAAGAAATGTTGGCACTCACAGTTAACAGAGGGGGAAAAGTTGCTACACCGACTGAAAATGGAGATTTAGCTGATAAGAATTTTCTGTTGTTATTAGACAGATGTCTTTCATTCAAAAAATACTTGGGGAAAAAAATAGAGGAACTCACAGGCACATATCAGAGAGAAAAAAAAAGAGACATACAGCACAACAATGATATTTGTGGCAACATCTGTTTCAGATACAAAACAATGAGTTAAATACATGGTTGGGCCACCTTATCCTATAAAATTAGCACTTGTAATGAATTTTATGTCACTAGTAAGTAAAGAAAATACCACTGTTCTTGTTTGGATTCTCAGGCAATAAAAAGCACTATACAAGAATTACTAGTGATCACATTAGGATATATTTTTATATAGCAGAAAGAGAACAAAGAAGGTTTTCTGGTTGCTTCATAATGATTGACAGTCTTAAAGCACCAGTGAACTTGAGGATATTTCTAGCATATTAAAATTTTAACATTACAGTTTTGGGAAAATCAAAATGTTTGAAAATGCTTGATAGAGAAAGGTAGTTATTTTTACATTCAACTCTATAAGCTGCTAAGAGAAATAGCTAAAACTGTATTTAAAATAATCAAAATTTTTAATCATCTTTGATATTGTATACTTAGCACATGAATAAAATCTCTAAAGAAAAAAATTTCTGTGTTCTTTCTGCACATATCTATAGCATCAATAATTAAATAATAAATTAATAGCCAGTATTAAAAATTACTGGAAATAGTAATTTCCAATTGTGTATTATTTTGTTAAAAATAACAGTTTTCAACTTAATTTGGGAGGAAAAAAAATAGTACAAGATTACGTAAATGTACTGCATAACATCACAGAACTTCCTAATCTCTTACAGTGAAATCCTGGTTCTTCTCAAGTCAATCACAAAATTCATATTGCCTTNTAATTAAAAACTTATATCTTTTATACTTTTAATATATATTTATATTCCACCTTTTTATTATCATCCTATCGTACATAATAGTATTCTGTAATAATTATTTAAGATACTACAAATTTCCATGCTGATTTGGGAACCAATATTTCTGTACTAATATTTTGAAGGATTTTGTGGAATACTTTTTTGTATCTGAAAAGGATGGCAACAGCCACAGCAGTGAGAAAAAAAGGGATTTGTAGCACACAACAATCTTCCAGTTATTCAGCATATTTCAGCCTTTGTTTCAGATGATAAATATAAATTTCTCAAGCTCCTTGTTATCAATCTCTGTATTGATTCGGCCTTTTAGAAGATCAACATGTAGAAAAATAAAAAAANGAGGAAAAAAAATAGTACAAGATTACGTAAATGTACTGCATAACATCACAGAACTTCCTAATCTCTTACAGTGAAATCCTGGTTCTTCTCAAGTCAATCACAAAATTCATATTGCCTTTAGTTACACCTGCATTTTAGCAAAATTTTAGTAGTAAAATCATATTTAATTAAGCTTATACAACAGTTATTGTTGATTATTTATATCAGAAAGTTTCTTCTAATAGTTTATACTGCAAACTTACAGCACTGACATAATTAAACCACACAAAAATTTCAAACATGCTAAACTTATTTTAGCTGTAAATAAAAT
>VZTR01020068.1:29058-64446 GCA_013400775.1 Chaetops frenatus | reverse complement strand
AAATAAAAAAAGAGATCAGTGCTCAGCAGAAATGTACCCTCATTTAAAAGCCTAGATTCAGTGCAAATCAAATGACTGTAATTTATCCATGCATGGCATTGCCTAGCATTAATCTATCCTCAATTTTATAACTGGAAAGCAACTGTAAATGAATTACCAATTGATTTGTAAATTTTTCTTAGAGAAATTTCCTTGCTCCTTCTGAAAATATTACTCTGTTTAATTTAGGGTTTCTAGGTTTGTTCAGTATATGAATTCCATTTGATGTGCTGGTCATCTTTAGACAGTTTTGCAGTGACACCCGTACCAAGGAAGCTGGGAACCCTTTTCATTCTCTCAATGCTTGCCCATTGCAGATTGAGCTACCTGGCAGGAAATACAGCATAAGCAACAGATTTCAACACATATCAGCTACGGTCAAGAGATGAATCAGAATCCTACGGAATGCCATAGATGCAGAGGGATTTGCCAGGCTGCATTCAGAATATAAAGGTTTTATTGTCTGTTCTGGCAGGCATGCACCATCTACAGTGTAAAGACTGACTGATATTTAGAATCTTTGGAAAGCTGTTGTGCCTACCCACTTTCACCCTGCTGAAGTCATGAAAGAAAACCCAAAGTCCTCATTATGATGGAAGTGTGGCATTGAGTGTGGCTTGTTATAAGGTGCCCATTGTGTTAACCTTAGTAAGGGCACCTAAGAAATCAGTGGTGGCATGCAGCCCACAAAGAAAGGCCCCTAGCAACCAAGGCGACAAAATACTGTGGGCAAACGCAGAGTATTTGATTTGTCCATAATAATCCCTGCATAGGTTCGATTAAGACAATTTGCCATCTTGTTATTACAAAAATAATTTTAGTAAAGAATAACACAAAATCATAACTCAGTCTGCACAACTAACCGAAAAACTACCCTCCTGTAAGAATAACAGCATAGATGCAATGAGAACCTCTCTTTGGAAAGGAGCCTTGATGGGGGTCCTCAAATGATCTGTGGTTTAAGAGATGATGGGTGAGATTACCTGTACATGTAACCTCCTGCTGGAGATATGTAGCAGGAAGACTACATAACTACTAGGGAGTTGTGAGGGAACAAACATACTCAGAGAAATCTAGCTGGCAAGATGTCTCCCTTCATTTTAATAAGAATAGATTTGCATTTTCCTTTTATATCTTGCTCAAAAATATACCTTGACTCCAACTCTGACCTCCAGGATGAACTATTACCAGCAATAGTAAATAAATAACTTGCCAGATATTATCACACATTCTTCTGTCTAGGTGTTTAGGTCTAAGATAAGTGTTTAGGTTTAAGAAAATAAAAAATTTTCCTATGTACTGCAATATGGTCAACAAGGTATCCATGAAATTCTCGGTGAGAGATCTGGGGAGCTTTCTCCCCTACCTTACTCTCTCTCATTTGTTTTCCTTGGGACCTGGGAAGAAAACTAAAGCATGTATAATTCTGAACTCATTCTATGAAACTAAAGTAAATAGACTATAAATTTTGTTCAATGAAACCAAAGTGAATAGACTACACACAACTTTCAGTAAATGTGAGACTGTCTCTTAAAAAGCATAAAGTTATAGGTAAAACGCTGAATTTCTTTTCAGGGTACAATCAACTGGTTTTTTTCCACAAATCCTGGCACAAAGCTACAAAGTGGTTTTCTTTATTAGAAAAAAAATATAAGATAAAATTTTCAAAAACAGGAATTACACTTTAGGTACAAAATGTGTATTTTTACCATTGTATAAAAAAAAAAGGCCAGAAAAAGTAGAAGAAATCAAACCTTTTCCCAGCACAATATATTAACAAAGGAATATTTGCATGAAAAATCCATAAATACATTTAATCTTAAGCTAAAATTTCTGACAGAGGAAAAAAAGTAGAGCATTTCCTGGAACCAGGATTGCCAGTGTGTGCTTTATGGACTCACCTTGATTGTTTGTTATTTGTTGAGAGCTGATTGGAATCAGAATCAGATTCAGCCATCCTCTCTGGCCCTGGGGCAGTTTGACTCAGGAACAGGAGTGGAGTAAGCCCAATTCAGACAGAATGCTTTGTAACATTCACTGGTCAGTGATATACAAATGTAGTGGCACAAAATCCCCACTGCATTCACATAAGCTTTCCAAAACCATACTTGAGGATAGGACTTGAAAATGGAAGGTGGCCTTTGGCAAAGGGGGCAACCATTCCAAAACTAGAAGGGCAAATGGATGCAGGAACTAAAATAGCTACTGCAGAAATAAGAGATGAGGGTTTCCAGCCTATTGCAAAAGAAGAGGGTCCTTCTTGGAGTAAGTGGGTCTTGTGCTCAATTGAATCACAAGAACAGGCCATTGAATATTTCCCTCTTGGTGCCACATCTGCACAACTGTTCTGTTGCGTGATTACAGATACACCTCAACGATGAAGCACAAATCCCCAGAGGAAAAACTTTCCACTGCAGATCTGTTCCAGGGCAGATTGCAGCCTGGTAATAGAAAAGGCAGAGACGCAGACTTGCCAGCATTTGACAAATCACAGTAAATCTCTTTGCCTCGGTGAGATAGAGCAAGGAAAGCTCAACTGTCTGAATCTGTGGCATCTAATGAACAGGAACACAATTACCTCAAACTGTTAACAAAGGAAAAACTGTTTTTTCCAAAGCTAAATTTACTATGGGCTACAGCAGCTCATAACAAAAGTAAAGCTAAAACTTAGACAGAACTGAGCATATTTTTTATTTTTCCATTTGAAACCTGGGATTATTTCCTCCAGGCATTTGGAAGGACAATGCTAGCAGAACCCTGTTTGCCAGTAAAGCTCAGTTTTGGAAACCACCATCAGTCAGCATGAAAATGGGTCCAGTGGTATGGAAATGAGCTCATTACTATTATTTTTCTGCTGGCACGAGCACAATTTATGCTTTTAGAATTTTGAAAAGCGGGACATGAATTGCAAAGAAATAAATGAGTTAACAATATTAAACCGTCGGTTGCTAATTACTGAGCAATCCAAACCTGCGTCTGGAATGACATGCTCAGACATCCAGCTGGACCTCAGGCCATATGCCATCCTAGATCCTCACATGCAGCTCCCACTACTGTCAAACACTGCAGTGTTGGGTAAAAAGTTCAGTGCACAGATTAAAATATGGCCAGGGATGTGTATTTGTAGATACTTTGAAAAGAACAATAAATATCTGCAATCAAAATGAAAGGATGAGAGCTGTAGACAGCAAGGTAGGAAATCAGTCTGAATCATTGTTCTTGTTTCACTCTCATTGCTTTGTTTGGAGCAAAAGTATCCAATAACTCCGGTGCTGTTTTTTCTCCATAAGGAGGCTACTTACATAGATTTAGAATGTTACTTCATCCTAGGTACCACATTTCAGCTGCCATAGATCACATTTGTAATTGTTCAATGTAAGAAATGAAGTTTATTATCTACTTATTGATCCCGAGGTATAATACTTGGCAGAAAGAAACATAAAGAAATTTCTAATATAATGTAGTAAGTTTTAATGGTGTAATTCCAAGGATAATAATATTGCTAAAAATATTATTCCCCTAAGTATGAAAAGTCATTTACCTTTAGCTCTAGGTTTCTTCTTGGTCCTAGCTAAAATATTAACTTTTAATTTATTTGAATTGTATTTCTTATCATGTATTTTCCAGATAAAGACCACCTACATTAAAAAGAGTACATATGCTTAACTAAACCAGATATTCTATGGTATCTTCTTGTAACAATGAAGATTTCATTAAGTGTAGTCTTCAGTGGTATGATTTCCTACATTTATGTCATATTATCTTGCAAATATAAGAAATAACCCATCATAAATAAATTTCAAAATAATTCAGAGAAGTCTTTAGAAAATATAGGTCTCTGATTTTCATTTGCACAAATATATTTGCTTACATGTGTTGCACTTACAAATTATTTCAGCCTGGATCAGTGATTTGGTGTTGACCAAACAGATCCAACGTTGTAAATTTGCTGGTGATCACAACCATGCAATCAGTTGCAATAAGGCAGAAGAACCTGCAAGTTTAGAACAACTCCCACGAATTAAGCAAATACCCTGCTCTCCTTTTAGATATTTAGTTGTTATTCTGATGGGTTTAAAACTGTGGCCAGGGACAGCACATATTTTGTTAGTTTTTCATGTGGAAAAACTGAAAATACCCAGCAACTTACATCAAGATTTCCTTCATGATGCTTTCAAACATCTTTAATTCTTACTCATACAAACAGTACAAAAGTGCAGTCATATAACTAGACTTAAATGAGAGACATTTAAATAACTAAGAAGCAGCTGGAATTACAGAATCCTTTAGGTTGGAAAAGACCTGTAAGATCCTGAAGTCCAACCACTAATCCAGCACTGCCAAATCCACCACTAAAACACATCCCTAAGTGCCACATCTACAAGTCTTTTAAATAAATTCAGTAATGGTGACTCCACACATTCTTGGGCAGCCCGTTCCAGTGCTTGACAACTCTTCCTGTGAATGAACTTCTCCTAGTAATCAAGCTGCCCTGTAACAACTTGAGGCAATTTCCTCTCATCCTATCCCATGTTACTTGGGAGAAGAGACTCACTCCTACATCGCCACAACCTCTTTTCATGGAGTTGTAGAGAATGACGAGGAATTCTCTCAGCTTCCTTTTCTCCAGGCTAAACACTGCAGCTAAACACCCCCAGCTGCTTCAGCTGCTCCTCATGGCACCTGAGCTCCAGACCCTTCCCCAGCTCCATAGCCCTTCTCTGGACTTTCTCCAGCACCTCACTGTCCTTCCTGAATTGAGGGTCCCAGAACTGAGCACAGGATTCAAGCTGTGGCCTCTCCAGTGCTGAGTACAGGGGGATGATCCTTGCTCTAGTCCTGCTGGGCACACTATTTCTAGTCCAAGCCAGGATACCATTGGCCTAGTCAAAGCAGAAGCCCATAAAGGACAAAATATCATAGTAGAAAGATTTGAGTAATAAAATTTAAATTCCGTCAAAGAAAATGAACATTCCTTCATATACAGATACATTAATAACCTGGTGGCATCTCTTAAGAAAAAGTCCTCTATGATTCGGACTAATATTTTTCATGCAGCTAGTCAACACTGTATCTGAGAAATGTGAATCCAAAATAAAGGTTACTCTACTAGCTAAAAGCTGGATATTTGCACATTTGTTCCCAATATTCATTAAACATTTTCATGCAGAAAACAATAAAGAAAAATCCCATGGAAAGCTGAAATCCTAAGCAACCCATTTTCCACTTTAGGAGGAGTCTCAGTGACCATTGTGAGCCTTATTATTGCTTTATATATGGAAATTACTAGCTCTTAAATTGTTCTGTTGCAAATCTGAAACATGCAACAATTTACATTACAGTAATATTTAATAGAGAACTGAGAATTCTGAGACAGTTTACAAGTGGAGCTACTATTACACTTGTTGTAACATCTTTCCATTAAAAAGGTAAAAAATTGGATTAATAGCTTCATGACAATGTTTCTTCTTAAAACCTGCTCTTTCCATGCAGCAAAACATAAATGCTGTATACTGTACCAATATTAGTTTGTTCTAAAATACTACTTTTGTCCCCCAAAGTCTATGGTGTAACATAGTCTGCATTCTATTGCACTAATTCATGTTATAATAACCTAACAAATAGGGAACTTTAAACAACTCACACCAATGTACGTATGTTTGTGTGGGAACAAAACCAAAGATCCCTCAAAATCCATGCAGTCATAATAAATTTGTAGATTCCAAAATGTCATGTATGGCAGATATTATTAATTTGAAAGGGAAAATAATTTCACATTTCTAACTGAACATGTGCTTACTTACAAATTACATTATAATTACATAATTTTGTCCTCTCTGTTAGTTATGCATACTGCTAGAGAAAGCTGGGGACAAATCTGCAAAACACCTGAAGAAAATGTAAAGGATATCTGGCATACCCTGATTTACTTGGAAGTTATTGTAAAAGTTGCAATAGCTAAAAGGTATTGATTTTTTAAATAAATGTGTACTTTAAAGATGACAGCCTGTGTTAGAGCATAAGTGTAAATTCAAATTATCTATTGCTTTACTATAAATCATCAAGTTCAGTTATTAATTATGGTATTCAATGGTTTTATTGCCATTTTCACGTATCTTCAAAAATATATTAATGACTGATAAAACTGGAGGTAGATACTACATATAGTATACTACTGAAATATACATTTTTTGAATGACTATGATAATAATCCATCAAATATAGGATATTACTTATTTTTGCAGGAGATATAGGAGATTAGGATTCTTCTGAGGAAAAAAAAGGACTCCTCAGAAATACAAATTCTGATGTCTGTAGTGTCATGTACGAGATAGTTGCTGTTGCTTAGGACTGAGGCAACTTGACTCAGAAGGCAAAAGTATTCTTTCATTTGATATAAACCTTTTGATTCCATTTTCTGCTCTATTCAAAAGTCCTGTTGAATATCTAGATCTCTTGCTGCAAAATTCCACCCTGAACTGCAGGTGAATGAAATGAAATCCAGTCTGTTGACTGTACAAGAGAAGGGTATCTGGACAAAAGGTTACAGGCAGCTGATAAAAATCCACTTCTCAGTAGAATATGTGCAGAACCAGTAAAAAAAACCTCACTTTATAGTAGTTATGATTGCTAATACCCTCGTGTAGGTAAGTGAAGCATATCTCATGCACCTTGTTTGTCTTGCCTATCCTTGCCAGCTTGCCAAGCATATTTAGGTTCAGGAGTTCCTCCAGTTTGGAGGACAGGCTTCAACCATCTGAACCTGCATTTGCAGAGGGTGGACTGGCAGTGTGTCTGTTTGGGATGTGCTCTGGAATAATTTTGCTACTGTTAGTCACTTGGTGAGTAGTTTGGGAACTGAGTGCATATGCTAAAGCAGTTGCCTGCATCAGGAGGAAAAGATCTGCATCCTGCAGCTTGAAGATTTGTCGAATAGAACCCTACCAGGACAACTGCAGGGTTTTCTTGGTATGTGCTCATACTCTGTGTAAACATTTTTGTGAAAATACAAAGTGCCCTAAAATTTAAAGGCCACCAAGAAAAGATGGTACCACTTTAGGTGGTTGTGTATAAGCATGTTTCTATGGTCCTATTGAAAAACTAGTTTATAATTAGTTTATTATATATAAAAATATATATGCTTTGGTTTTAATGAGTGTTATAAAGTAAGATCCCATTAAAAAAAACCCTGAACCAAAAATTATGCCAAAGGAGTGTTGTTTACCTTCATACAGTAAAGGCAGAAGAATTTATTGCTAACTGTACTTAAAATCCCCTCTGCAGGAAGTATAAGAACATCCTCAAAGATATTTAGATTGCTGGTGCATATTTTCTAATGAGCTTGTTTGTGATCATCAGCACTTAGATAAAGCCTTTAGAAAGGACAGAATAAATGGGGTTTTTTAATACTCTACTGTATTTCATGAATTATGGATTTTATAAAAATACATGATTTTTCACACTATGTATCTTGAGAAGCTTTAAAACATTACATAATTTGCATCTTGGATAATGAAATTTTCATTAATAAATATATAAATCATAAATAATTTGCTCATACAGTGTAATGTAGCAGTTTAATACATACTCCTTGACTTTTGTAATCAGGGAGTCCCCTGATGAAAAAATAGCACAATATTAATTACCAGCACCATCTGTGCTAAACAATAGGAAAAACAATATTTTAATACAATGACTTCATGCATGTCAGTTATCTTCAACATTAAACCCTGCAGTTTTGTTGATGGGGTTTACCTTCTACTCATTTAAATAACTGATGTTCTTACAAAGGTTAAAACTATGAATAAATGAATTAAAATTAAATATAATGAAAAATACCAATAGATATAGTATGGATTAAGTTAATTCATCAAATAAGTGACTACGCAGGTATAGATACACCTATATTTACACATGTATTTTTAAATTTCCCTACAAATATTTCAACAAAATTATTATTTACATGCTTATTACTCTCAGAAGACTAATGTTCAACTTCTAAGAGTTTAGGGGGGGTTGTGGTTTTTTTGATGGGTTTGTTTATTTGTTTTTTAAATTAGCACAATTCTATATACATAATCCTTACAACATAAATATCTACTTGTCAGTATTGTGAACATAACTTGTTTTGATACACACAAAAGTATTTAAGGTGCATTTAGTATTCTTGATATGTGAATTCAGGTGAGTTTGCTTTCTCTCACTATAATAGCAAAGATGTTACTCTTATACATCCAGGTGCTGATTTTGTTTAATGATTTAACGAGCTTAAAAAGTATGCTAGCTAAATCAAAGCTACACCTATGAATATATTTCCTTCCTGAAAAATTCTGCCATAAGAGCCAGACAGGGGTATTAGGATAAGGACAGCATTCAAATTCACTGACTGAGTTTGCCATGGGAAAATCTTAAACACAGATTCCTTATTTCGAAAGTGCCTCACTTATACCCATGCCCATACCACCAATGTTCAACATCCTTCTCTCTGCAGAGTCTTATTATTTATTTACTTCTGACACAATAATTTTCTTCCAGTAAATTGTCATCCAGTTCTAGTTCTATTTATGCATATGCCAGTTACCAGAAATGGTTTTAACCATATCTATCATATATTGAGGTTGTCTATTGACTTTCAACTTCCCCCATAACATCTGTTTCAATATTTCAGTACTTCAAGATTCCATTGGTATTCATGGCCTTCAAAGGTACATGTCAGAATGCTAAGGAACCACAATAGGCTGTGTCCCAAAAGAGTGATTTTATTTCTGCATGCATATGTTTTTGGTGGTAATTATTCAGGTTTCTTATTAAGAATTTTCACTTGCTGATATACACACTTTCATAAGTAGTGTGTATAACATTGTTTGTAGGAATTTACCTGAGAGGAGACAGTAATGAGACTTCCAAATCTTTAGAAACTGCCCAGAGTGTTTATTTACCATAATAAAAATTAACTGCTTATTTACAGCCATCAGCTCACCTACTGAAAGGTAGTGTGAATTCTCCCAGTCCCTGGGCAATCTGCTTCTCCCAGGCCTCCAGTAAGGTGAACGTTATTCTCTGGCAGTGTATATGCACCTGACTGTGTGAAAGGTAGGCTGCTCCCTGCTCTCTGCATGGTGTCCTACCCATACTGCAGCTGGCTGATTTTCAGGCTCTTCCATACCAGACATGGAGAGCCACAACATTGGCTTAGAATCATGGAATTGTTTAGGTGGGAAAACACCTCTCAGATCTTCGAGTCCAACCACTATGTCCCAAAGGGCCACATACCTCCAGGGATGGTGACTGCACCACCCCTCCAAGCAGCCTGTTCCAATGCTTGACAACCCTTCCTGTGAAGAAATTCTTTCTGTTGTCCAACCTGAACCTGCTCTGGCACAGCTTGAGGCCATTTCCTCTTGTCCTGTTGCTGGTTGCCTGGCAGAAGAGCCTGACCCTTTCCTGGCTACAACCTCCTTTCAGGGCATTGTAGAGAGCAGTAAAGTCACTCCTGAGACTCCTTTTCTCCTGACTAAATACCCCCATCTCACTCAGACACTCCTCATATGACTTACTCTCCAGACCCCTCACCAGCCTTGTTGAAGGAGACAATGGCTTTGCAGACATCTGCTTTGTGCTAGAGTTGAGTGACAAGCCAAGGAAACCATTCAGACAGAGCCATAATTCTTTTTAATGCTATGTATTAGAAACACAGGTATATAGGAAGGCTTTGCACTTATGAACTGTGACATACTGGTACTCAGCAAATAGCAATATTTTATTGTGACATCTCCAGATACTGTCTCAGGGATTCTATACTCTTGCTGCCAGTGGATTCATGTACAAGCTAAATCCATTCAGGTATTCATCTCCTTACCTGGGCTATCGTGGTCTGCTACAAAAGTTGCAAATCTCATCAGATACTCCCTAAGGGCAACTAAACATTGCAAATTCTGTCTAATTTATTTTTCTTCCTCATTTTGATGTATGTTTTTATGTATGTTTTGTGGCCACTGCTGCATTTCCATATCAGTAATTCCTTTCTTGAACCATCCTGGCTATTCTTACCTCCAAGTGTTTTTTGGGGATCATTGAAAAGATTTATTTCTCCTTTGCAACCTAACAGTTTTCTCAGTTATGAACATGACTCGAGGTTGATATCTACTTCCATCCCTGAATAACTCATAGCTTTTTCTCATTTCATGTTACTGTGATTTTTGTTAATTTATTAATTAAAGGGAACCTCCTCAAAATAATTTTTCAGATTCTCACCTTTTCTTCTTCTCAAAGAAAATCTCCTCCTGCAGTTTGTCCAAGTTTGTGCTATTCAGTGCTCACTTTTCCCAATGTCAGTCCAGACTGCAAATGGACCATTATGTAGAATTCACTTATTGCTCTCAGTGATTAGGTGACTTCCTCTTTCTGCTGCCTGCACTTCATTATTTCCTCCTACTCTCTTAGATCTAAGTGCTTCTTCTGGCAACAGTAGTTTTCTCACACATGCAGATCATTTCTATGGCTCTCTATACTTAAATTTTTTTTATCTGATTCCAATATATTATTACAGGCAGTCTTACTCTTGCCTATACAACATATTTTTCACTTTTTTAGTGGTGACTTCTGTTTTATGTCAAGGCTTTTCTTCTGAGGATTATCAGGTCTCTTCCATTCTCTTTTCAATGTATTTCTACTTCCAGAGCCTTACTTTCCCTTGCTCTTTTCTTTCTGCTTGTTCCTTCCTCCCAGTTGACCAATAATTATTTTCAAAATATTATTCTATTTTTCATCTTTTGCTTATCTTCAATGATTTCTGCCCATCGTTATCTTCTCTACCTTGCTTAACTATGCAAATCCAAAATCTTAGCCCCTCTACTCAACACTACTGGAAAAAAATACTTTGTCTCTATTGAGACTACTTTTCTATGGTGTTACAGTGAATCAACCCCTACAGTTTGCTTTTTAGCCCTTAGTTTAAATTATCCATTGCCTTCTTCATTCTTCCTCACTACTCATATTCTCTACTTAGAATCATGGAATGGTTTAAGTTGAAAGGGACCTTAAGGATCTTTTAGTTTCAATCCTACTGCCATGGACAGGGACACCTCCCACCAGACCTGGTTTCTCAAAGTCCCATCCAATCTGGCTTTGAAAGCTTCCAGAGATGGAGCATCCACATCATCTCTGGGCAACCTGTGCCACAGCCTCACCACCCTTGCAGGAAAGAATTTCTTCCATAAAATGACGAAAAATGAGGACATGATCATAGACACTTCATGCACTACAGAGACGATCTCACTTGCCTTGAATATCCAAATAGTTATGCCGATAATACCAGAGAAGCATTCTGCCTTAGATTTCTGTTATGCTGTATTTTAATTATTAGGACTAGGTATTTTCTAGGTATAGAAACATGAATGTTCCAATTAATATATAGTGTGTCTCAAATAGAAAAATAATAGCTAAAAAGTAGATACTAAATAGCAGATTGAAGGAGTACAAATTCTGCTCATGCTCTAGCCTGTCAACCTGAAACTTGAAATTTGAGCATTATATTTGAAATCTTTAGAAAATATCCAGCTGCTGAAAACATATACTCTTTGAATTATCACTGTACTGCAAAATGCCTACATTTTCATAAAACAAGCACTATATCGACAATCTTCCAGTATAGGATTCAGGTATTTAATTTGCATTAGAAACTACAAAATACTGTAATTACATTACAGAAAGATAGAAATGTTCACTTAAATAGATGAACCTTCATAGAATGGTTCAGCTGAAAGCAAGTTTAAACTTTTTGTCAGTAAAGATTTGCAGTTAGGTGAGAGAGGCAACTCATTATGAGCCCTATTCAGACGTGCTGGTTAGGGACCCTAAGTGTGTAAGGGGCAGGGGGGAAGCAGTGCTGCAACGGGCTTCAGATAATTTTCAGACCCTGGAGTACTTGGAATGTCATGGCCTCATCTGACCACCCCTGAAGAGTGATTAAGCCATGTAAAAGCCAGATCCAGCATTCAGAAAGTGCCACGGGGGTACAGGCAACGTTGCTGCTGAAACACAACCTCCTGATATCTTTTCTTCTATGGCTACTTATGGTTGTGAAAATCATTAATAAAGTACACTGAGAACTGATGAGGTAGATGCATACGTACTCAAAACATATATAGTGCTTACATAGAGACAGATTATGTGTGCAGGATTCATATTTAAGATAGTGATGGAAATGCAAAAAATTATTCTTATTCTCCAATTACGTAGTGTATAACTATACATAAAGACAAAGCTATTATTTAAATTCTATAGCTGATATTAAAAATTAGATTTTATTGATTAGTTTGCTATCCCCTTGATTGATCAGTTTACCTTTCAGTGATTCTTCAGAGACTTCTGATAGGACACTTGTATTAATATCTCCTCAGTGTATTTAAAATAGCATCCCAACAGTGAGGGATTATTTTTAACCCTATTTCTCCAAATAGGAATACTTTTTTGAAGAGTGCATATGGTGTTCAGACATTAGGCATTTGAGTTCCTACCTATAGAAAATGCCCAAGAACCATGTCCTAGAGGTCATTGCTTTATAAGTTGTCTCCATTTATGTAAATAATGAATTTAAAGATGCAGTATTTTTTAAAAGACTTATGTTACATCTAAGCATATGTTTTTAACTAATAGTCTGTAGAGCTGACACTTACAGGTAATGTATTTATATGTTTGTGGGTTGGTAAATAAATCCCTTCTAATGAGGCTTTCTAAATAACTCCTATTATTTTCCTTAGAAAACAGAAACATTAGAAATAGGACAACACTGCACATAGCCACCAAGCAAAGCTTAGGAGTCTTTGTTTACTAGACCATATTTTCTAAAAAGATAAATATACTTAAATGCACCAAATTTTTTCATCATTCAGAGTCACAGAATTGCCTGCATATTCACTAATATTACAGGATGAATTTTTCTGTACACAGAATCCCAGAGTCATTTAGGTTGGAAAAGACATCCAAGATCATTGACCTCCACACTGTCAACTAGACCATGGCCACCTTCCATTTCTTGAACACCTCCAGGGATGGTGACTCCGTCATCCAGTCCACTCCAATGTTTAACAACCTCTTCTGTGAAGAAATTCCTCCTGAAGTTCAGACTGAACGTGCACCTTGAGGCCATGTCCTCTCACACTGCTGCCTGTTCCCTGGGAGCACAGCCCCATCTCCACCTGGCTACAGCCTCCTTTCAAGGAGTTGTAGAGAGCAATAAGGTCATCCCTGAGCCTCCTTTGCTCCAGGGTAAACACCCTCAGCCCCCTCAGCTGCTCCTCACAGCTCTTGTGCTCCAGACCCTTGCCCAGCTCCATAGCCCTTCTCTGGACACGCTCCAGCATCTCAGTGTCCTTCCTGAACTGCGGGGCTCAGGACTGGGCACAGCACTCAAAGTGCAGCCTCACCAGTGCTGAGCACAGGGGGACAATCACTTTCCTAGTCCTGCTGGCCACACTACAAGTGTGTGTATGGTACAAGCTTATATATAGGTACAAGCTTGGATATAGGACTCAAATATGCAATAAGTAACAAAAATTGAGGAAAAAAGCTACGTGGCATTTGTGTAGTCATTCTTCAGTCTAGAACAGCTGAAAGAAATATTTAGAATGTTCAGCTTCAGTGTAGGTTAGACCAGATAATTGTTTTAAACTTGAATTTGCAATTAGTGTAGTTACCATGAGATTGTGCACAAAATGCAAACTGTTTGCTGCCTTGATAATTTTGTTAAATAAGTCAATAGAAGGACCAAAGACTGAGCAAACAAGTAGATGTAGTTATCCCTTCTTATCAAATTCAATCCTTTTATCTGTCACAGTTTCAAGACATGATACTATCAACAGATTTTTTTCAGAAACAAACATTCTGAAATTTCCAATCCAGACAGAAATAAAAGATTCCAGAGTGATATCTATGCAAAGAGAGTGAAAGAAATGTCAGGAAAAAAAACTTTTGTATGCATTTTTCTTTGTACTGATAGACTCCAAGCCATAATTTTTATGTTCAAGAGTGGAAGCAATAGCCAGTTGTCCTATCCTAGTGGATCTACCCACTGTTTGAGGAGATTAAATTAGTGGAATGATAATGCTTGCTACTTTGCATTCATGCTCCAAAAACTGTGTTTTAGATGTTTCTGAAAAAAAAAATAAATAGTTAATTCTATTCCAGACTGCAAATTTAAATGTTTCTTCAGAATGGAACCAGCTTGCAACTCAGTGGATCTTTTTTTCTTTTATCTTGTTGGGCAATGATGGTGTTCATCCTCGAGATACTTTCCAAATTTCTGTGCCCTGATTTTGTTTAAAACAAGGATGAAACACTAAGCAAGGAATTTTTTTCTTATTCAAGTCTGTGGAAATTACATGAGCCCATGGAAGATACATTTATGGTTTTGGAACCTTGCTTTTTCAAACAACTCTACCATGTAGCTGGTGGTTCATCTTGCTTATTTGCCTATAATAGGCATGCAATTTACCAGGTCTACTAAACTCTTGTGCATTGTTGTATTGGCCCAATTCTCTTTTCAAAACAAGAAATGGTTATGTAGTGTTGATGGGAGATAAGGAGATAGGTTAAATTACTTCTTTACATTATGGACAGTAGAAGTAGCTTAGTTTCCCAACATTTTCTGGAAAATCAAGTTAAATAAATGTACTTTTCCAAGGATTTTGAAAATCACACTACTTAGACGTATCACTAGGGCTTGGGAACATACTCCAAAGAACATGCTTTCACATCCCATCTGTAAGTGTGAGAATCAAAGGTAATCTTTTAGATTCTACTTTATTGCATATTTCTGAATGTTATGAATGGCTTTATTTTTTGTTTCAAATTCTTTATTTCAGAAATACATTTAAAATAGTTTATATGCAAGGTTGGGGAAAATCTACTCTGAGGTTATCTTCTTTTTCTTTTATTAGGGTTGAGTAAAGGGTCATATATAACATTCTAGAAAAAAAAAACCCCACCATAGTAAATGTATCCCTGACAATTATTGCAATTAAAAAATCCAAACCTGAATTGGTTTGACTTTCACATATGATATTGTATCCTACATGAAATCCAAATTAAATTAAATTCTTATCCTAAAAGGCCAGTGGGAAGAATAGGACGTAAAAAACCATTTTTTAATGGCTCATAGCTTTCATGCACTAAATCATGCACTAAATATCAGTTGCAATCATAAAAACAGATTAATTCCATGACTAGTGTTCTGATACCTTTGACTCATAAACATGGAATTCAAAGACACAAAAAATACTGAATGTTAGAAAAATCATACTTGTTATACTCAGTATGTCAGAGCTTTTTTAACATTGATTTTAAAATGAAATCCCAATTCGCTGTTTGCTAGGTAGTGAAACAGAGGGAATCAAGTCCCTCTAGACTTGCTTGGAAAACCTTGAATCTTCAGTAGTGCCAAATAGGCTTGAGGAGAAACAGTGCCTGGATTTTGCTCATCTTTAAACAGTACCTTCAGATGAGAATGAGTTTAGTCAAAAACAGAAAAGTAGAAAAAGCATGAGCACATAAGCAAGCAGTAACACAGTCCAGTGTAGCTTAGTTGTGCATACTCTACCACTCTTGTACTCTCAGGTACTGACACCAGTTAGGAAAGATTTGTGTGTGTTGAATGATTTTAACAATGTGTCAATGTAAGAAAATTAAGTTATCTCTGGCATACTGACTTATGACCTGCCAACTTGAGCTATACTTATGACCCTACTCAGAAAATCTCTGCAGTGCACAAACTGCAAAGAATACAAAGGTTTTTCCTAGCTTTTTAGAAGGTCAGTGGAAAAAAGCCTGGGAGAAAAAGAAAGGAACTGTAATGGAAGAAGCAAAGTAGTAGGGGGAAAAAACAACAAACCCAAGGAGGGGGTGGGGGGAGGAAAAGGAGGGCAAAAAGAATCCTTTTCTAAGAAAAACAGTGTTTTCCACCTTCCACTTGAGAGAGAAGCAGTAGGCCAATAAAGACATACAGATCGTAAATAGAAAAATTCATGTTTCATAGTTGGTGGCCCACAACATTTTGCACTTCTGCTATTCCCGTGATTCACCTATACCTGAGCTTATAAGGAAGAGATTAGTAAATGTAAGGCAGAAAAGGAAAATATGCCCTGATAGCCATCATCTTATCAACATTAACCAACACCCACAAACACAGGACAACCATTTTTTTGCCAGTCTACACAAAACTTTATCTCAGAAATGGAGCAGAAAGCAGAATTTGAAAGAAGTAAATTTTATCTGCATATTACCATTGTTTCAAACATTTCTTGAAATTATATAATTGCACTATGGGTAGAATGAATAATAATGAAAAACATCTACAGCGAAGTGCCAGTGGCTATGGTTAGGTGAATTTCCCAGCTTAGTTTATTTAATTTCAGTTTTACACATTTACTTTAAAATTTTGTTTCATTGAGTCATGTATAGAATCAAAGGCCCTTCTAGAAAGCTTTGTAATTTTAAGATTATTTCATATTAATTTAATTTTACTATCAATCAAAGGCTGTAGTATGTGGCAAGCTTTTGAGTGCCAGAGAAAATAATCCTTTATTGCTGTTGTTTCATCAACAAGAAGGTTACATAGTGCATCACTTCTGTAGGTCAAGCCTACTGTGCACGCTGGGGAGCCTTTCTTCTCCCCTCTAAGTGCACTGGCTACAAACATTCACGTCCCCTGTAATTTGCCAGCTTTTTGCAGCTCCTTGAGTTTCTTATTTCATTCTAGAGTTTCTAGATATATCCCTACCCTTGCTTTTCTCCCAGAATAGGACACCCTCTTGTCTTACATTCCTGCCAGATTCTCTTGGAAACAATTCGTTCAGGGATTTTCGTATCTTAAAAAGCTGAAAACAGGTGCACAGGCAAAAGTCTATAGGCCGATGCAGAGGCACTTTTAGGTTCTGGATGTGACAATCAGAGTTTCATCTACTTTGGTTTTCCCAGTTCAACCCATTGATTCACAGAAATTGATTAAATATAAAATTCCAGACATGGCACAGTAGAAGTAGACAGAAATGCCATTGAGCTGCATATTGAATCTCCCTTCAATTTGGCAGTTATGCTGCTGCTACTTCTTTTTACCACCTCTCTGCTAACCTATGGATAGCAAGGCAAAGCTGTTTTCCCTAGAATAGTTTAAATACATAATTAAAATACAAGATCTTCTTAAAATGAAATCACTGTTTATTGCAACTCTAAGAACCATTCTTTTTCTGTGGTTAAGAGCCCCAGTAGTGTGAACCAAGTTAGCTGAGAAGTCATGTTTTTTGCTTCTCTCAAGGTATGCTTTTGTTAGTCTGGTTAGGGACATTCTTTGTCTGTTTCTCCATCATTTTGTTTCTACAATACCATCTTGAAACTGACTAATGGGGATCAATTTCTGTAAGCATAGTACATATTGCTATTCAATATTAAAATGACTATCGATACAAATAGAATGCTAAAATCACACTATTTAAAAGAGAAATGTGAATACCTAGAACTTTTAATGTGTCATTGTTATGCATAATAACATGCATAATAATATGCATTTTTCTTATAAATGGATATATTATACTTAGTATAAGACTGATAGTAACATTACATAGCCCATTAACTGAAAAATAAATATTCAACAGTAAAATAAAGTAAGAAATAATTAATAATTCTTTTTTCCAAGGGCTTTCTATGGAGTTAAGTCAAATTCTTCCTTGAAATGCATGGGCTCTGTTGGTGTTACATATCTGGGCAGTATATAGATGATGAGAGCCACTGGAATTAATATATGCATTGAACTACAGAAAAGCATTATAGCTTTTGATTTGCATGCTATCTGTTTCATATCTGCAGTTTTCTGTGCACACAGTGATGGTTTTCTATGTCTAAGACACCTTTGCTGAAACCAACTAGCTGGAAGATCAGCTGGAGATCTTTTCAAAATATACTTCATAATCTTGAAGGAAGAGTATTCCTATTTTTCTGGCCAGCAGTAAATTTTCTACCTCAGTAGCATGGCTTATGGTACAGTATTAAAGATCCAAGCTTTCACAGCAGGTTGTACTGGCTATGTAAGCTTACACTGATTAAGCTTCTAAGAAGAAACAGTCAAATATAAATACACAAAACAACAACACAAATTCTCAATTGAACTTAGCTAAATCAATGAAATGTGAATTGTGAATTTATCTCACTTTAATGCACATTATACAACTAAATGCAATTTAAGAAACAGTCAAATCCATGGCCTATAGATTAATCCATATTGATATTTTCTGTGCAGTGTTATTTCGACTTTCCAGCACAAGATATCCAATACTACTTCTCTGTTTGTTGACAGTCACATTGGATTCTTTAATAAAATCCAGTATTGCATTGCTGCTAGACTGAACCAGAAGTGAATTTCCACATGGGAAATTTTGGAAGAAAAGTAGATGCAGGTCTTATTATTACTACACCCAAAGGCAATAATACACACTCCCTTTTTGACACATTAACTCTATTGATACGTACTACAGAAATGAATACAAAAATCACCACTAATTACTGCAAGATCACACTTGGAGGATGTGGCCAGGAGCTTGGACTCTTCCTCACCTGCTTGACTGTAAATTACCCTCTAGTGGCTCTTTGGAGCACACAGACTTTGCAGGTATCACTGCTTGTTTTGTAAACAAGGTGAGGTGACAACATCTTGCTGACATTCATTGCCTATAAAATAATTATTATATGAAGATTATGAAGACTGTAATAACACTGCAAGGCTTCGTCCACACCCCTGCCATGCACACCACAGAATTCTGTCACTGCACACCTGTGTGCACCTCAGACCTGCAGCTGTACTGCAAAGTCCAGCTCTTTGGCTTATTTTCTCTCCTGTCTTTGAAAACTGGTTAAGATTCTCTATAGGTGCCAGGTTTTCCTTAGAAAAAATTCAGCATTTCAAAATGACAATATTTCTTATGGCTTCTCTGTTTGGCAGACAGGTTTCCAATGAAACTCATGAAGATTTTCCTGGCAGTCCACACGACATTTTACTTTGCCATCTGCTGGGGATCCTCAGCTTCCAGGTTCCTCTATTTTAGCTTACTCTTTTTGTGAAAATCTTCCAAAACTGGAAGCTCAAACACACAAATAGTCCATGAGGACTTTGCTCAGTGGCCTGAGCTTGGTGTCTGGGAAGGCCCCACACACCACATATGAGCATGAGAACCTTAGTCCTCCCATCTTTCAGAGCTGGATCATCTTGCTTTCAAGGCACTCATCCCTCAGTGCTGTCTTAGCTGCCTGGAAGGTCTGGCTCAGATTGTGACTTTGAGTTTCCTGTTTCTCTGCTGTACAGCCAAGGGGAGGCAGAGGTTGGCTGATTCACCTTCTCATTTTCAGTTAGTAGAACATAGGTGCAAGGCAAGCCATAGAAAGACAGAAGGCTCCAAACATGTGTTCTTGTTCAGTTTCACATAGAATTTTTCAAATTCTCTTGAATGGAAATAAAAATCTTCTGTTTTGGTTTTGAACAGAAATTCCTAGTTTCTGCTGAAACTGACAGAAAGTGAAAAAAACATTCAGAGAAAATAACATATCAAATATCACATATATATGGATTTAAATGACCTAGAAATAAAAGCAATGTTTTCCTTTTTTGCTTCCTCTTGAATGTTCCCATGCAGTCTCCTCAGTGACATCAATGTGCTGAAATATACTATAATCACTGGCTAAAATGTGCTGGTTTGTGTGGGGATGTTGATGGTGGTTTTGGTTCCTTTCTCCTCTGCGTCAGTCTGTGTAGACATGGACACTGTTGCTTTGTCTTTGGTTCCTTNAGTATTTTCAAAAACTGCTGTGTCAGGCCTGAAAGATGGGAAAAAATTATTTTTTACCCCTCCCCACAGGGGCTGGGTGTGATTGTAGAGATTCCAGACGTAGCATCCTAGACTAGGACAAGAAAACAAAGTTGAGTATATATACCAAATGACGTTCATTGCCTCAGAGGTTATCATTCCATAGACATAATAGACCAATAAAGCAATTCTAATACCATACCCTGGTCTACACAGGAGTATTAAGATCGGCAGATAGTGTCCCATGTGTGGAAAAATATAGAGAGCTAGGTACAAAACCCATGTAAGCATACTGAGCATCATAGTGAGCAGGTGACTTAAATACAAAATTGTAATTCTGACTTTCCTCAGTAGCTCCCTTTTGCCCCACGTTGGGCGCCAAAAATAATGATCAGCAAGTACATGAGCTCTTCCCATAGCACAGAGAATTACACAGTCTTGTAACCTTGGAAAATTAAAGCTGATTTTCCTTGAAAAAAGTAAAACTTACTACAGTTTACTATATGCACAAAAAAAAATTACCAAAGGAAGACAAATATTTTTGTTTCTTTTCTAATTTTGTTCAGGTATATTTATTTTAAAGGGTGCTTGCAATTTCAGAGTGGAAACTGTCTTTTGAAATTGTTTTACTTTCCAATGCTTTATTCCAATAGGTTGGTTTTCACATTTTTTCTCAGCTTGGGGATTGTATGCAAAGGCAAAATACAGAAAAGCAAAAAATCAGACTGCAAATCAATCTCCAGAAAATGAAAATATTCTATTATTGTAATTTGAGATAGATGGTATTTGTAGAGAAAACCCATTCTCATTAAGAATGAGATTTAGCTTTACTTTTTCACACTGAAATAGAACCTTAACCCTTGAGCAATCCCACAGAAATAATTTTATATTGTTAGTGTTCAATGTGAGACCCTGATCCCACTGTAGCAAATGGCAGAGATTCCATTAACTTCAGGAGAGTCAGATTAATTCCTGATCTCCTTGGCTGTTAGTCTGTCCTGGCATCTACCTAGCAGCACAAAAAAATAAAGTACCATCACAGAAAAGGATTACGTACCTTTGATGAGCATCATGTCATTTGGTAATACAGACAATTTAAATCATATAGTACACATTGTTAATCATTATCATATACCAGATTCTTGTCTTTGTGCTCACCTTTATTGACCTTCACATATATGGCATCTTTCTAGAATATAATTTCCATCATGTTCTAAGGTGTAACTCATGTGTGCTTACATTTACAGCAGCTGTGGTTATTGTTTAATGTTAGGGTTAACATTACAGAAGGGAAGTTCATTAGGGATGCATGTGTTTGGAAAAGAAATTCTGTGGAAGGGAATATTCCTCTTCAGGAACTGTTTACTGTTCTCTTTTATGAAGAGAACTTCTTATTGCAGTGGAAATGATGGATTAGTTTTGTTTGCAGAAACTTGTGAACTTCCATTGTTCAGGGGTCTGCAGTGCAGGACACACAGACAAGTGCAGGCAGTTGGCTGGGAGACAAAGGAAAGTTTTGCTGGAGGGGTCACTTGGAAATGATGATTCCAGGAAGTGAAAGTTTGGCTTAGTTCAAGTTGTGATGAGCATTCATTCAAGTTCCTTTGCAAGTTCTGGATAGGCGAGTGAGTTTAATCACTGATACCTTGCAAGTGGACCTTCAGCAAATCAAAAACTGCTGTTATGGTGCCTTCTTTAGTGGCAAAAATGTATAATAAAGTAGGGGGTTAAAAAAAATGAACTTTGCTCGTGCAGTATAGGCTTAAATATGATCCAATATAATGCAGCATTAACTCATCATTTTCCATTTTGTTTTATCCTGTGAGAAAATAAGAAACAGCCAGGCAACATTTCTGGATATTAAACTCTTCAAGGGAAGGAGTATGTCTCTTCATGTGCACTTTGAAGTGCCTCCAACATCTTGGTTCTTTATAAACTGTAGTAATAATAATCATTTATTGCTATGCAGTGTGGTCTGGTTTCCCATTTACATCCAGTATGATTGGTTGTGCTGCGTTGCTGTCCTGTTCATCACTTCTCACCTTGCACTTACATGCAACTTCTATTATGGCTATTTTTAGAACACATAAGGCACTCAAATAACATGATTACAAGTGTGGAACAACAGCTTAGGAAATAGATAGGAGGATAGTTCACAGAAAGAAGCAACATACTGCACCGAAGCTGTGCAAGATCAAACCTGACACTGTAAAATCAAAGAGAGAGGGTTTAATAGGAAAATAATGTGATGAGATCACAATGACTCCTCCTTTTTGAAAGTTGAGTTACCATAGTTTAATGAGTTTCTGGATGTATTAAAAAAATTCTATATGTATGTATCCACACGTGTGATTGTCTATACAGGCAATATATGTGTGTAAATATGTGCACGTACACCTGGGATGTGTGTTTATGTGTGTGTGTGATTTACAAAATAATCAGAAAATAGTGTGCTGCAGGAAACAAAACAACCAACTGTAAGGTTCTATAACACTGTTCTACATTTCTGGAGAAAAGTAAAACGACCATAAGTTTCTCTTTCACAGAATTTGAGCAATCTTCATAGAAAGTCTTATTTTCTGTCAGCTTCAGGAATGACATATATTTACATGCATTCAGACAGTTTGTGATGCCTGGAGGCAATGAGTATCAGGGAGAGGTGCAGTGTGGAATGCTCTCCCAGCTCTGGCTGGCAGAGGGTACTGAGTGTTTTGTTCCAGTTGTCAGTCCTTAGAGCACCCCTGTGATTTCTCCAGCTTCGTGCTGAAGGCTGTCTTGGGTTCTTATCGCCAGGATGGTGCTGAGCTGGTGGAGGCATAAAAGAATCTTTATCTTCCCTCTTTACTTCTCTGTAGCAGAGGAATGAGCCCAATATAATATGACCACTACAGGTGAAGTTTGTAAGTCTGTGTTCCTCAAGGTATTGACTTTTTATGATGTCTCATGTACCAAGTAATGGAGAAATTTTGCATCAGATAATTGTTCCCCATAATTATTTTTTCTCTTCAATTAAATACTGTAGTTGGTCTGTAAAAAATGATACAATAATATTTTGTTAAAAAAATAAAACGACATACATTTTGCATATAACTGAAGCAAATTTTAAAATTATTATAACCCCTCCTATCATAGGTACTCTTTACTATAATTCTTCTCTGAAAATGCTTGTTTGCCCTAAACCTGTTAGATTATCTGTGTTCACTTCCTCTGACAGCTCTCACAGCTGGAAACTTTAGTCTCTGGTCAATCTTACTTTAGGTCAATATAGTCTCCTTCATTTTTTGTTTCATCATTTAATTTTAACATTCCTTTTGATGCTTCTTCACTTGGCTCATATTTCTCTGATCATATTTAGGTCGAGGTGTGTGTATAACTCACTAACATCCAATGAGACTCTGCATAAAGCACTGGCTGGAGGTTTTATAATTTGCCGAAGAGCATAAATTTATTATTACATTTCTGTATTGATGTTACATTACTTTACATCTCTCACAGTAAGAAAATGTAGTTAGACATTATTATAAATAGAGAAATTATATTCCTGTAGATTTTAATAGATTTTGAGTCATTAAGCCTTGATATTTAAGTCAATGTATGCACCTAAAATAATTTTAGCACCTTGAAGCAATGTAATTTTCACCTAAAACTACTTTTAATTTCATTTTAGTTCAAGAGGGATTGCTACAGGTCTTAAATAGTTGTCAGAGATGTCCATGATAAGGTAAGATCTGGATGAAATTTAATGTTTTAAGAAAATAATTAATTTTAAGTAAAACAACTCAGCTTGAAACAGATGAAGGTCCAGGCCTCTATATAATTTTTAATTTTAATAATTATTTTGGAGAATTTGTAGTTATTGAGAGCAGAGAACATGGAATAGGCTATAAGTATTCCAGCTCTACTGCTTAGAAGCCCATAGAATAATGTAGTCAGTAAAGAGGTGTCTGGGGACATTGGTTGACAAGGTCAAGTGGTTGGATTTAATCAAATTCATTTTGTAGCTGGAGATTTAGTCATGGTTATAAGACAGAGAAGTCATCTCAAATAAGGAAGTCTAACAAGAAAGCAATATATCATCTGCATGAAGTGAAATATATTGCTCTCAGCCATTTAGCTTCATGGCAGGATTAAAGGAAGGTTTTGGAAATACAGTTTTAGCATGGATTATTTAAATACAAGTAAGTGATAATGTAAAGCAGTTGTGCTTTTTTTTTTTTGGTAGTATTGTGAATCTCTGGTAACAGTTAAACATTATTGCTACTGGGATACACTGATGTCATGAACTGGTCCAGGACAAAGATCTGTATTTCATTACCAGTTTCAAAGTTTGTATAGCTTTAACATAAGGAACTGGTTTTCAACACCTTCTACAGCCACCATGGAAGTTTAAGGCAGATACAGCATTAGTTTCACATGGAACTGCTCTCTGATTTTCTTACGCTGTTTGAAAATGGCAGACACTGCAGGAGCTCAGCTGCAGAAACAGAAACTCAGCTGTCTCGGAGAGCATTGCTCATTACCTCGGTTTAAGATTCAGATCATATGAAATGTTTGAAGTTTAGAGCTTTGTGTGAGCTACCAAATTTTGGGACAGATACCCTGAAATTGT
The DNA here is from genome assembly GCA_013400775.1 of Chaetops frenatus. Classification (NCBI taxonomy): domain Eukaryota; kingdom Metazoa; phylum Chordata; class Aves; order Passeriformes; family Picathartidae; genus Chaetops; species Chaetops frenatus. The sequence continues at coordinate 39,951 of VZTR01020068.1, read as the reverse complement.
GATGATTTCAAGATCTGCAATCCTCTCAGAGAACAGGGGGATTTGTTATGAATCACTGATCAATAATTGTTCCTGTCTAAAATTGGAACCAGAGTTGCTGTGTGTCATAAAGGACATCCTCTGCTGTTATAGATTTTTTTACTAGGTTCATTTAGTATATGCATGCCTTTGTGTTCAAAGATAAATTTGCTTTAAATGCCTTACTCTGAATTTTAAAAATTTGAATGACTTGAACTTATTGCAAGTTTTTTTCTTGCATTCAGTTCAAGACACTATTTTCAACACATAGGTATTTTAAAAAAATGTATACAACCCAAAATGAAATAATAAAAGTAAAGAAAATTGATTAAAGCTGTGAATTTTTACAGAGTGGAGAGTGCTTGGAATTAAAGGCTTTAGGAATAGGTCTATCCATTTATATCATTCAGTCCAAATGCAGGAAATTTAGGTCAAATTTTCCTTTTCATTTATTTTTTTTTATTTCACTGAATTTCGAAGCTACAAATGAAAGTTCTTCACCTTGTTAAAATTTCTTTTCATGATGTAAAATCTACCATGACAGGCAGTAAGGAATTTTCTTGTTAGAAGCCTACACTTCCCGTTCTAGAAGTCTATGCCACTACTCCTTAAATATTATCAGTTACTGAATAATTTTTCCGAGTGTGATGTCCCAGCACTATCTTTGTCATAGTAAAATACACTTGTTTCTCATCAGCACTACTTACAAGCCATGCCTCAGGTTACCCAACTTTCTTTCATTTCCTGGAATTTCTTTTTTTTTCCATAGTGCATTGCATAGGACCAAGGTTAAACTCCTAGGTCAAGGAGGTAGGAGTAAGAACAAGAGAGATACATTGACAAATACTGAAGAGAATATGTAAGGTAGATGATAGAACCATGTAAGTGCGTGCATAAGGATTGAAAATAATGTACAAGGTAGGCAATAAGGCAAAATAAGGCAAACTCGTCAATATTTTTCTGTCTTTCAAATGATCAAAGCTTTTTTTTCATGGGGTAGAAACTGATGGTTCTTCCTCTAGGTCCCACATCTTACATTCAGAGCCTTTTTCCCAATCCCCCAGGCAAAATGATTAGTTGGAGGACAATTAAATATGTCCAGTGCTGTCTGTGGTGTTAAATTGCATGTTGCAGGGCCACGACTCTTATGGCAGCATGATTAGAGTTAAAAGGTGTTAAAAGTCACCAACTAGGGGTGATTTAAAAATAAGAGAAATGTTAATTTCATGTAATTGTTGGCTGGAAATCTTCTACACAGTAAATGTGTACAGGGAAAGATTGACAACCCACATTTTGGCCAAGATAATCAAAGCTGATTTGAGCTCATCTGCAGCAGGGTTGCTAAAGACAGCTAACAACATATCTGAGTAGGACTTTCATTTTTAAAGCATTTGATAGCTACTCCAATGTTTTTCTTCTATACATTTTGAAATATTTTGTATTTTAAGAGACAGAGGTTAGCAATTTAGATGTTAGTATATCCACATTATGAAGCAGTGAACAAAAGAAAAACTGGTTCCTTCACATGCTTACCACCAAGCTCCAAACTTTTACACTTGCTTGTGGGGATATCCTCTATGGCTCAAAACACCTAAAAATGTAAGTAGTCCCAAAGCCATTATGTGTCCTACTGCCACACAGATTTGATGAAATAAATTATAGCAAAAATATAAATCAATATTTGTGCTATTAATCAGTTGAGAATGTCTTAGAAAATTATTTCATAATATTATACTTTTTTTACTTGGTCTATGCATGGTAATCATATGAAATCCACATCCACTTCTATGTTTAATGCAATATTTAGATGAATAACTACTCAAAATTGTGTATCAGTCTCTAATTATGAAGAAATTTTATACTTTATACAACTGAAAGATATTAGAAAAAAAAAGTACATATTTGGAAATTTTATTATTAATTATTTCAGCAGTCTACCTCTACTTATCAATGGCTCAAACAATATTTTTCACTTTACAGGACAAAATAAAAACTTAAGAACTCTTTAGAATAGCTATTATCTTGTTTTATCAAAACAAAAAGGTGCATTCTGGGAAGCAGAAAGTACAGCCTATAAACCAGATGTCCAAGGGCCATACACATTGGAACAGAAAATATCATGGAACAATACATGAGCGTAATGACAGGAATAATGACAAGAAAATTTAAAAAAAAATTTCGATTTATTAATTATTTTGAAAGGTATTTTTTTCATTCTGCCATCCTAAAATTCTCAGGCCAGAAATAACATGGACCCTCACATAGTTGATATACAGACTAAAATGATAGATTAAGGAATTGGTGCTATTTGGAAGCAAGGTGGTGACAAATCAAAGGAAACAGTGCTGTTAATGATGTAACAAAAGTAAGAATGAGACATGTGACTTCAAAATAATACAAAAATTCTTCATTAATGATTCCAGTCTGTAATTCAGGAATTGGATGTGCATGAGCAACATATACAAAATTTTGCTTTTGTTTTATTTGCACCAGTCCTACAGAGTGAGTGAAGGGGAATTTAAAGTACATGCAAAACCACATTGAATAAATAAGCTAATCTGTGGCTATTTGAGTCTATTTGATGTAATCTACCATTTCATAGACAGGAAGTGGTCACAAGAAAAACGTCCAGGGAAAAGATCATTTAAACATTGAAAAAATAATATCTCTAGGATTTTGTTGGTCAATGGCCATACAACAGGAAAATACAAGCAGGAATATGTGATCTACAAATTAGATTGTTTGGTGTTCATTACAGAAATACTTTCAAATATAGGGAAGCTGATTTCAATAAAACAAGCTTTATGTAGATGCTTATGTCAAAGTGTAATCTGTGCAAAGTAATTTGTTTTTATGGTTGGAGAACACTACTCAGTTTTATTGATGAAAATGATTTTATAAAATTGAGGGTAACTTTCTCCTTTGGGTTCTTGATGGGAAAAGGCTAGAGAGTGATTACTCTTAAGGATATTTTTTTGGAGAGCTTCCACCTTAATCGTTTTAAAATCAATGGCTGGGAAACAATAATGAACTCTGATTTTCTCCTTTGTATGCTGGTATAATTCCTAACTATCAGTATCAGTCAAAGAATTGTCTCTAGAGCACCATTTTTGGAAGCAGCTTGATTCAAAATTTAATTTTAATTTTCAAGAGGGATTAAAAAGGAAAAATGAAAAGAATTACTGAGATACTTCAGAAAAACTGCAACCCTACTTTTACATTTTAAAGTGCTGTGTGAATTTTTGGATGTTACTTGTGGATTTTAGAAAGAGAGGGGAATTTGAACTAAATTTTGTTGTGAGCAGATATAATATGAAAGAGATAAATAACACATATACTGCCAATATCTTCAAAGTCAATAATGCATTTAAATCAACCAACTTTGAGAATAATTTAGCTTTACTGTATTGTAAAGTGGGCTACTAAAAATCCTATAAGTTTTCTCAAAATAATATGGAGGTACAAGCTATGGAGGGGAACTGTACTTTCCCTTTGTTGTTCAATCCATTGGGCTATTATATCTTTCACTTATTTTCTAAGCTTTCTGTGCAAAGTAAGCATCTGGTTCTGAAGTTAGAAAACCTTGGGGGGGTCACACTTTCAAAAGACTGCATGGGAAGATTTCCTTTCTAACGTAGTCAATTCTATTTATAGGATAAAGGCATATATTGAAGAGCTGCATAAATTGTGAACCCCTTAATAACCCAAAATAGGTCTATGATGCAGAGAGGAACCTAAAATCTCAAAAAGAGAGTCTATGCTGGGATAGACTTTGAAGTTCCAATATTTATTCCTATTCATGATGATGATGCATAGTTTTATATATACCTCAAAGTGGTAAACAATACCAGTTCTGATACATACAGAGGACAATTTATGCAACTGCTCTGAGGGGGGGAAGTTTCATTTGCACAATATGAGGAACAGATAGGACACAAGATACCATTTACTTTACCAGCTATCACCATGCATTTGTGTAAGAACATCCATTCAGTGGATATATAGCAGAAGAAAAAATTGTTGAAAAAAGTTGAAGAAGTTTGATGAATGTCATTATAAAGCCATAATGGTAAACTGGTACAATGATACCTATAGATGAATCATCATATATGTTTCCAGTTTTCTATTTGTAATGTCTTGATCATGCTTCTATGAATATTGTTGAGATACTGGTGTGTGTGCAACCTCCTTCACTGAAACTGGGCTGACTGAGATGCCCATAATATCTAATTTGGCATGAGCAGAGACACTGCTGATTGTTTCCAAAAGAAGTGTTACATAACTTTAAAAGTTATGGAAGAAGACCAAGAATAGAAAATGCTATTTTACTTCAAACTCTGCAGCTAGGGTTGTACTTTATATTCATGTCACTACTTTATGAGACTTGCTCTCTGAAGTCATAAACAGTGATTAGACAATATTAATGTTATCTTTTCAGTGTTAAGCTATGTCTACATGAAATACTGCTGTTGGCTTATCTGGCATGTCCAGAGGAGGGCAACAAGGCTGGTGAGGGGCTTGGAGCACAAGCAATATGAAGAACGACTGAGGGAGCTGGGGTTATTTAGCGTGGAGAAAAGGAGACTCAGAGGTGACCTTATCACTGTCTAAAACTTCCTGAAAGGTGGTTGTGGTCAGGTGGGGGTTGGTCTCTTTCTCCAGGCAGCAACTGACAGAATGAGAGGACAGTCTCAAGCTGCGTCAAGGAAAATACAGGTTGGATATTAGGAAGAAGTTTTTCACAGAAAGGGTAATAAAATACTGGAATGGTCTGCCCAGGGAGGTGATGGAGTCACCATCCCTGGATGTGTCTAAAGAAAGACTGGATATGGCACTCGGTGCCATGATCTAGTTGAGGTGTTAGGGTATGGGTTGGACTTGATGATCTTAAAGGTCACTTCCAACCTGGACATTCTGTGAATTCTGCGAACTCTGTGAAAATGAAATTAATACAGAAATAAAGATTTTTAAAGCACTACAGCAGTTCATTCCCTTTTCCCTGTTTCTTCTATTCTACTGTTCCTTAACTTTACTTCATTTTTCTCATATCTTATTCTGAACTCCTCCCTCTCTTGTAAGTCTCAAGAAAGTTCATGCTACATTATTGTTTGCATGTCTGAGCAAGGTGCCTCTCTCAGAAGCTCAGATTGCACAGTATTAAGACTGTGTTAAGGGTAGCATATTCCCAGGGAGGGTTAAGGTCACGGAAAGCAGAGAAGTTCTCTGAGTTGTAACAAAACTGGCCTCTGAAGGCCACACACATGCCAAAACAGTAAGTTACTGCTGCTGTGGGCTGCGGTCTTGCTACTGGCAGAAATCTGCAGTGTGGTGTGGGATTATGTATGTTTCAGTACATTTCTAAGTTTTCAGTAGCCATCTGTAAGCAGTGGGGTGAATGGGCTGCATTTCAGACAACCAAGGCATCCAGGAATATTTCCTCATAGGATACTGTTCCTTCCATCCCATACTCCAGATGCTGCCATATGTGTGATACAATATCTTGTTGTGAACATGCATCCATATTTTCAGCTTTGTTCAAAAAGATTTCTCTAGCTATGCCACACCTACTGAATTTTCTTTTCTAGCTGGAGGCATGGTACACAACAGGTTAGTTTGTGCAAGTCAGTTTTGCAGTGGAATCTTGCTGATATTGAGATATACTTTTTCCTATAAGGAGGAATTAGGACCTGAGTTGTATGCATAATTTTTCAGAGAGAAATTAATTTTTTTTTCCCAGGCATTACTACAATCCTGTGCAGTGAAAATTAGTATTTTACATTATTATGAAGATCATGGCTATTCTGTGATTCTGATTTAAAGTTGCCCAAAAATGTCTGCACAGTTTGGTAGATTATAATTTTGTTCATCTGAAAGATTACCCGGGCAATATCAGAGAGCATCCAGTCAGGAAATGAAGAATAATCTTTGCCACTATTTTTGGATAACAAATAAGATATAAATTTTAATGTGAAATGAAAAGTATCTTGCATAACTGAACTATCAAAAGAGATCAGTGATTTCTGCTCTAAATAAATACATGAAAAGAGACAGCAACCTGACACCAAGAAAACTGTAAGCTTTGCACCAACCAAAAATTAACTCAAATTCTGAGAATACCCTTTTCAGGAAAATCTGCTTAGGAATCCAGAAAGTTTCTGAGGTCACCATTTATTTCTATGCTATTCTTCCCTCTCCATATGTAGTGGACATGGGCTTTGGCCTCTAAAAACTGGCAGATCTCCCAGAATGGATGCAGAGGTCTGGACTATCAACATGAAGTCTGACTCAGCACTGATTCCAGCACGCTGTGAGTCTGGCTTCCCACATTGCTGCATCCATTGAAATTCTGTGGCCAGGAACTTCACTGTAGGGTTGTGATCATTCCTAAGGAGCAGAACATTCACAAAAAAATGTAGTAGCAATTCGGTTCTAACTTGCCTACAGGACTGGTTGAAAGGGCAGTTCATATCCACTGGTCTTACTCATTCTCTTTGGATATCCTCAGATCTGCTGTAGATTCCTTTACATGTGAGGAATCTACCTTGCAGCATTTTTTCCTATATGTCATCTAGAAACACACTGGGGGAGTTTTTTCTTCCTTATTTAACAAGCCAGAGGAAGCTTTACTTCTAAATTCAAAGCTCAGACTGATCATCCATCAGCCACCCAGTGATATATTTAGGTCTCTTGTTGTCTTAGAATATATGTAAGTCTGGCATGACCACACAGAAAATCTACACATTGCAAAATAAGAATAAACCGTAGACTTTTCCAAGAGCTGGGAAAAGTGTAAATTGTCCCATATTCATGCTAGAGGGGTATTAATTCTGAGCCTTAACAATTTCATGGTCAGTCTAGCTAACTATTTCACTATTGACCAATGAAAAAGAGGAATAAAGTTCCAAAAAACTATGTCATGTACTCTTTCTAACACTCTAAGTGGATAATACTTGGGAAATTACCAGCTTTTTCTTTTTGACTAAGAGCTAAAGAACCAAAGACTATGATTAATATAACGGAAGAATCCAACTCATCCTATGGAAATCACAGCCTAAGAACCCAACAGAGCCTATGCAATTATATATTTTAACATTACATATTTGATGTTATGAATAGTCAGAACTTGGTTATGTATACAACACAAAAAATTAGGCATATTCTCTTCCAAATTCAATTGCTGCCTAAACTTCATGGTATCTTCACTATATAGCAGTACCTTTGCATACAATCTGTATCCAGATTTGTGTGAGAATTCTAAAGTTATTTTCCTCAGTGTACATTCTTTTTTTTTGGTAAAACATAAAGGGAAATCCATAATTGCTCCTCAAGAGGTTAATTCTGCTTCGAAGAAAACATTTCAAAATTTTTGTATTTCCTCCTTTCAATGAGAAAATGGAAAGATTTTTCTAAGAATCATTAAGTGTTCTCCAATGAAGGACGTAGTTTTTAAAATTATGCATATTATCTATGTGTAAGAAAGTTGCTAACACTTGAAGATCATGAAATCTAAGCTGCACTTTTCCTAGTTTCTTAGCCAGAGTATAGGGGTTTCAAGAATTTAAGTTTTAAACTGTGATAACCATTCAGTTAGAGTGTTTCTATAAATCTTTGTAGAACCTTAGCAAGGATAAAGAGTTGGAAGTGACGAAGTTCAAGATGATTAAGAAGTGAGCCTCTGTGAAGGTTATTTTCTTCTTCCTCAGATATTGTAATTAACTAAGAACATACATCTTCTGGACTGGTCCTATACCACCAATGCTCACATCCAGTTACCATTTTGGTTGAAGAAGAGTTTTTAAACAATTCTTACTGCATAACTTCCTAATTATCTGTCAGCTTTTGGACAGACGGCCATGATTCCCTCAGTACAAAACCTGGGTGCATTTTTCCCCTGTACCCATGCTCAGATGCTGCAGTTGCCTCCCGGGCAGGGTTACTGGTCCCCCGGCCATGCTGGCCAAGCACTCTGAGACCACTGTCTGGTTGCTACAGGCGACATTAAACAGGTGAGCACCAAGAGCCAGTGAATGGTACAGGCACTGCAGCCTCGGTATGGACAACATTGTCAAGACATAGCAGTTTCTATAGCAGTTCAGAAAATTATGCAATTAGGGAGGGAGAGGTAATTTGTACAATTTAAAATATCTACTCTGACTGACTCTTTCTGCAGGTTAACAGAAAATGCTGGGCCTATTCTTGAGCCCTGAGGGAAAGCTACACAGCCCCTGCCACGGCAAAAGAAAGTGGCCCGTGTCCACTTTATAATAAGAGCTTATCGGAAACAGCTCCCGGTGAGCAGCAGCGGAGATTGGCTCTACAATAACACAGCGTCAGCGATCACGTGCGGAGCCCTGGCCCAGCCTCAGCAACTACACCCGGCCTGCTACAGCAGTGTCATCTGGGATATACCACAGGCTGCTTGTTCTGCCAAACAAAATGGACAATTTCCATGAAGCATTAAAATGTACTAAGTAAGAGCTCCTCTATAAATTAGAGAAAATGGCTCATTGGTTTACAGTATTAATTACATTAATGTAGCAGGCATATGTATATTTCTTTTTTGGTGCTCCACAGCTTTTTTAGTTTTAGGTAGATAGGTCAAAAATAACCTGAAATACATTGAAATGACGAAGTGTAATAATCGTCTAAGAGATCAAACATGTCTCTGAATGGCCATAGAAATAATACAACTTTATATGAACTCTTCTGAGCTGATGAAGCAGAAAATAGCCTTAATGCCTCAGAATAGACAAAATATGTAACTAACACTACTATTTAAATATCAACAAAAGCAGGAGTCAGCACAAAAATGATGTTATGTAATTTCCCCTAAATAGTATTTAAGAATAAACACTTACAGACTTTAGCATTGCTTCATTTTGCATTGCTGTTTATCATTGATTTGTAACTGGTTTGTACCACATAAAGTGTATTAACTTTTAAGCTACAGTGACAGTTTTACAAGTTACAGTTCATATATTGTTCAAATGTTGGAAACAGATTACTCAACTTCATTCTTTAGCATTTAAGCAACATTTAGGTTTAAAGGCAGTATCTGTCAAATTGCCTGTGCAGACTAAAAACTGTGTGAGAGCCTGGCTACGAAATAGTAACAGAAGTAAACGGTCAACCTATATGAAGGAAAAGACATTGCTATTTCTAATTAGGGAACCAGACTGCAATTTAAGAGAGTTGAGAATGTTGAGAATGGATAAGATGAAATATTAACTTAAATCTGGAAGATGGGTATCACACCCATGTAAGCCCCCTTTAGAGCTTTGTTCTGTCACAAAACCATAGCAGAGCATTTCACTTGGTGCATTCTCACCACTGCATTCTTGGTGCATTCTCATTCGCTTTGTCTATTGCCATAGAATACCTTCCTGAAAACACTACCACTGTTATAGTGGCAGTTAACCAAGAGCCTACACCTCTAGGAAAGAAATTGAAATACAAAATTAGCACACCACAATCACTTCAGCTACACAAATAATTTATTTTATAATCAGATTCTTTAAAGTATCTGAACAACAACAAATGTTAAATATTGCTCACAGATTCCATGACATTCTTTTCTTTAATAAAAAAGTGGTTTTGTAAATTCAGTTATCATTTACAAACACTATTTTTAACAAAACATGATGGAAAATTTTAGTACATCGCCATGTTGGAATTCCTGCTGCTTATATGAAGACTTTTGCAGTATTGCCCCAACAAAGAAGCACTAAATGTGTTGAGAGGTAAAGTCAAAAACTGCTTCTGTTGAGAGTATTTTGACCACAGAGGTAAGACTGAAAGCAACGCTTAACAGTTTACCTGAACTTAAGTCCTGCTAGTGAAGCTCTAAGAACATTTACTGTTGTATTTACATTTATGTGTCACATCTGAAATTTCTGGAAGCACAGTGATAAAGACATTTCAGTATCAAATGTCCTTCCTTGGCATCCATGAAATCAGGCTGATTCTCTTTTGTTTGTGTGGATGGGTTTTTTTCCAGAATTTTTTAAAAGTTAGTGTTTGACAACACTGAGAACGTGGTAATGGGTGTGCAATGCTTGGCAATGCACTGAGCTACAGAGAGCTTAGTCTGTTCATAGCGGGTCACTTACAACTGTCTACGTAAATAAGATTTCTTCAAGAGAAATTTTGTACAAAGACACAGACTGTAAACATAAGCACTGCTAATAGTTTTAGCTGTGTCCAGATACTTAACTGGTGTCAGTAACGGGAGCGCCAAATGTTGGCTTCTACTGTGCAAGAATAAACGTTCACTATTACCACTGTTTAGAAAGGCAACACTAACGAAGCCGAGGGAGTCCGGCTTGTCTCCCTCGCTCACCTGGGAGTCAAGACCCGAGCACTCGGGGGCGCGGGGTGGGGGGCAGACAGCGACGGCCGCACAGCCAGGACTCCCCAGGCTACCGCAGCTGAATGCAAGCGGCCAGAGGACTGCAAGGGAAGGACGCTGGCAGCTCGCCCGTCCGTCCGGCGGCGCAGGCAGCGCCCCGGGCTCCGGGCCGACTCCGGCGGCGGCACCTGTGAGGCGCAGCGGGATCCCTCCGTCCGGAGGGGATGGAGGAAAACCTGCCCTGGGCGCCCAGCCTTGGCCGTGCGGGATCTCCCGGCCCGGGGCCAGCGCGGCGAGAAGCGCCTGCTCCTGCCGCGGGCAGCGCTGCGGCCGAGGCTGCGGGCGGAGCGTCGGGACACCCCGGGGATCCCTGTGCGGGGCGGGGGGACGCGTGCCGGCTGCCCGCTGCCACCGAGTTTCTCCGCNCCCCCCGCCGCGCCTATTTCGGGAAAGTTGCAGCTATCCCCGGCACCAGGAGCCCTGGCAGCGCCGGGACGATTGAAGCCTCCCGCCTCGACAGCCTGTGC
>VZTR01020068.1:14058-24058 GCA_013400775.1 Chaetops frenatus | reverse complement strand
ATCCATTTTATTTCCACATGTTGTTTAGATATTTTTTCCTCTCAGAGTCCATTACTGTTCTACAATTAAAAGTATTCACAATTACATCAGTGATGCAGTACTGCAAAATAAAATTCACTGCTTAGTGAAGTTTTGCAGATGCCATTAATAATAAAAAAAGTATACAGTGATATTTTTCTGTGATGATACAATGTTGCTTTTGCCCATTTTTGTTTTTATTCAAGAGCAGAATCCTTGTGAAAGAACAGGAAAAATACTTTAAATTATTGCAAATGTGCAGGAAAATCTACCAATTAGAGACTCATAAATCATTCAGTGAGTTTTGTAAGTTTAACAGAGGCACTTGTACAGGCACACTGGTGCATTGTCATTGAGATCCAGTAGGCTTATATGTAGGTGTTTGGTTTAGAAACAGAATTAAGAGGTGAGAATCACTCTCATTTTGAATTTCACCCTCTCCTATAAAATTCCAAAGTAACAAAATGCAACCCACAGATCGCTCTAACATGTGTCATTGCTAAAGTAGGCTAGGAAATTAAGTATTTTTTATCTTTATCTTTTTTTTGTTTAATAGACATTTTTCTTCCCTGACAGAGTTTCACTTTGTACTCTCCTTTAAATTGCACTGTAGCATGTTAAAGGTTCTTACAATGGTTTCAGTTTAATCAAAGCAGAGGAGTAGGTAAGCAGCTGCCTGTACTTCTTGTGTATGAATCGTGAATGATGATTTTTAGCTTTCTGAGACTGAGCATTAATTCGTTGCAAACAACTGATATTTATGGTGCAAGATATTCACCCTGTATATTTGCAGTCATGCGTTAATAGAAATTTAAATGTTTTTAAGACATTCAGCTGACATGGAAAAGAAAGCAATTAGCTTTTTTTTTTTTTTTCACCTGGTATCTACTAATTCCTGTTTTTGCTAGCTTTACAATAACTAATGTAAAGATTCATACAGGGCTCTGTTTAATGAAGGAAGGAGGAAACCAAACTGTCCATGAGTACTGCCAATTACTTCCATTAAGTGTAACATATACTTCATGAGTACTACAGAGGTAACTTACTAATAGAAAAACTTGCTGCAGAGTCATATGCTGCACTCGTAAAAGCCGTTTTTTGGTCAAAACACCATTTTTTAAGTCAGAAGAAAATTGTTCACTTTGCATGGTAAGATGACTAGAGCAAATTACAAGATGGACAAGTTTGTTTTCTTTTTAAAGAGAGGAGCTTTTTTTCTTTCTTATAATATGATTTTTTATGGAACTTTTATAATATGTCCCTAAAGTGGGCGAAGGAATCCCAGAGACTCTTGATGAGGTATTCTGACAGTATGTATGTTCCAGCTTTAGTTTGTGACCAAGCACTCTAAAACAAAGATATAATTGCAGTTAATTTAAATATAGCCTGTAAATTAAATGTTAGGGGAAGCCAGTTTTCCTCTTTGATTTGCATGGATCTGCCTTCAAGGTTGTTATCTTCCCAGTGAAGCTTTCACCTGTGGGTTTTTATTAGTTTTCTCTAATCAAATGAGGGACCAAACAGGCTTCCTACTAGATAAATATGTGTTAGGCATTTCTATTGAAAATCCTATGATTTATATATTATATATTCTCTAAAAAAGTCTGCTTTAGCTTTCTGTGCGTTGTATTCTATAAGAGTGCTTTTAGTCATTCATGTTACAGGTATTCAGTGTGTAGCATTTTCTGTTCGAAATCTTGAAGTTAATTTTTCTCTTTTGGATGCAGATGAAAAGATTTAAGTAAAATAATAGGTTTGAGTTGTGAAGTTACTGTGATTGAGAAAGCGATGTACCCCTTTAAAGGTATTAGCATAAAGATAGCGCATTTGTTTATTATGTTTCAAAATCAGCTTCTAGTATCTCTGCCACAGGTAACAATTGACTTTTCAGGCTTCAAGTTAATAGCCTTGTCTCTTGCTTGTAGGGATCAATATTAGTATTAATTAATCACCATTATCAGCCCTAGGATCTGGTTCTATTTGTTGTTACATCAGCAAAATATCAATATAGAAAGTGGACTCTCTGATCGTCATGGCAACTTCATCTCTTGGGTCAAAGAAAGTTTATCTTATCTGTGCATGGAGAGTGGCAAACTGTTTAGGGATCTAGTTTGAACTCTAAGAACATTGATTTAGTTTTTGTTTGTGAATAGAGGCTGAATTCCAATCACCAGGGATAGGTAAGATTTAAATATTAATGCCCACAGGCTTGTCTGAGAGGGTGTCATTACCATTACTGTCGGATTGTCTTTTTGAGATGACACAATGGTAGAGGAGAAATGTGTAGTCAAGGCTATTTATTTACAGTTTAGTAATTTGTGCATTGGACAAACGGGATTTAAAGTGAAAGTATGGAAATTCCATAGCATTTATGCAGTAATATTACTTCTCCCAATCAAGACATGGTTGGGGTTTCTTCCACTTAGTAACTTAGAAATAGCACAGAAACATAGATTATGAATTGATAGAAGGAACAGATTTTGTTATGCATTTTCCCTTCAGAGATTTTTTTAAGAAATTTTTTGAGAAGTGTAGAGAAAGAATATTGATGTTTCACTCACTCCGGAATTAATGGCAGATACCCATCATGGAAAATCTGAATGCTACAGTCTGGTTAGTTACTTTTGTGTTTTGTAAGTTGATGCAGTTATCTCATGAGTTTGTGTCAATAGAACACAAATAATGCTATTTTATCATGTCAGAGTTCACTTTATTTATATTCTTAGGTCCTTCTTAAAAGTTCTCATCTTAGACAATGGACCTGAGATTTTGTGTTTATACATAGTCAGGGTGCAGTTAAATCTCACTTGGAGGGATTTAAAGACTTAATGATTGCAAGCAGAAGGATTACTTTGAGACACAAGTGCATTTTCTTTACCTGGTTGTTTGTAAGTGTATGTTTGTATTTATTTGTCTGATAGTACCTTGGGACATGTTTTATTGCAAATGAATATACAGATAAAGATGTAAATAGATGAAGAGTATCAATATTCTTGCCTTCTAGATAATATTTATTTATTCTTTTTCATTCCTAGCGTGTGGAGTAACAAAAAACCTGTGTGTTTTCCTAATGCAGCTAAGTATTCTTTTAGGAAATCCCAAATGCAATAAGATCAATTCAGTACATTTGCAATATTGAATAAGAGTTCTTATAAAAATTGTGAAATAAACCAGCCAACCAAAACTCAAACACTTGCATAAAGCTTACACTGCAGAAGGAATCACTTTTCTGTATTGACACTTCTTATTGATTATTCAGTTTTATCTAATGCTTTGAAAGGGTAGTGCCATCATTACTTCGTAGCAGATGCAGGCAGTTGTCACAGTAGCCTTTTCCTTTTTAAAAAAGAATAAGGGATGTAGCTTGATATAAATGTTATGCAATCATCTGTTGTATTTTAATAGCTCCTGGTACTGTTTGTGCAATCATAACATTGAAATTAGTTTGTATAAGTTAAAATCCTTCAATAAACAAAGAATGTTCCCATTTTCCTTGTACATATATTGAATAAATTTTATCCTCATTATTTTCCATCCATCTATTCATTTTTCATATCTCATGTTTCCTGTGTTGTGGAAGGGTGTTACGTAACACTGTCACCCTTTGTAAATGTTAGCATTTTTTTTTATTTTTAAGAACTAGTTAGGATTTGAAAACATGTTTAATAAGTGCAATGATGTATTTATCGAAAACCTTTTATGTTTATAGAGCTAATTTGATGCGAGGCTTATTTGTCTCTTTTTTTCTAATATTCATTCAATTTCTTAGCTGTGAGTGTGTAAATAAAGCTGGAGTGGGACCTTTAATTTTCTTATTTTTTGATTACCACCATATTGTTTGTAAAACCTTTATAATCAAGATTTGTTCAATTACAATAATTCTACAATGTGAATATAATTTCATATCAGAGTATCAAAATTAACAATGCTTTAGTATTTAGTGAGTTACTCTGATGTATCTTTATAAACTCTTCTCATCCATTACTCTTTACACTCACATAAGTGAATTAGAGTAATGTTGCTTTATTCTTCCAGAAAACTGAAGCTTTCAGACTGATTAGCTGATACAACTGCATGTCACATACTGTTTTTACTAGACTCGGTCCTTTTACCTTAGATTCAGTATAGCAAGAGACAGTAAAAATCTTCTTGAATTTTACACTTTTCTGTTTTTCCTTTCCATATAATAAAGGTCTGATGCCAACTGCAGTGAAATACGACAGCGTTTCTTGTGTTACTGGGTTCCTCATCTACCTAACACTTTTTGGAAGGTATAAATATATGAGAAACTTAAGGAATACAATCTTTAACTTCATTCACAGAAGCAGTCCCGTTGATAATACTCAACATGAATGTGAAATGTTTATAGGACAGGAGCTTAAAAATACCCACAACCACAAATGGTATCTAACAGTTTGGTGCATGTAAAATTAGAATGTAGAGTAGAATAGAGACTAGGTTTAAATGAAGTGTTTTCATCGTGTTCAGATGAATTCCCTGATTCGCATTTTGTCTCCTGTGCTATATGTGTTCCTTTTCATATTATCCGAGACGTAAAAATCAACTACTGTGGCAAAAGTTACATAGAAAAATTTAATTGCTTTCTAAATATGCTTGCAATTAGTATTGAAAAGTGATTTTTAAAGAGAATAGAATGAATTTTACTGTAAAATAAGAAGCTCCTCATAGACTCAAATATGATGAGAGAAGTCTTTCTGTGTACCTGTTGTAAAGATTTTCTCTGCTGAAATGGAATAATCTTGAAAATAATTTTTA
Organism: Chaetops frenatus; assembly: GCA_013400775.1. Lineage (NCBI taxonomy): Eukaryota > Metazoa > Chordata > Aves > Passeriformes > Picathartidae > Chaetops > Chaetops frenatus. The sequence continues at coordinate 19,264 of VZTR01020068.1, read as the reverse complement.
TGGTGATACATGGAGATGTTCATTAGGGTGAGAAGAAATTCTGTGCAGGGTATTATTATTTTTTACTTTTGTAGTTGCAGCGTAAGCTTCAAAGGAGTGGTGTGTTTTACTTGTGTAATTGAGATCATCATTAGAACCCTACTATTTAAGACTTGATTTTATTTCTATTATTTAATGTGTAGATTAATATTTATAAGATATTGTGAAAAAAATGGCAGGGACATTGTCAGATCTATGTGAAATTTTGTATATGTTTNTCTTATTTTCAAATTCAGGCTTCATATTAGATAGCAATAAAGATCCCTTCTCTGAAGTTTTGAAGAAGTACAGCAAGGATTTTTGTCAAACATTTTAGACGGTTTTATGCAAAGAAAATGAACCATCTGTAACTGATGCATCAAAGTAGGACACAATTGTTAAGCCAATGAAGACAGTGGAAAAATTACCAAAGCTGAAGTAGCAGTAGTTTTTCTAAAAAAAAACCCCCTCAAAAAAACCTGTCTCCACTCCCTCCCACCCTCTCATGATGCAGAATTCACTAATAAATATGTATGAAAAAGATTTTGGAAGCAGTAACTGATCATTTTTGGAAGCTTTCAATCATACTGGTTTTTGAGTATTGTGTCTGTTAATTGTACTTCATCCATTTCAGAACAAGTGTAGACAAAATGCTCTAGTTTTGTAGAATGCAGAAGAGAAAATCTTTATGTCTGATAATATAAAATACTGATTTTTGGGGCAATTTAAATGTGTTGATAATCTATATTGACATGAAAAATACTGAGGTACGATTGAATAGCAAAGTGTATGGGAATACAGTACCTCTGAGAGGTCCTTGGCTCCCAAGTAGCTTAACTTTGTCAGGATACTGCCTAATTTTTAATAAAAATGCATATATATTTCTATTTTTAAAAAACCCCAAAACTTGCTTGATAGTTGTTCCAAAAAATCATTGTGGTATTTCAGTGAACAGTAGGAAACTTAAGAACTGAGAAAAAAAAATCTTAAATATTTGACAGTTTATCTGGAAAAAATATTAGCTAGTTGCTAAAAATACAAATGCAGTCCTTAACAATGTGCATCTTGGACAAACAGACGCATATTTTGTCATCAAGTTACTTAAGCTTCTGAAGTCAGGGCTACAACTGGGTCAGATGATAAGATGAGCACAACAGAAAAACGAAGAGTGGCTGTGATAAAAACTGATTGATTGATGTCTGGCTTCCCCACCATCACAAGCAGTTGACAGTTAGTTTGGGATCAGATGATTTGGCTTTTGCGATAGAAGATGGGGCCTGGTAGGCAAGTCTGAAGGACAAAAAGGTCAGTTTCTGTACAGTGTCAGGCAGTGCTGGGTTCCCACAAGGTGGGGTATTGGATTAAGATTTTCTTTAGTTACAAGACTTAACTTTCCATGGTCCGTTGAAAGGCCAAGTAATCTGGTCAATATTAATACAAAAATACAAAAGACTTTAAGTTGTGAGAGAAAGGAGTGAAAGCAGAGGAAGTATACCTGTTGGACCGGTGAATTAGAGAAAAAATGTTTTTGCTGTTTGATTTCTGTATTTACGTTAAGCATCATAGTTTAAAGCATTAAATTATTTATAAGGTCTGACTTTGAAAATCTGGTTTCCACAGTAGATTTTTCACTGCAGCTGCAATGAGTTTTATGTTACTTATATTTTGAGGGACTGTAATGAAACATTGTGGATAAATTAATTTCAGCTTGTGAAATATTGTGGTTCTGCGACCCCTCATGTACAGGATAGCACATTGTACCTTAAATATATGTGTTTTTCACTAGATTAAGAACAATTAGAATTTTATACTTAAATATAATTAAAATAAATTTACATGAAGTGTGTTTTTGTGAACTAGAGATAATTTATCAATTTATGACCGTACCGTGACCACCTAAGTGTTTATGGGGGTTTCTGTGGTTGTGTGTATTTTTTTCAGAACACATTTACAATTAGCACTCTGTAACAGTCACAGAAGGAGAGAAAATGTGTAAATGAAAATCAAGACATAATATCTTTGGAACGAAAAAGATTTTCAAGATGGCCATGAAAATGTGTACAACTGCCACAGAATTGCAATTTGGACAGCTTGGATTTGAATTTAGGTTTTTGGACAGTTTGATACTCTCTAGAAATCCTTTATAATGTATTGCTTTTCTCTGAGTTTTAAGGGTCACATCTCCAAAGGACAGTTGGGTCTCAGCTAATGCTGCTGACTTAATATCAGTAAGATGAATTCTGCAAGGTGCTGTATTGCTGATAGTATAGCTGGAATGCAGTATGAAAGAACCTGTAGTGTAACCTGGAGTGTTACCAGTAATAAGTGATCAGTGCAGGTGAGCTGGTGGTCATTTGAACAATGATTAGTTATAGTTCAAGAAATGTTGTTTTCTTTCTGTCTAATCTCTAGTGACCTGCGGCATTTAAGAAATAATAATTAAACAAAAGATCTTTTCTGAGAAATGAACAGTTTTATCCTGGCTATTTTTGTACACCTCTCTTGAGGTGTATGTTAAAGACATATTTTAAAACACAGAACTCAAGGCTTAAAAATTTATTTTGAAGGCATATTTAAGACAAGACTGTGAAAGTGTTTAAGAGCTTCTCCAGTATTATTTATGTTGTGGTGCATCCCTTTGGCATCAGAGCTTTGTTAATTTTTCATAGATTATTATGCTGATCTCACACAGCATTACTACAAATGGCCTGAAGTAAGATATAAAAGCCTGTGATGATTTTAACATAGGGTTTAGATTTTTCAGGTGCATTTCTTTGACAAATGTGTTGCATCACAGAGCTACTTCTTTTTTGAACACCTTGTACTGAAGTTTTTCAAGATATAACTATATGCTTAATAAAAATGAAGAGGGCTTTCTTAGAGTTTTCTTCAAAGTATAATGCTTGAGACTGACCGGAATGGTAGCCTGCTTTGTTGGCTCTTTGGGAATTTTACACCTCTAGGCTATACAACTGAGACCCATTTAGTTACAAAAAGAGGAAAATTTGAGTTGGTAAATCAGAAAGGGGAGAAAAAGTAATATTGCCAAAATAATCAAGATGAGCAGTTCTTATAAATGAAGTGTAACAATCAGCTGCTTAGACCAGCTGGATGGTGTAATTTTATGATTAGTCCTGCAGCTTAGGAAAGCTCTGATTTTAGTGGGAGTATGCTTTGGGTCTGTTATGACTGGTCTGATCAGTCTGACATTCATTTTGAGGTTCTTTGACTCTTGGTTTAGAAGTTTTCACTGTCAAGAGAGGTCAGATTAAGGTAGGGCATTATTAAGCCACAAATTCTGGCTAAATTTGTTTTTCAGCATCAGTTGTCAGTCAAAGCATTATGTTTGAAGCTGTGGCCTTTATAAAACAAATGATAAAAAAAACCATTTGGTGTGTTACTTTTGCTACGTGTAAAATTCTACCAGATCTTGAGAGTGATTTGTGCACCAGGAATACCGGTGTAAGAGAAGAATAACACATCTTGCACAAATGAACTCATTTCTGAAAATGAAAACCCACTTTTGCATTCACAGAAAAATCTTTTGAGAATGTGGATGTGATGCCCTTAGGGAAATAATTGCAGTTTTGGTTTGTATTTTATGTTTTATTTGGTATGGTTTTATGTTAATCTAGTCCCACATTCTTCCAAAATACTTTATACTGGAGTCCTGATTTGTGTATGGATATAAATTTTGTTTGCAGGGATGTTTAAAACATTAAAAAAAAAAATTGGTGAAGACTAACCACATTTATTACGAAAATATTGATTTTTTTAATAAGAAAAACATTTTAAATTGCTTTGCAATCAGTTTGCTAGTCTTTATTCATTTCTTAGTGGGCAGATGTTCTTATTACTAAAAGTACTAAGATGCAGATGGTATTATTTGGCATCTTTTTAGAGGCTTCACTGTTTTGTGTGGTGAGCTGAACACTAAACTGATACATGATTCTTCAATGGCATTTTATATTTGCAATAAATTATTTAAGTAACTGTCTTTGTAACAGGTCATGTGAGGAAAAATAACCACTCCTAAAAATAATAATCACAACCTAAATAGAAAGTTTTGTGTTTCTGTATGTGTGGAAGTGTTTTGACTAATAATTTGAATTTGAGAATTATTTCAAACAATATCTTTTTTAAGAGTCTGTTACAGTCATCCTTATTTAAATAAACTTATGTATATATTTATCTCAATGTATGTGAGAATTAATGTGAATTGAGGTGGAAATTGATGTATAGCAACAATTTAGCATAAAATACAATTGTTTGAAGAGAATAACATACCATGAGTAAAGATAATAGTAGTCATAAACAAATAGCTTCAAATTAGGAAGTAATTATTTTTGAATTTTTTTTGAGTAATCTTGCATGCTGTATCTTAAACATACCCCTGGAAACAGGCAAACTCTGGAAGTATCACCTCCATTTCAGTATTAGGAAAATGAAAGCTTATGCTTTAGATTTCCTAATGTGGTCAGTCTATGCTTTTCAATCTATGGGCATTTTCATATTTGTTGTTGTTGGTTTGGGTGAGGGTTTTTTTTATTATTTTATTTTTAAAAAAAAATTTTTTTTTTTCAATTTTCATTAGTTGTTGCCTGATGTTAAGGGATTCTCAACACCTACAACTCTTGATGACATCAGTTAGGATGCCCTACCTAGTGCTGTCAGGAGTAGCATCTAAATTCCTATATTCATTTATGCCTGTTTCTGTTCATGAGCTATACTGTTATCCTCTTTTTATTGGAAATTTCCATGTGTGTGTAATAAAAATGCATTATACACCTTGCACGTTCATGAGTGTTACCATAGCAAGTATAGCTCTTAGAAGGTTTTCCTTTCTGTCTTCCAGAAGACCTGCAGAAATACTTGTTTTCAGAATAAAATATTACTTTTTAGCAAGATCATGTAGGGGGAGCTACTATGAAACCTCCAAAGTCAAACCGTTTGCCGTGCTTGTCTTCTTAAGCTGCTGCTAATGCTGTGGACTTTTGTCCTGGAAATAAGTTCTGTGCCTTAGATTTTAATGTTATGCAGTTATAGGCACAATCATAAACAGTTTCTTTTAAATCCTCCCTAGGTTGTTATCCTAAGTTTTGAAAATTTTAACTGCTGTGCCAAAACCACTTCCTCTTTTATTCATACCAGATATTTTACATTCTGAGTGATTTTAAAATGCCAGGCA
>VZTR01020066.1:0-21468 GCA_013400775.1 Chaetops frenatus | reverse complement strand
CTTTTTCTTACTCTTCCAGCAGAATAGCTAAGTCCTTTTTGAACACCACACAAAAAATATTTACTTACAGAAATATTTTTCTATTCTAGAATTATTTTACTGATTCTTTGAGCAGATTTTTATGCTTTTAAAATCTCTTGGCCATCTTCTTCCAATACTTTTACTCTGTCATCAAATACTATGAGGCAATGTCATAAAATACCTTAGAGTAATCATGCTTTTCTATACTGAGTTCTGCAAGCTCTGCTCATATAGAGAACTACATCTCACCCCTCAAGAGGGCAGGACTGGTTTAGGTTCACAAAAGTCATTGTAAAAGAACCTGACCTAGTAAACTTGAAGATTAACTGGTGGCTTGCTGTATAGTGCAATTCTCTTTATTTTCTAAAGTATTTACATGCAAAATCAGTTCTCTAATAAGTTCTCTGACAGAAAAGTATGTGCATGTGTTAAAATTTCTTAAATATTGATGGATAGGAGTTGAATACCTCTTTTATTCAAAGACAGAGAAATTTAAAAATGTATCTACAGCAGTCTGATCAGTGAGTTAAAGTGGACAGTTTCCCTACCTCTGATTAGGAAATATGACTTCAATCTATTGTGACTACTTTCTATATGTATCCGTTAAAAAGGAAGTTTTTGTATTCACAAACAGCAAAAACCGCCTTAGGTTCTAAACATCAATCCTTTGTAGTATATGGTTTGTTCAAATAGTTCAAATAATTCTTCCACATCTCATTTGTAGAAGAAAAGAGAGAGAAACACCTCAAAAGCTATTCAGCACCAGAATTTTATATTACACATTTCCTTTCTCTTGACTTTTAACTGTACAGCAATTTCTCATGTTCTTTACTGTATATATTGCACTTCAGATATTTAAAAAAGGGATAATTAAGTATGCTATTTTTCAGATATAATCAGGAATATATAAACTCAATATTCCATTTTTAAAAATAGATATTAAAATTTTGGCTTATATCTTTTGACTTCTAAGAGTGAGGTATCTATTTTTTTAATAAGTGAAAGCAGCAGATTTGCAGTTCACCAGATAAGAAAGCGCCCAAATGAACTTTGTATGAAAAGCTAAGGAAAGATGAATAAAATATGAGAGGTAGACTTTAAAATTTTGCCTTTGTAAGACTGAAAATGCTCTAATTTTTCTATATTGCAACATTACTTTTAAAAGACTTGTGTCACCTCTCTTTGCAGACAAGTTGAATGATCTTTATAAGTGTGGATTTTTAAATTCAAAATGTGATCCTTTAAAATTGGTTTGCAATAATACTTACCAGAAGAACATCATGTTGCTAGTAATTAGTTTCAACTTGATGCATTTTCCCTGTATCTTACAGAAACTATTCAAGTAATATAATTTTGTGGAATTTCGCTTTCTGTGTGCCGTGGAGTGAGGCGTTACATGCATATGTGCCTGCATTGGTGGGTAAATGTGTTTCTGTGTGGATGTACCTCAGCTGGGCAGCCCCATAAGATGCTGCAGTGCACTTGGAAACAAGGTCATTTATATACTTTTTGAAGACTTACTCCAATTGATGTACAATGCCCTTTAACTTTACAATTTTGTTTATTTCATAAAATTTTTGAGCAGTCAGGTGCCCAAACCCCTTACAATTGGCCTCCAGTTTTTATGTTTAAATTTCATGCTTGCCAGCTGCTTAGAAGAGCCAGAATATTCACATAGAAACAGTGAAATGAAAAACAAAGAAATATAGTATGGTTTCCATGGAAAATATAGATTCGAGAGCCAGCATCCAAAATCTTTAAGGTCTCCCATGAAGACCTAGTGGAGGTTTTTGAAACCAGGCCTAAGTGTTTCACATTTCTTCACATTGGATTCCACTCAGAGTAAATTCCACAAAACCAAGTCTGCATTGTGATAGAGATTTGTCTAGCTTCTGCTGTTACCTCAGATGATAGGTCTAGATTTTTTATTTTTTATTTCACTATTATCCAATTCTATTTAGTTATTACAGAATCAGAAGATCATAAAGTGGCTGGTATCAGAAGTCACCTCTGGAGGTCATCTGGTCTAACCCCCTTTTCAAGCAGGGCCACCTGAAGCTGCTTGCCTAGGATCATGTCTATACAGCTATTGAATGTCTCCAAAGATAGAGACTCCACAACCTCTCAGCTGCCTTCCTAGTCCTGAGTCACCTCATACTGGAGCAGTGTTTCCTGATGTTCAGATGGAACCTCCTTTTATTCAATGTGTTCTCATTGCCTCTTGTTCTGTCACTGGATACCCCTGAAAGAGCCTGGCTCCATCCTCTTTGCACCCCTCCATTAGGTTTTTGTACTCATTGGTGGGATCACCTCTGACCTTTCCCTTCTCCAGGCTGACCAGTCGCAGCTGTATCAACCCTTCCTCATATGCCCCTTAAAAAAATTCATGACCCTTTTTTGGACTGTCTCTAGCAGCTAAACATTGCTCCCTATTTTGCCTCCCATTTTTCTCTTTACTTATGGGTGATCCACATTATTGTTCAGAGAAAAGTTTACCAGTCTTGGGTGTTTTCCTCATGGAAACATGATTTTTATCTGTATATTGGAAGATCTAGAGAGTCAGTGTTTATATAACCTTAATGTTCTGAGCCTGCCAGTGGAGAATAACATTTTGATTGAATTACACAGAAAAGAGCTGCTAAAATCTAATCTATTTAATAGCAAACTATTTGAAAAGCAAATATTTGCTAGGTAAATATGCTCAAACATGGGTGAATTTTAAACAACTGTGATAATATCTTATTTACAGATTTTTTTTATTATAGTAGTATTAGTATAATAGCAGTATTTAATGAGGCGTTATCACCTCAGGTGTTGTGGATTTTATTTCCCTTTCACTCTTGAAATTTTGAGAACTTGCAAAAATTTATTTTTTAAAACTGAGCAGATCTACCATATTTCTAGAATGTTAATGGACTGTGTATTTCTGTATGAACTGTTACCAACTTTATTGTTAAATGAGAACCTACTTTCAGAGTTGTTTTGTGGGTCAAATTGTATGATGTAGATTGTACTTCAGGCTGGATTCTTACTACTAACACTGCTTTATATGAAAACTCTCATATGGGGAAAATTCTGGCAAGACCCTTTTTGCTTTCTTTCCTACTGTGTACTTCACAAATGTGGTGAAGTGTTTTCAGTAAGTCAGAGTGATCCTTGCAAACTCAGGAAAAGGAAGAAAGCAATGGTTACACGAGATATCATTGGGATGGTAATTTGAACCATAAATAAAAGTAGATTTCCTTGAAGTATGTCACTTTCAAAGCTAGATATCAGCATCCCAAGGACATTAACTGAAATATTTTATTACATTTAGTGTTGTTGGTAATCAAATCTATCATATCTATCAGTTGACTTTTATAAATCAATTGATTTTAAAAATGCTTAACAATTAATAATAATTGCTTATTCAGCTATATTTGCAGTCCTGTAAGTTCATGAGTATTTACTCATTCTTTATTTTGTGCAACTTTAAAAGAAATTTTGGAAGAACAGCAGCCGCCTGGTTATAGCGGGGCAATTTAAAAAGTGATTTTTCAACTCCAGTTCTTGAAGTCAACACATTTTGACTGTTTAGATTAAAATGGCTGATCTTGCTTATACAGCACTAGAATATCTTGTTATATTATCTGGTTATGATTCTTACTGTTCTTAATTGACTAAGGCTAGAGGGAAACTGCAGGTTTTGTGGGTTAGTTGTGAGTTTAATTTTTGTCATTTTGTCATCTCGTTCTTCCAAAATTTCTCTTTTCTTTTTTTTTTTTTTTTAATTTACTGTTCTTTCTACATTGACCCAGTTCTGAAACAGAAGATCATTTTCATGAGTAAATGAGAAAAGCAGTGTACAAAATTCATTTTAAGTAGAAAATTGGTGCAAGCAATAAAAGCTTCCCAGACAAGACCTGTCTATTCTAAGAAATAATTTCTGGAAATGCTTTAGCATCACATATCTCTGGTTTTGGGCAGTATCTTCAACCTGAGGCAAATTTTGTGAAATTATTATTTGTCTAAGGATAGCTGTCTATTGAAGCACAGGTGTAAGACCAAACTAATTTTGTGTCTGTATTACACCTGACTATAAAAGCATGATAAAAGTCCTCTCAGATAGTAAATACAATCATGTTTGTCTGATGGAAAATGGCTCATGCATTGGACTTATTACCTTTTTAGCACAATAAATGCTAATGGTAATTCTTATGGTATTTTTTTTTCCAGTAAGACCAAATCGATGCTTCTGACCAAGTGTCTCCTCTTGGTCAGTAGGGATGGCACAGTATTCATAAACACAGAATCTTATTAAGTTGAGCATTATTCTTCAAAATGTGAATTAGGCAAAAAGATTCTGAATGGATCTGTAAATACATCCTCTTTCACTAGGCTAATGTATTAAAATGCCGTGTGGTTAGCTGTGTGATGTTCTCACTTGCTAAAGCATGCAGAAATATCTTTGTACCCTTTTGAAAGAGATTGAGATGAGAACACTCTTCTCAGGATTTTGTAACAGAAAAAAATAACTTGGTATGAGGGTATCAATAATTTCTGCCTTAATAATTATTGTGTTGCCATAGTTTTGAAACATTTCTCAATGCCAAGAAATATATGTATAATTATATAACTAAAGTGCATTATAAAATCTGAACATATTGACATAACATCCTAGATATTGAACAAAACTAATTTTGTCTTTCTCTATTTTTAAGATCCAGATTTTAAGGACCTTGGTGTTCTGAAGCCATTGCCAGGTTGGTATGTTGGTTTTGGGTTTTTTTCTAACTTAGAGGCCTTTATACTCTGCTGTAGAAAACATTTTTGTTTGCTGTTCAGGTTTCATTTTTTCTGGTGTTTTGTTATTCAGTTTGTGAGTTTGAGATGGGAGGACCTGAAGGAATTGTGGAATCTGTACAAATTGTTAAAGAAGGAAAAGCTTCTGAAACTGAAGCAGTAGACTGTAAATGGTACATCCGAGCACCACCCCGATCCAAGGTCAGTCCTTCATCCACTTGCTGATTTGCCATTTAATTTAACAAATTGACTTTTCTAATATATTGTGCATTTCTTAGTACAGTCAGGTCTTGTTTAATAACTTTACAGCTTGAACTGTAAACTATTTTTTCGTTCTGCTGTGGAAGGGTAATTTGTCATCTCAGCCAAAATAACCACCTTTCTCCATAAATGATGGTTTGGGCAGTACTAATGTGCTTTTTGTGCCATAAGTAATTCTCTTAAATTAATCTTTAATTTTGCTCATAAAGAATCAATGTGTTTTCTTAAGTGGGAAGTAATCTTATAATTTTAATTTTCAATATATTTCAAATACCTAACATAGAGACTACTAAGGGAACACTGCTGGCTCCCTAAGGTCATCATTGTTTCTCAACTGGGAACTGTGAAAATGGACCCAAGGTAAATTCATGTTCCTCCATATGAAGCCTTTAGCTCCTTTGGTTTAGAGACACAAAAAGAGTGTTCTCATTTCTTTTCTTCCACAGTCAGGAAGCCAGGTCTTTGTAAGAAACATGAGAGGGCTGCAATGAATTTAAAAATACTTTTCTTGGATTCTCCTTGATTTTCTCTCTTATCCATAACTTACCGGTTATGATATGCATTAATTGTTGCTGGATACACTACAGCTTCTCCCCTTGCTGCAATAGGAACAGCTTAATGCCTCCCACATACTTTCATTCACTGTGTAAAAGACACCCCACAGTATACTTTTTCCTACTGTCTTTTATGGGACAGGAAAGGTTTTAGAAAGTAGAATTTATATATGCACTACTCTCTGCTATCTTTAAACAGATTAAGGGGGTTTTTGTATAATTTCAGTAAGGAGACTGTATTGAATATATAATTGTTTCATCATCAGTACAACACATAGAGGAATTCTGAAGAGTTCTCTTCAGCAAAGGTTTCCAGAGGAGAAAAAGTCATTGTTATCAGCATTTTTCTATTGGAAAAGTTTAGAAGAGGAGTTGGCTCATAAATACTACAGATAAATTATTTCTGGAATACACTTTAATCTTATAAATTTTTTTGGATAAAATTAATATTGATAGAGGTTTTTAATTAAGTAGATGAACTTCCAATTTTGCTACAGTAAGTAGTGATATGAGATGATTGGACTGATGAATGATTATTCCATGTGTTATACATAGTTTATATTCATTCAGGGCAAATCCCAGTATCAATACAAGTTTCAGGAAGAGCAGATGGAGAGCAGTCCTGTTGAGAAGTTTTTAGGGGTGCTGATGGATGAGAGGCTGGACATGCCCAGAAATGTGCACTCACAGCCCAGAAAGCCAATGGCATCCTGGGCTGCATTAAAAGCAGAGTGGCCAGCAGGGTGAGGGAGGAGATTCTGCCCCTCTGCTCTGCTTTGGTGAGATCCCACCTGGAGTGCTCCATCCAACTAAGCCAATAACATTTCCCAATAGTCTTAATTCAAGTTTGTGATTGATCATATAATGTCATTGTGATGTTCTTAATTGGTCTGACTGTAATGTTCTGTATGATTTAAAGCCCTGCTAAAAATCCCAATTTTACCTACCTATAGTATTTATCCATATTTCAGTTCTGATGTAAATCTCCCAACTGGGTATTTACATGATTGTAAATACAGTGTGTAACAGAAGAATAGTACACTATGACTATTAGTAGAGGGCTAAAAATTTAAGTTAATTAATTCTTCATAAACTTTCATACCTGCATTTAGTTGTGTTGCATTCCAATAAGCATATCCTAGCTGAAGGGCATCTGGAAGGGAGAGCAACAAGAAAGTTTTAGAAAAATGAAGTAATACTGAATGTTATTTAATGTGATCTAGAAGATTTTTAGAAGGAGTGTAATATAAATATAATAAAAAGATTTTACAAGGAAGAAGGAATTCTCTGATGCCCATGTCTGTAGGATAACTCAGGGTCCCACACTGAAAGTTTCAGGTTAGACATGAAGGAAGAAAAATTCAAACATAGGGGAGGGGATTATGAATGTCTGGTTGAGAAAGTTGGTTTGGCTGACATTGTTAGCAGTCTGAAGGTGCAGGTTAGATAACACCCTGTGAAAAATGAGAGAAACATTAATAATCCTACCTTTAGGCAGAGGGCTGGGCTGGGTCATCCCTTGATGGATTCTACTGTTCCCATCTAACAGAATTATGTGAGTGGAGAGATTGAGCAATATAAAAGCATATTAAACAGTGTTTTCAAATGTGGAGTTGAAAGGTTTCACAGCAAGTTAGAAAAAAAAAAAGATTTTTCGGGCCTAGATCCATCTTTGAGGGGTAAGTTCAATTTAGCATTTGAACTTAGTGTGGTTTTCACACAGATGTATTTATATACACACAGACAAGTATATACATGTATAGATGCACATACATATGGTTATGGTTCCATCACACTGGGACAAGTTGAAAAATATACAAATATTAAGGAAGGAGGAACAAGTGGAAAAATTTTAAAGAAACTTGTATGAAGGAAGGTTTATGATAAGATTGTTTATAGGTCTGATTCAACAGAACTGAAATCTCCTGCCCATTTATTACAGTCAGCTTCCTTTGTCCTTATCTAACCTTGAATTAATGACATATTCAGTACAATTATTTAGTGACATCATTTTAATTTATGTCAGCTTGCACCTATGAAAACAAGCTCTCCTGCTAAGAACAGTGAGAACTCAGCAGACATCTTTAAATCCACATGTTCCTGTACTCTGGGCTGCACAGTTTGTTACTGGGAATTATGCCTAAAAGGTGGGAGTTTCTCAGAGAGAGTTTGTGTTGGACTTTTTCATCTTTAGTTTCTTAATTAAACTGTGCCAGAATGTGGGTTGCTTGCAATTTCATTTGGCGTAAGCTCATCCAATCTAAACTGTCTGCAGAAGCAAGATGCAAGTCTTTCCCCTGGTTTCCAATTCCAGATTCAAGCCAAGTCTGAGCTCAATATATGAGCAATGAGATCAGCCAGGAAGTGTGTACTTGAGGTCTCTAAGCCTGAGCTTCAAGCTGACAGTCTGAGTCTAATGCTTCCATCCTCACTGATCTGGAATGGGACAGAGAGCAGAAAATCTGTTACAGACACTTAAAATAGAGGCATCACTGATTACCTGATATCACACGCACACACGCACACACACACACACACACAGAAAAATAAATCTGAAAATGCATGCAGAACTCAAACTTTCTCTAAATCCAGAAGGCTGCAGAAGGCTGTCTGAACACAACTCCAATCTATATACAGACCTAAAGTCTTAAACATGAAAGTGACTACTTTAAAAATCTATGTTTCTTGTAATCATTCAAAGTCGGTTCTGGCTGAGTAAGATAGCTGTTAATTTTGAGTAGAGTCATTTGGAAAATTTCAGAGATATCATTGATTACAAGCAGTGGATAAGTAAAGATTTCATATTTAAAAATAGAAACTAATAAAATGAATAGAATTATAGTTTTATTACTTTCTGTTAAGGGAGAAGCATTGGAGGATAATGTCAACAACAAGTGTTTTTCTATGTTGGATGGGTCAGCATAGTTTGACAAGGCCCCCCAGGGCCATGTTCATGCTCAAGTACCTCTCCCTTTGGTGGGTAACTTTCCCAGCAAGGTACCTTTGTGTCATGCTTGTTCTTTGAGAGGCTCTGTAGAAAAAATAGCATAGCAGAACCTGATAGTAAGAGTAATAAAATATTTACAAATATTATATTCTTTTGTTGGGAAAAAACCAGTAAGCAGTGCTATTTAAAACACTATTATCAGACACTCTGGGCACCTCAGAAAACAGCATCAAAAGAGGAATTAATTTGAATGTAGTCCAGTGGAAATAATCTATTCTGGAGGAGTAAGCAATAAGTGCATTTAGACTGAACAAATAGACCCTCTTTATTTGCACCATGAGAAATAAAATGAAGTTATAAGGTAGTTAGGCAAAGCAATGCCTAATTCTCTTGCCTGACTCAAACAGGATATTGGACAAAGGTTATAGGAAGCAAGACTTAACACAAGAGGTTGATGAAACACAAAGCACCAATTAATGAGTATTTAGTTTTGACACATCGTGGCAGCATCCTTAACCCTGAGCTGCCAGTGGGTGGTGGTGGCTGTTTCAAGCAGAGCCACTGGGGACCAGTGGGAGGGGGATACACAACACAAGGGAGGGGGCCAGGGTGAGGGAGGCCACAGTGCCAGGACACGACTGATGAGACTTGGACAGGCCTGGCCATGGTGGCTGGGGTGCAGTGGTGGCTGGACTTGCCTGGGCAGTGGGCCTGGCCCAAGCACAAGCCAGCCAGCAGCTTGACAAGGCTGGCGCAGTGAGGAATGAGGCTGGGAGCAGGGCAGGGTGACCCAGTGTGACCAAGACACTTGTGTGTTTATTCAGGGTTAGTGCTGCTATCTGGCACACTCCTGACCAAATGGAGACATGACTCTCTTGTTTTCAGGTGCCTGCCTTCATAGTGGGCGTAGTCTGGAGAGAGACTGGGTAGTCGTGTGTGCATTTCCTAGACAGTTAGGAGGAAACATGAGGTGAAGCAAATCGTGGAGCTGCGAGTGAGTCTGTTTAAACTGATCTGACTAAACTAAAAACGTTTTCTGCTCTCCCATGTGAAGTGGAAATTTGTGCTTTTAGATGAGACCTGCAAGAAAAGAAGTTTCAGCTGTTGGCACTGGCAGACTAACATACACTAATTTTTGGAGGCTTCTTAATCAGGTGTAGAAGAGAAGCTTTAAGTAGTGCACTAAAATTTAATAGGAGCCATTTGAATGGCGACTATTGAAATGTTAGAGAAAAATAAAATTTAAAGGCTATATAACTTAATAGCCAGAGACACTTTTGCAAGCTTCAGATGATCTCTGTTTCTGAGGAAGCTCTGAAGCTTACTAAAATACGGATAATGCAAATACTATTTTTCTTTTTAAAAAGTCCAATATATATATGTATTTATGGAACAAAGTGAATAAATCATGTTTAAACAAGAAGAAAATACTGCTTATCTATGTTAAACTATTAAATTCCCTATGTGAAACAGTTTTCTGAGATGAAGGTGTACATGGTTGCAATCATTTATATAAAATCTCTTCTATGAAGGCATGACAATGAACATGACAGAGCAACACTCTCAAAACCCCAATTTTAAGTTATCATGAATTTATTCCATTCAGGTATAGAAATATAACCAACCTCAGCATCCTCAAACCAAATAGCTATTAAGAAATTGAATTTTAAAAAGCTACTGAAGGAAGTAATAAAATATCTGCCAAAGAGAACAACAGAATCAGAATTTGATCTCCAGTTTTCAGTGTTAAAAAGCAGAACAGCACCAAGGAACTGTAAATGTTGCTCACTTGTGAGCATTTTTGCACTCTACTAGAGAAAAATGAGCATGCTTTGACAGAGTAAGTGTCAGCTATTGAATAGTCACAGAAGTTTAAAAAACAAATAGGACAAAGCAAAGAAATCCAAAGATCTTTACTTGTCTAGAAAAATGGTGTTCTGAAATGTGAGCCTTGGCTGTGAATCACATGGTCTTAGAAGTACCATATAAAGTTGTCATCTTTGACAGACAATATTCTCCAAGCTCCAAAAAAGAAGAAAATACGAGATAGGAACCTCTCTGTTTGCACAACATAGTCCCAGACTAGTAACAGAAGGACCAAAAATGTAGAAGAATCCCCCAAAATAACAAACAAAAATACCAACAGATCATGTATTGTTAATACTTCTGCACTGAAGTAATGTTGATTGAAATAAATTTTAGCATCCAAGCAAGAGGACAGACCATTTCAGATGACAAATTCAAGCATGATTAGTAATATGCTTTTTAGGCTGGTGTACTTGGTGTTTGGTTACCTTGAAGGATATTAACTATGGTTGCACAATCTGCTTTTAAAAAAATGAGTTTCCTGGGCCTAAATACTGGAGGTATCATCTTGAAAGTACTTGGTTAATCACACAGAGCTGAAAAAGATGCAGAATAAAGCAGGGGCTAATCACTGAGCAATGGGACAATTTAACCCAGTCCTGTGCTTACAAGGGAATTGACTGAACCCAGAAGGTGAATATGCAAAATCTGGACATTACGCTTGGATGAAGAGGAAGTTTTTCTCTTATGTCTAAATTACTTTTGGCAGATGAATGATGGCTTTTTTTTGGTTTGGTTTAAGGCGACTGAGTGTCCATGCACATATATTAAGTCTGATATGCTGGGATATGGTTTGAAGCTTTTCCTGACTAGCCTGATCAATCATGTTGTCATCCCTAACCTTCAGTGATTGATTAAAAAGCAGAACTCATCAAAAGTGATTCACTATGAGGAGATAATAATCTGACCATTTTTACTGAGGTGATATATTATTGGTAGTTTATAATAATTTTGGGGTTTTTTTCCTAATATGTTCAGTCAGAAATTTTTGTTGTTTTCAAATTTAAATTAAAATAAATAGTAAAACTTACCCAACATTTCTTTTTTTGATTATTATTTATGGTGACAGTACAAAACGTAAAGGTGACAAGAGAATTATTTAAAATATAATATGACCATATGTAAATTACCTATGTAATTTACAGCTGCAGAGAGGCTTTACCCATCTTGTTGCTAATGCCATTGGCATTTGCAGTGACATCTCAAAACTCAGTTAATCTAATACTTGAGCAGCCCACTCTCCTAAGTAATGTGGAGCTGATGATTTGATGAAAGTGTCTTATTAAAACTTTGCAAACAAATGTGAAAGAAGAAGATATGGCAGTTATGCTTCTTCTTTCAAATAAGATGTTCTCTTCAGCACGAATGCTTCAATTATGCTAATATAATGTGTCAGTATCTATGGAAATGTTCATTCCAAGAGCTTCTATTGGCATCAATGAAAAAATGTTTAATGAAGGCAGATGGTGGTGTTTGAGTCTGTGACCTCTTCTTTAGTTCATTTGTTTTCTTTCAGGAGAACAAAATTCTTTATCCACTGCTGGTTAAAGTAATGGCTAAGACCTCTGTAAATGAAATAATGAGTAATTTTCCTAATTTTTCTCTCACTTTCTTATGAATTTGTTTTAGTGACATCCACATACCAGTGAAAGTAATGAGAATATTGCCACTGATTCCAAAAAGATATGTATAAGGAACATTTTGCATTAGATAAGAGTTTGTCATATAATCAGTTTTATTCTTTCCCTGGGGAACTCAATTTATTAGTCATTTTCTTCTGCCAGTGTGGGTCTTACAGCCAGTGACAGGAACAATGGCAAATATATAGCAATAAAACCATAAAAGTTGGCAGAGGCGTGCAGATGCAATTAAATTATTCCAGCTCTTTAAAATAAAATCTGATCCAATATCAGGTTGTCAGTTTGTGTAATCAGTTTCCAGTTTTTAAAAATGCACTGCAGTCTTAAGCCAAAGGTCTGATTCAAATAAGTAGGTTGAAATATACCCACTAATTTTGTGGTGTGTTGTATCAAGTCCTCGATATTTTATATAAAGTCCTGGGACTAGTCATCTCCAAAGGCAATTATGAGAATAAAGCTTCAACTCACCTCAGAATATCAGGAACGTATTTTCTCTTATTTATGCCACTTCATACCACTGGAGAAAGTGACATCTTTCTTCTAAAGGATAGACATAGATATTTAAATCAAATATTTCTTTCCAGTGGTTCCACTACCTATCAGGTCTATATATGTTATGGCGTTGGCTGAATTTCTCACACAGAGGAATGAACAGGTATGACTGACAGCAGAACTCAGGCTTGGGAAAAACTGAAGGTGTTGGCTTCTTCACTAAAAGGCTCAAAACAAAATGCTGAGTTATTATTCTCTTGATTCCTTTTCAGTATTTATGACTGCTGCTCTAAGAAATATGTTACTATTTTATAAGGCTAGTGTGCCTCCAGAAACTAGAGAATGTCAAACGATAAGCCCATAGAAATAAGATTTTGTCTGTACTGCTATATTAACAGTGTGTTTGAACAGATCAGGAATAATTGATGAGTGCTGGAAATTGCTGGGAGAGCTTGTATTTTGTAACCACAGTGAGGATTAGCAAACATTTCTTGTAAGAATGAAAACTCATAAAAATTATATCTCTATACTGAAATGGGATACGCTTTATAAGAAATACATGTGCTTATGTATATGTTTATGCACATACACTTGTCCATATAAATGCATATACAAAAGGCAGCAGGATAGAAATAGAGAACATGTGAACAAGTGTGTGAGGTCTTTCCCTCATCAGGTATAGTTTTATGATTCTTCTGCCATCAGATTAATGTAATCTTTTTTCTGGAGTAATGGAGTAAAAATGAGCCTTCCTGAAGAGGGGAATAGATAAAAATGGGATGAGATGCTTTGCACTATAACTTCGTGGTCTATTATTTATATGGATACAAATGTATGTATATGTATATTCATATAAATTTGTATAAATTTAAATGGTGTATATATGATAGGCATATATAGAGAGTAAAAGTAATGATTCATGACAATAACATGTTGCAAGCCTTCTGCTCTCTGTGAACCATCTATCTGACACGTTTCTCTTCCTGGGAAACAGTCACAAGTGTGCAATATTGCATATAATCTGCTGCAGGAGAATTTCATTGCATACCTGTGACAAGGCTGGCAAGCACTGGGACACCTGTCTGAAGCAGACTGCCTCTGATGACTGAGAAAAGAAAAGCAAGGGGCACTTTCAATTCCCTAAGTTATGCAGAGACAGACTATGGACTCTCTCAGCAGCTTCCCAGGAGAGGCTGGGTGCCAGGGTTGCACAATGGCTCTTACACCCTTGCTTGAGCAGGAGGATCTGGTGTGTGGGACACCGAAACAGCTCTCTGGTGTGTCCCAAATATGGCCAGTTGCTCAGTGTTTGTATCATGGCTCTGCTTCTTCCCATACCTCCCTCTCCCATGTGGGATCTTTGTCAGCACAATAGTGTGTATCATTTCACTGTTTTACTTAACAACAAGTAAATGAATGTGAAACACTATAAAACTTGATATGGGATATTTCCATCTCAGTGTGTCTTGGTGTATGTCTGTTAGCTGGTCCATTTTGTTGAGACTAATACAAGCAGATTCCATAATTTATAACATGTAAGACCCAGGATAGATGGTGAAAGTAAAATACACTTAACTGAAATTTAATTGAAATACATTTCTCTGAACTCTTCTGAAAGATGGAAGGATGGAATATGAGTAAGGGCTACTGTAAGAATCAGATTAGAATACCTAATTTCATTTGTTAGTAAAATATTTTCGCAAATATTCTTTTCAGAGGGACACTTACGCAAAGCTTAACAAGGAGTGAAAACATACTGTAATACGCTACCTGAAAAGGCCCATTAAAAAAATCTAAACTACTGTTAAATTGTGGCAGACTGCTTAAGAGCACATAATTCTCAAACTGTAAGAGCTTTAATATATTAATGAGGTGAAATTATGAGTCTCATTGCTACTAGGATTCTACTGCATTTGCAAAACATAATGCTTATATACTTTTTGCAAATGCAGAGAATCTTATTAAGAATTTCTTCTGTGCATATAAAAAAATACCTGAAGTCAATAAAAATGTTCAGAAATAAGTATATTTGATGTCTAACTCAGTGGGGTTTTTGGTAATTCTTAGTAGTTTTTTCAAGTGAAGATGCATACAGGTCTATGCTGAGTATGTTTACTGCCTTTTTATACAATTTCTGCTCTAATTCACCTTTCTGTAGCATTCTCCTGAAATCTCATGAGTAGCCTTGGCAGTTTGATTATGTATCATATATCTATTAAAAACAGTATTTGCCTTCTCTGTGAATGGAATGTTTGATGTAGCTTGTATAATCAATTGCTTTTAAAATTGGTGGTTTTCTCTATTAAAGTCCATATACACTTGAATATCAAATAATAGCCTTTTATCCTCACCACTGCTTCTTTTTGGATAAATTTAAAGAGTTCTTTGCAAACGACAATATATCTAGTACTTTATGAGACAATTTAGCTTGTATGCAAGAGACATAGGCTTATAGGAGTTTCTACAAAATATGCCTAATTTCAAGACTATTAAAGTATGAAAATGTATACCATAATGCTTTGTTTAGAAGAGCTTATATGGTGGCCAGATCCTTGAGGAAACATAAAAATATTAATGATTAAGTTTTCCCTGGGTCTCAGATTCTCACTTTCCGAATCAGAGTAGCAGAGACGTATAAAGATGACAAATTGACTCTGGGGAGAGAGCAACAAAGATTTGCCTTATTATTTCTCATGTCAGTCATGTAATAGAACAATATTGTGCCAAGCAGTGAAAGAAGAAATTTCTAGCTTATCTGTCCTTCAGCTTGAAGAGCCATTGTATATACTTCTGAAAAAAAAGGTATATATTTGGAAATTAGGATCTTACTGTGATTAAGAACAAAGAAACATCTAGATCTTCTGAGAGCTTCTACTTGGAAGCAAGACAAAATACCAGGAAGTACAAATAGTGCTCAGTTTGCATTTTAATGGCCTTCCAAGGAAGGGCTTTATTGGTCACCAACTTAGGAAAAATGATTTTGGTAGGGCTGTTGTACACTCTTTCTCCTGCAACGTAGAACAAAGTTGCTTAGTGTTTTTTCAGCCATTCTCAAACATCTGTACGTGTTGCCTTTGTTGTTTGATTGATTTATAGATCTATTTGCGATTCTTGGACTACGAGATGCAGAATTCCAACGAATGCAAAAGGAATTTTGTGGCAGTCTATGATGGAAGCAGCTCTGTGGAGGATTTGAAGGCAAAGTTTTGCAGCACTGTTGCTAATGATGTAATGCTGAGGACAGGTCTGGGCGTAATCCGCATGTGGGCAGATGAAGGCAGTCGAAACAGCCGATTCCAGATGCTCTTCACATCTTTCCAAGAACGTAAGACCCTAATCAATACATCTGCCTTTCAGTTTCGTAAATTATGCAAGTCCCAAATTTTGTTAATATTTTCTTCATGCAGACCAGTCACTGTAGTATGTTGCCAAATATTTGCAAGCTATGTAAATATTCAGAACAGTTTTTATTCCAAACATTTGTAATGAGCAATAATTTGTAATACAGTAGACAGACCACAGGATTCAAAACCAGAAAACAAGTACAAGTTGTCATGACCTGTGCAGTCATATAACTGTGACCTCTGTTGGATCCCCAAGCTACATGTAAGTTTTCCCTTACATAACATGGAAAAAATATAGTTCTGAAAGTTTTTATTAAGTCAGATCATTTTATCTGAATTTGATTTTTTAGATCTCATTATGATATGCATTTGAAAAATACTTTATGATTTTTTTATCACAGGTAGTGGGTGTGTGCATATATCAGTGATCATATGTGTCACATATTGTTAAGCAAAGAGTTTAGGGATTTTTCGAAGCAACAAAAGCTTTCTAAAAGCCTTTCATATTTTGGTTAATATTCTTTTTATGTGTCTTAATTGCATTTATATTTTTATATGAAATCTTGGCTGAAATAACAAGCAATATAGCCTGTAAAAAAAAAAAATAAAAGAAATAATCAAACCAATCATAAAAATCCCTCAACGAAACCCAATAGTTCCATTCACTGAAAACGATTGACCCAGATAATCCTTTGAAAGACCTGTGAAAGATATCAATTTCTTTTCTTTGATGGGAATAATACATATTTGGCCTCTTTAGAAAGGTGCATTTATTTTCACATGCTGGTTCATGTTAATTTTTAATGTGCTTTTGGTTTGTGTATCGTGTGTCTGATAGAAAGATTTCTTTGCAACCGTCAGTGGTTGGAATGAAGGCTCAACCTATCAAATACATTCTTCATCTGTATTCTGTGTGTGTGTACCCTGCAATGAGGCAATGAGTCTCTGTTGAGATCAGCCTCTGTAATTCCTTAATTATGGCTCTGATTAAAAATTTCTGACAGCTTACATGCCTGAAACTGCATGTGCTGCTGTACTCTCACACTTGCAGCCTTAGGGTGGATTATATTTTTCTTGCCTGCAAATCAGGCTGGGGTCTAAAAGATACTAAGAACCCTTGGTTGAGATGACACTGCCCTTTTCTCATTTCTGCAACTGGAGATGTCTTGAATATTCAAGATCTGATTCATTTTTTTCACAAGGCATGTTACCTTAGAAACAACTGCATAGACACTGGAGGTTCACAGCTTATAAAGAACTGGAGAGTGAAGCACTATGATGACTAACTTGAAATGAAGGTTTGAATAAGTGTATGTTTGCAAAGCTCTCATATTTTAAAGGATACTAAGGAAAAATGTGGGGTTTTTTTCTCTCTTACCATATTCCTATTTACCTGACATGCTACATCTTATGAACTACTCCTTTCTTGTAAGCAGATGGTAGTTTATACTGAATAGCATTCTGACTGAGAAAATCAAAATACCAGCATGATGTGCTTTCTGCAAATTTACTCTGAAGAGTCATTGCTCACTAAAAGCTGAAAACTTATGAAAGGCTATATAGTACTTTGAAGTATGTCTACATAGCCTGCTTATAAATAGTAGAAGAAACTGTATCTGTGATTTTAATGCTGGGAATTGACTTTAAAGATTTAAAGGTGATGCAGGTGGTATTTTCTGTGTCCTGTCAGTTGCCCGTAAGTGCTGCCCTATGCCACATGCTGGTGCTGGCTGTCGGGAGTTGGCCAGAACAGATGTCGGTGAGACACACCCTGAGACACAGCTCATGGCATATAAACTGCAACGTCTTTCAGCAGCATGTGGGAATAATTGGATCATCTGCATGGAAGGGAAGGAATGTCAGACCTCATCCAGGGAGATATGCATCAGGGAACAGACACCTGTCTGTCTATTCAGGGACAAAGAAAGAGGAAATAACTCTATTTTTTTGATGTAGAGCTGAGAAAGGAGCAAAATAAGATATTACACTTATGTTGCAGTACTGTACATGGCAAAGAGTGACAAAGTAGAATTCCTGTATTTACTGTTCCTTTTGGGAACAGTAGGAGAGGTTGTGAGGTGATCACAACAGGAGGTGTTGTGATCTGTTGCTCCTCAAGTTCCTCTCCTTAGTGTGGAATTAAGCTGTTGACACTGAGCATTGTTTTCTTCCAGTGCAAGTTGGTTCAGTGTTAATTCTTGTTACAGAGCCATTTCCTGGGGACTTGTCATATGTGTAGAACAGAGAAATCTTAAAGAGATTACTTATATGATTATTTTAATATGTTTCAATCCAAATCCATTTAAAATACATATGTGTTTTTTGTTCACATCTAGAGAGTGGTCTTATAAGTTTCCAAACCTTTCACAGTGATGCTTTCAGAGTAGCAGTGCTAAAAATGTGTCTTAAGGAAAGGTGTACAATGCATGACGTTGTTAAATTTCCTGCACCAGAAAATCAGGAATGATATTCGTCCTCGTCAAAATAGTAGTTGAGCTGTAACACTTAATAACTGATTAATTCTTGGTAGGTGATAATTTATAGTGATGATCTGATATTTCATTGTCAAAATTAAAAACTATTCCAACTGTCATTATAGGGTTTGTCTCCATATATCCTTACCTTTTTAATCTTTAAGATATCTNAAAAAAAAAAAAAAAAAGGGCTAGTATAATCAAAAGGTGTCTGTTCATCTGGTAAGAAGACTTGAAAAATAAGTCTTTGCTTTCTCACCCACTGCCTAACTGTTCATTTCATTTTCCATGATTGAAGAGTGATCTCCAGCCTGATTAATGACAGACATGCTACACCTACAGCTTCTTCAAAGAGCTGCTCCTCAGCAGACACACCCACGTTTTAGCCTAAAAGCAGATTTGTAGAACCAGGGCATATGGGATAAGAGAAAAACCCTCTGTATGCACAGCAGACAAAACGTTCACTTTCTCACCTCTGAGTGCTCTTTGGTACCCTTCCTCTGTGCCCATAACCCTGTACCAGAAACCCCAGGCCAGAAAAACTTCATTCCTTCTCTTATTTGTTGTCTCTTTGAGCTCTAAGTCTCTTCTTAAAGCCCCGTCACATGCTTCTTTCCTAATGGAGCACAAGTTCTGTAATTTTTTTCTTTTTTTTCATTAACAAAACCCATGTTAGGATAGAAATCTGAGGACATATTTAGAATAGCAGTGTGCTGCTTGATCAAGAAATGGCACTCAAGCCATTGTTTACAGACTTGAAAGGCATCACCCAGCATGGGCAGTTCTTCAATGGGGAAAAAGGACTGCAGTATGCAGTGCTAGGGACTGTTTTTTGTGGTAAAGCTAAGGGAAGTACTGAAAAAGGGAACAGCAAGGTGTTTAGTGCAACCTGTGAAGAGGCAGATTCTCTTTGCAAAGACTTAGGAATGCAAACAGATTGCAGCTTTGCTGGTTTTGCTCTCTGCTTCCACACTAATATTTTAAAAAGAAACCATTGGAATTGTCTCCTTGCTGGTGAGCACTCATCTGTCATTTTCTTCCTCTCTGTGCTAATTTCAGCTATCTCTAGTGAAAAACTCTCACTGGCTAAACATCCCAGTGACTCTCTGACCCTGAACAAAATAATTATTTGTGGTGCCCAGAGTGTATAAACTGAACACAGGCTGGAACTCTGAGCACATGCTCCTGAGCTGCCATTCTCTGGAGAGTCTGTATGTAAAAAACCCCATAACAATAAAATGTGAAACCACATATAGGTGTTTTTGAAGGACTAGATTATTGATCTGTGTATGGTATTAACTATCCAGAAAAGTTACATTTATCTTGCACAGAGCTGTCTGAGGGAGACTGAGACAGAGCATCAGATTTAAGCCCATCTCATTTTCAAGTTTCTAATAGCTGTGTTTTAATAAGCTTTTTTTTTTTTCATTAGTGGCAAATCATATATTTGTAGTGCACAGTACTATAACAATCTTAATAATGTTATCATTTTAATAAAGCAAGTGAAACTGTCTCCCAAAAAATACTTTTCCTTGAAGAGACTGATAGAAAACTTCTTCCTCTGTTTCAATGATGATTTAAGGAACATCTGAAGAATTTAATTTTTCCTTCTCTTGTGGAGGAAAGAAAGCCCTATTTTTCATTAAGGAACAACGGGAAAATCCAAATGATCTGTACTTAAAGAATTCGTGTGCAGAGCATGATGCAATGAGCTATCTTGAGTAGAGGAGGAGTAGGTGTGAAATGTCTTACGGCTTCAGTGTAAAATGTTTCTCACTTCTAACCATTGTTAAGATTTCAGAATTTTCCCATTCACCCTTAGGAGGAACCAAAGCCTTTCAAAAGTGTTATGACGAGAAAGGAAGGGGAGAAAGGAGGAAGAGAGAGATAAGCCTAAAAATAACAAGTAGGGTAGGGCATTTGTCTAAGATTATCCCCTCCTGGCCTGAAATCCCTGCCTTGAAACAGGCTCAAAGCGTAAATCCACACGGTTCAGTGAAGTACAGCATAGACACCCAAGCTGGCTTGCTCAGAGCTAGTTCACACCCTGGAAGGAAAGGAGGTGCACTAACTGTGGATGGTGCTGTGAAATAGTGAGAAGTACACTGAGGAAAGCACTGCACTGAAGTGGAACAGCCAGGCTGCACACCACTTCCATAGCAGATCTGCTTTTAGCTCCAACTTGTAAAAGTATTTAGGCCTGCCTATGGTTGCAATTTATATCCAGTGTATGCTGCAATGCCCCAAAAAATGATGCTTAATGCACAGAGATAAGGTATTTTGTTACTTATTTAATAACATGGCATAATAATTATTAGTAGGTTAAAATATTTAATTTCTATACTGCCTTAGAAGTATTGTCATTTGTTAGTATAAATTAGAATGCCTTACTTGTGACTATTTATTTTATTGTCTGACTGAAACCAGAACAGCATTTCTAAAATATAAATTATGACAGATTTTGTTTCATGTTGCTTTGTAAAGATGGCATATGGAAGAATTATTAATATACTTTATGTTTCTCTGCCCTAGGGTATTCAGGATTAAAGTATTAGTTTTTAATTAATAAATTTAAAAGTGTAGGTTATGGGCACATGCATTTCTAAAATGTTTCAGTCGTAAGAGAATATAAACAACTACACTTGTTCAATTTTTAAAGATTTTGAAAGCAGTAACCTTCAAATACCAAGCAGTAGGTTTTTTGAATACTGTGGTGGAAACCTTCTGGAATTATGAATAATGTAAAAATCTCCAAATTTTTACTAGAAACAGAATATATTTACGTGCCCGATTACAGAAAGAGGGGTTTTATTATTATAATTGGAGTTCTTTAAACATAGGTTTCCTAAACCTAAAAAAGGCTCTGGGATAGCACGTCTATTCCTGTTAACCCACTTCTTTATATATCTTCTAGGGTAAGGGCACCATCTTGCGTTCAGTGTAAATAGTTGTTGCAAGGCAGGAGATGTTACATTATAACGAATTCAAGAACTATCAAATTTGTTTCTATATTAAGATAAGAGGTATTCTTACACATAGAAATCATGCTCATAAAAAGAATATATCATCATAAAAATGTTTTAGAAT
>VZTR01020064.1:72513-117430 GCA_013400775.1 Chaetops frenatus | reverse complement strand
TTTTCAGTCATTTAATGAAAACAAAATCAAATAAATGCTGAAAAATGTTACTGCTCTGCTGTGTGCCCTTAAAAGAAACCCTGTTGTTTGGACATATGTAACACAGAGGTTAACACATATAAATGAGCAAAGGGCTCCTTTTAAAGTCTGTTCTAATATTTCCCCTACAGTGCAGAATGTGTATGGAAATATTGCTTTCTTACTTCATCCATGGGATGTTTGGAGGATTAATTAATTAAAGTTTATGCGGTGCTTTAGAGAACAAAAGCATAAGATAAACACCACATACTATTGTAAGAAATCACAAGAAGCAGGAAATGAGAAACCTCCACCTCATAAAAGGAAAGAGTTTGGTGCTTGTTATTTATCAAGTGTTCCACTCACTTGTCAGGTCTTTCATTTAGGAAGACTGTTTTTATGTTCTCCTTTATGTTGCTAAGGGTTACATTTCAACAGCTGTTAACTAGAACTAGTATCAACAGCTCTTCATATCATTAGGCAACAGTGAAGTATTTCATAATCTTACTGGTACCAAGCTGCACCTTTTGGTTCTTTGAATTAGAGGAAAAGGTAAGCAAAAATGTTCACTAACAACATGTCTTGGTTTTTATTATTCCAGCATTGATGTAACCACCCAAAAGTCTAAAATTATAGAATCAGAGAATGGTTTGTGTAGGAAAGGACCTTAAAAACCATCTCATTTCAGACCCCCTACCATGGGCAGGGATACCTTCCATTAGTCAGGTTTGCTAAGCAACCCATGTAATTTGGCTTTGAACACTTCCTGAGTGGAGCATCCACAACTTCTCTAGGTAACCTGTTCCAGTATCTCTTTACACTCACAGTTTAAAAATTTCTTCTTAATACCTAATCTAAATCTCAAACCTTTCATTGGTTTGAAAATGTTCTCCACCCTTGTTCTATCACTATCTGTCCATGTGTAAAGTAACTCCTCCTCTCTACATACAGGCCCCAGCTAAGTCCTAGAAGGCTGCTAGGAAGCTTTATCTTCTCCAGGCTGAAGAACCCCAGCTCTGTCAGGCTGTGTTTGTAGCAGAGGTGCTCCAGCCCTCTGATCACTTCCATGACTCTTCCCTGGACACACTCCAACAGGTTCATATCTTTCTTGTGCTGGTGGCCCTAGAGCTGGATGAAGCACTCCAGGCAGGATGACACCAGAGTGGAATAGAGGGGCAAAATCACTTCCCTTGACCTTCTGGTCACTCCTCTTTTGATGTAGCCTAAGATGCAATTGTCCACCTGGGCAAACACACACCGTTGGCTCATGTCCAGCTTTTCATCCATGGAAATCCCCAAGTCCTTCTGCACATGTAGGTAATAAGTAGGGGTGAAGCATAAATACCAAATGTCAGAAGGTGTCTTCAGTAGAACATTCACCATAAGTCACAACTGCTTATCCTCTAAAAGATCAAGAATATTTTGTTAGCTTCTGAGCAAGCTGCTTTTCATCCTTATGGGCAGGCATACTGGGGTCAAGTTCCAGAGCTGTAGGTGTGCAGCAGCTACAGCTAAGTTTTCTGATCCATTACAAAAACCAGATGGTCAGAAATGCCATTAAAACCAGATAACATTTCCAGTTGGAAAGGGAGAGCTTGCCCAAGAAATCTCAGAAATGAAAGTACATTCCAACTTGGTTTATGCAAAAGGTCAGATTAGATAAATACTCTGGTCCAAGCTGGCCACAGCTAAGGTCCTGTACCAGCTCTCATGGTGTTACAAGAGCAGGAACCCCTTCAGTGATAATTCTCTCTCCTATGTAAACTGAAGTATAAGATCTACAGCTCTATATAATTTTCTGGTCTTTTTAAATAAAATCCTTCAAAATATATCCCTGTTTTCTAATCTGCTCACAGTGAAGCATCCCTTTTCAATTCCAGTGTTTCAGCCTCCTGACTCAACTAAATATATTAGTTTAATATTATATGGTGGGAAAAAAGGGCAAAAGAATCATTATGAGTTATCAGTATTTTATTTTCTTCCTCACACTATATACTTTCCCAGTTGCATTTACTACTGGTTAAATTGCAGAATAGAATTCTTGCATCTGTTATGCTCAACCGTGCAGCACACAAACCTGAAGGAAAGACAAAGCACATGAGCCTAAAATGCCTTCAAGGTAGTGTTTAGTACCTCTGTTGAGCTATCCCATTGCTTCTCTTGCCTCATCAGAGTACCTCAAGTCGAACTACTTCCTCTGTAGGGAACATAAAAATCATCAGCTTTATCTGAAGAAAGTGAAGATCCTTGGAGAAGGAGTAAGATCACATGGATTTCAGTGAGTTTCCTGGGCTCCTGGGGATGGGCTGACTTTCAGCCTGCCTCGGACATCCTCTATATTTGGTTTAATGCATAAAGTGCACAGCCCCCACCCCTCAAAAAAAAAATTTAATTTCCTGAGAAGAGACATTTCTATCCAGAAATAAACTGGATTCTGTCAGNAAAAAAAAAAAAAAAAAAAAAAGATAAGAGTTCAGCAGCAATTATTTTGGCATTAAATGACTAGACTGTAAATGAATCTTTTAGACTAGGAAAAAACCTAAACCAACTTGACTGTCAGATGCATCATAACATAGTTAATTAACACAAGGGCATGACAGCAAAAAAAGTATTTTGCTTCATATCCCACTGCTCAAGTTCAAGACTCATTGGGGACTATAAGAAAGACCTGCTCCAATTTAAACAGGTTCCAAATAGGTATCAACAGACAGGAAGCTTAAATGTTGGTTCATCACTCCTATGAGCATAACTGGAAACAGGCACAACTCTACTTAACCCAAATTAATGTTAGGATGGCTTGCTTACAGCAGCCCACAGGTAGCCTTAAGCCTGTGAACAGTAAATGGGGAATTTGCTTAAATCTCTCTTTACCTGTTGACTACTCAGTAATTACTGATCTTATGGCAACTATGAGTTACTAGAGAAGCCTGAGTGTTTCCCAGGCTAGGTTTATATAGGTTCCAAATCTTATGCAGTGTGGAGGCACACCCTGGAAATAATGAATCTTTCCAGTGCTAGAGGTAATAGTATTAAGGTCCTTTTCTTCTTTTTCTTTCAATAAAACTTTGCCAGATTCACCAGTTTCTAAAACTTAAAAGGTTTTCACAGAACAAAAAAACATGTTGAAAAGGCAACATGTCCTTCTCCCTCTGCCCTAGGAAGAGAAATCTCCTAAAAGGATTAATGGTTCCAAATTATTGTGGGGAAAGCTGTAATCTGCATTTAAATAGAAAAATTCCCAAGTGCCCAAGTATTCATTTTTCTTTTTATGGCAGGAGGCAGAGCATTTTTCATGTGTACAGTTTAAAGTTAAAAGGACACTGTGGTGCAGGTCTGTGGTTTATCTCACCAGTGCACAGCCAGCTGGGTATAACTTCATCTGCCAGAGTAATGCTGAATGTTTGTCCTGAGAAATGTCCTAAGAAACTAATATGGCTAGAAGGCAGATTTGTGTGAGGCCTTTATTGTGCAGCTAATGTAGAAAACACACACAATTATACAATACAGTGAAACGGCCTGGTTCATAGAAGCTCATGTGGCAGTGGCAGAACCAAGAAAAGTGTAAATTGGAGTGAAGACCTGGGTAGAGCTCATCTGACTCATCAAATCCTGTCCTTTGCTATCACAGATACTTTTTGCCTTCTTCACATATGAAATGACAACCAAAAACAACCCCCAAAATTCTAAACATCCATAAGAAAATGAAATCCATTGAGGTCTTATACTAATGTACACCAGAAAAATAAAGCAGAACAAAGTCTGTGCAATTCCTGGTCAAAAGCCTGTGGAGGCCACATAAAATTGATAGGCACAAACCTCAAGGGTTTCGAAGGAATATGAGAAGATTTCCCTGAGTACGTAAAATCCCTCACTGCGCTGCTGATGAGTTAATGTTCAGATAACTATATCAGGTGAAATTGCTTAATTAGAGCTCTAATTATTTTCCAGCCATCCAGAAAAAAAAAGCATTAAGAAGACTCTCCTATTCTAATTAAGAATTCATTTTGGATAAGCAGGTGATTCTATCAGTCACTGACAGCCACATGGAGGATGGCATATTTGTGTGTTTATATTTTTGCATCATTATATATTCACACCCACATTCAGATTGGATGTGTGACATATTTAAGGCTCAGTTCTGACAGATGTTTAATCACATGAGTAATCCCATGGGTTTACATGAGTAAATGTTTGTGGTTTAGAGCTCTGTCTAGATTTCATTGATAGAATGTGAATTTCCACTGTGACTATGATCACTGCTCAGAATGGCTTAGGCCCCGTGTGTTACATGTTTCATGTTTGGGCAAATCATCGGGGTGCTGTATAGAGTAGGAGATCACTGTTCCTCTTTTTGATGCAATGAATCCCAGAGAGCTAATGGAAAGTGGAACACTTTTTACAGGTATTCTCTGCATGCAAAATACCTGTAACCCTCCTACACACTGCTTTCTTCTGAAAGGTGAGAGAGTTGGAGACACAGCATGTAAGAGACTTGTCTCTTTCCCTTTTTAGCCAGCCTGTAGGAAAATATCCAGTACTGTTATATTTGGTATGGATCCTGGTGCAGTACTCACTCTCAGTGCTTAGCTTTCAATTTGGACACTTAGTAGGGAAAGATAAAAATGTGTAGAGGAATACAAAAGGCTGAAGCTTTTCTAATATATGTTTATATACACAGGGGCAGCCTCCCAGTAAACCAACCAAACAAACAACAACCCAAAACTGAGACAACTCCGCTACTTAAATATCTATTGGACACGCAAGTAGTTTCTGGCTCACAGGTGTCTAAATGGTCCTTAGAACAACTGCACAGCTTTGGATCCAGCCTTGTTCTTCTATTTCTTGTGTACAATGCCCAGAAGGCTCTTAGAAAGTGTATTGCAACAGTGCTGCAACTTTTGGCTCTCCTCTAGGGCTTTTCTCCTTTGAAAAGTCATCTGGCTTCACTAACTGCAAAAGTATTCACAAAACCTTTGGCCGAAGCAGCTTTGTAGGAATTAGCCAAAGTTACTATATTGTGAAACATGACATGTTTCTATATATTAATTTACATGAAAGTCTAGCTTTGTATTTCTTAAGTTTTCCTTTTTGTTCTTTAAAGTACAGCATGAATGAAATTATGATGAAAGAGTTAATCCACTCTTTCTTTGTTTTCATTTTGGCATTGAACTTGCTCATAGTGATTGCTAAAACATTTAAAA
The DNA here is from genome assembly GCA_013400775.1 of Chaetops frenatus. Taxonomy (NCBI): domain Eukaryota; kingdom Metazoa; phylum Chordata; class Aves; order Passeriformes; family Picathartidae; genus Chaetops; species Chaetops frenatus. Next base: position 112,211 of record VZTR01020064.1, on the reverse strand, counting down.
ATCATCAAAATACTCAGCACATTATTAGCAAACACCTCTTATTTCAAAACTGGTGACATGACTTTTAGGTACGTGTTCATCCCAAACCACTGGCCCACATCTGTGTTTTGAGCACAAGTTGGTCGGAATTCCTCTGTAACCGGGCTTTCTGCTTATAGTTGTGATGAAACAACAGCAACAGTTAGACCCAAATATTTTTGAGGAGTCATTTGAACTTCAGTGCTGTTTGCAAAAAGCTTGTGTTCAGAACTGAAGCTTCTGGACAAAATATCAGGCCTAAAACCAATTTATGCTACAAATACATTATAGCTGTTGATAAATATTTAAATATAAAAAATCCTAAAAATCTTCATGTTAATATCCATAATAAAGAAGGATGTTGGTTTTCAAGCAGAGAGTAATGTGCAATAACTCTTCAATTTTAATAGCAATAAGGTAATAGATGAAATTAAAATCAGAATTAAGCTAACACTCCTTTCCTGGCCTGCCTCCAGCCTCCTCTGTAAAGTTCAGAGGGTCCATCTGAGCATTCAAGATACAAAACAACCCCAAACTTAGATCACTCGTTGCTACTAAAAGCCCATGGCTTCTGCCTGAGCCATATGAGGGTAAACATTCTTCCCTTCATTCCTCTGCTGCTTACAAATCTCTCCTTGATCTCTTCCAATAAAGTAAAATACTTAAAAGGGAAGCAATGGCACAAAAGTGGGAAAAATAGCTGAGGACTGAAAGGATGACATTAGCCCAAGGTCTGGGACAGATTTTATTTTGCTATAGGTGAATACTCAACAGTGTTTATTTTAAAATCAGTTTGACTTCAGACCACTGCAGATGTGTGTTATCACATATAAAAATGCAATGCATACGCTTCTGCCTTGGGTGAATTGATCAGTAATATTTATCTGTCTCACTGTCCTTGCTGCAGCCTCCTCCCATTTACCATAATATAATTCCATTTGGTTGTCACATCACTGTTTTTCTCTATTGTGCTAAGAGTACACGTGGAAAGTTTTGATTTTGAAGGTTATTTTGGTTTTTTCCTAGAATTTTAAAACATACCCTGAGCAAATTTTTTTTTAAGGACTGACTTGATTCAGACCTTTCAAGACAATATTACAGTGATAAGGGTGGCAACTTTAAGTCATGTTTTATATTAGGTGATCTCTGAGGCTTGCAGCCACTGATTCTGTGATTCTTTTCTGTTTAATTGAGGAGAGTTTGCAGCACCTCAAAGCCCTGGAACAAGCCTGTTGTACGTCAGTGTGCCCTGGGTGCTCTCTCAGCCATGTGGGAAACTAAAATCCAAGAATCCATGGAAAAGGCAGCCGATTTAGAAGGGGCCATCAGACAGGGAATAAGCCTAATGCATTTGCCACAGAGGAACGTGAACAGCAGTAAACCCTTTCTTTGGATGCAGTACCCAGAACATGTAAAGCTTTACAAATGACATAAGAAATCTTAGCAAACTGAATATTTCACACCTGTGAAGGGACATTTTGATATTCCACTGTGACATATCAGTAGCTGAATTCTTCCCAAATGTGGCTGACAGCCTCTTCTTTGAGCAACAAGAATATTAAATGCTGAATTGGGTTTGTTGTACACTCTTGAGTGTAGTAACACCCAGTTAAGCTTAGTAGTCTGCTGCAAGCCCTTTTTACCACAGCTTGTGTTATGGATTTCTTTAAAACCTTTGATTTCTATCAGACTGCCAGTCTCTGAGTGGATATAAGGAATTCCCTTGTATTTTAAACTTTGGTATCTGAATCCATGACTCAGTATGATCTCTTAGAAAAGGAAGTTTTATCTAAATTAAAAACATATGCATGTTTTATAACTATGATAACTTCTTATGAAAAACTGATATACTTTTATTATATAAGGGATGCTGCTAGGTCATAAGGGACTCATAATGCTCAGTGATTCAATGCCTGTTATGTACTTAAAATGTTTTGTAGACTACTTCAGTGTGTTTGCCTAAGAAGTAAAAATTGCTATAAAAATGTAAGTTGCAGTAATGGTGTTATTGCAAGACATTTTTGCCAGCCACAATGAATGATTTCTAAATGCCACAGTGTGATTAAACTGTAAGGCACAACAGGTTATATTAGAGTATGAAGCCCTAGGTGTGCTGAAATTACAATTCAACAGCTCACCTGGGAGTATCTCTGGGAAATTATAACATGACACCTATACTGTTTTTTAAAAGTGAAAAAATGAAGTCATTAAAAAGCATTTTTTTCCCATATAAGTGAAGTGCCTTCCATCACCCAGGATGCACTCATTAGGTCTAATGTGCTTTTCTGCAGAAATATTTCAAAATGATCCAGGGTTCCCTTCTTTTCTATTGTGGCAAAGGGAAGATTTGTTACAGGAATCTTGTTTCTCCCTGAATGAAGTATGTACTCGCAATTACCCAACATACTCAGTTTCCAGTTTCTGCAAAACTGACTTACCAACAAACCCACTATGTTTTCTAAAAATAATATTTGCTCTAAATATTTTTCTTTTTCTGTCTGTAAGCTTTTATTCAAAGAACAAATAATACCAGAGATCTTACTATGTGTCATCCTGTAGTATTGTTGATTCCTCAGGAGTGGTTTTAAGTGGAGAAACCTTTGAAAATTATACCAAAAGGCCCACTAAGTTGGTCATCATTTATCTTTTTTAGTTAAGAAATACGACACACCAGTCTTCCCCTTGTTTTGGGGAACAAGAACATATAAACTACATTTGTGTGTTGATTGCACACAAAGATGCTGTGATTCCAGCCCAGCAAACTGTAAAACCTTCGCAGGATGGTAATAGCTCAAAAGTATAACCAGAAAATGTAACTAAAAGCAGGATAAGGTCTCTCTGAGCAGCCCAATGTGGTGGTGCATCCTCCCCACCTCCAGGCTGCACCACCATCTGAGAATTGCCTGTCAGGCCTCAGAGTTAGCTAACAACACTGGGCCTCAGCTCTTCTTGAGCTTATCAAAAAACACCGTTCCCAGGAACATATGCTGTCGAACAAGCTTCTGCTTTTTCCTTTTTTTTAATGAACAGCCTGGGAAACTNTCCCCTGCCTTCCTTAGCAGACACCTGTCCTTTCAAACCAGGACAATGGCATAACATTTTTGTTCTCACACTTTCAAAGAAAGTTTCCATTACAAAGCACAGCCAGGAGGAAACATTTTTATGACTAAAGCCTACTCACTTGCTGCCCTATAAATAAAAGGTCTAAAATGAGACTCTTTGAGTTCTCCTGGGCTGCAGCAGGCTGTGAACAGCAACTTCCCTCTGAGTGGGGCCTTCTAGAGCCAGTGAACTCTAAGGTGTGCTGTACTTGGAGGATCACTGAGCAACACTGATTCTGGGCTGATACCCCCACCTCTCCACACTCAACCATTCACCCACTAAGAAGATGCAAGGGCTTCCAAAATGAATATTTCACTACCTTCAAGGGTAATTTTTTACCTTGTACAGACTCTAGGTCTATGGGAATGCAAGTGTGCATACAATAGAGTAAATGTGGGAGAAATGCTGTTTTCCTAGATTCTTAAGTACTTGATATTTGTAAGTTAGGCCTGTAAGTAAGATAAAAAATACTGTAATGGTATAGTAAATCCTATACAAATCCTTTGCTAAATTGTTTAGCCAAAGTTATTGGTTGCTAAGTTAAATGCTATTAAGTATAAGGTGCTGTTAAGTTTAAGTACTGTTAATTTTAAATGACCTTAAATTAAGGGCTGTTGGGCCTTTAGGCTATATTCCTTCTTATCATTATCCCTTCTATCCTTTTGTCTCACACACACACCTATCCACTCATCCAGCACCATCACCACCCTTTTCACCCCCACACACACTCCCCTGGTCCCCCCACCTCCACAAAGATATTTTGTGGCTTATTTCCATTTTGATTGATTGACTCCAGCTTTTTATTTTTTGCTGTCCTTGGTGTGCTTTAACCATCTAAATGAACTATGACACTGTAGCTTTTATATTAAATCTGTTTGCCTTTGCCACTGATTCCTTAAGCTATCTTAAAACACTTATTTGTGACACCCGGCCACTGGGCTCTTTTCTGAGCTAGACATACTGCTCTAAGTCCAGCTTTTCAGTACAGCACAACAATCAATATTTTGTTCAGACCTCACCAATCAAGAACAAAAAAAGCTTTTCACCTTTTCCCTCTTTTTTAACATTGGAGCACTGCTGGCTTTGAGGTGAGTTGAGACCTCAGATTTTGTGAACTACTGTATAGCCCTGGCAATGGTCAAGCAGACAGTAACACCAATTAATGTAATAGTTTTAGTTCGCCTCCTCACATGGGGCACTAATTTAATGTAGTGGGTTGTGCATTCTGGCTGTACACTAGTGCACTCACTAAACTTAATTGCTCATTTTCTGCTACGAGATAAGAATTAGGACAAATGCAAAGCAGGCTCAAAACCTTAAAATGTATAAAGACAGTTTTATTAACAAAACTAAAAGAAGAATAATAAGAACCAGAATAAACCTTCAGACAGTTCTCCTCCCCCCACCTCATTTTCTCTTTCCCACCAACAATGTAAAAAACAAAACCTGAGACTTTCAGTCAGTTTACCACCTCTGAAATAGTCTTTTTCCGGTTCACTTAGGGAGAGGAGTCTCTCCTGCCATGCCATGGAGACTTTTTCACAAGAACACAGTTCTCTTGTGGCTCCAGTATCACAACAAATCAGCTGCCCAGAAAAGGAAATCTGTTCACAATGTGCAAGTCCCTTCCCTCGAGCCAAAGTTCTTCCCGCAACTGCTTTTGAGGGCTCATCTCTGTCTTATGGGGTACTATTTTAAGGATGAGCTGTTCTGGTAGAAAAGTAAAGGGTCTTCTCTCTCTCTGGAAGAAAGGCTCCTCTTCTATCCCTGGAGTAAGGGTTTTCTTCTTCTATCCCTGGGGCAAGGGTTCTCTTCTCATATTTCTGTGGCATTGTTCCCCATCTCTCTCTGTTCAAGTTTCTCATTAGACCACAGCTACTTCAACATCTGCTTGCTTCAGCATGGGTGCCTTTGCTCAGGCTGCAGTTAGAACGCTACATCCCCCCAATTGCATTCATGAGTTACAAGGAATAGTCTAATACATCACAGTCCATCACCATGGCCTTACAAAAGAATTTAAACTTAAAGCATCTCCTCTTTCTCCTCCCCCTGGGCTTCAGCTCTTTCTTCACTGACTTTGGGGTCTCCATGTTGTTTCTTCACGTGTCTTCACCTTTTCCTTTTCTCTTACTCAAGAGAGGATTGATGTCTGTAAGTTTCATCTGTGCACTGATAAAGTTAGTATCTCTCCCGGGCTCTGTTGTTGGTCACATGATCTCTGCTGAGCAGTGGCCGAAGCTGCTGCAAACTTTTCCCAGAGAGAGGGGAGGCACAGGGGCTGCAGGATCCCAGCAGCCAGGCCAGGATTCAGCTGGGGGCAGGATCCCAGCAGCCAGGCCAGGATTCAGCTGGGGGCAGGATCTCAGCCATGCCTGGCCTGGCCAAGCGGGCCCAGCCCGGCCCGGCCCAGTGGAGCCAGCAGGGCCACACCAAGAGGGCCTGTCCAGGCCCAGCCCGGCCCCACCAGGTTGTGGAGGCCCCCCGTTACCTGTTCAGAAGCCAGAAGCAAGAAGGAGATTCCCAGGCTTCTCCTTTCTTAAATGTGAATCACAGAGGCGTATTCAGCTTCTTAAGTGGCTAAACAGAGTGTCCATCTTAGAACTAGCCAGCTAATTGGTTCTTTCAGGTCTGAAGCAAACTGTTAAGTTCCTTGCAGGAAAAAATTACTTTTCAACCCATGACACTCCATCTCTTGCTCTCTGTGAATCACATCTAAGAATTATTATCAAAATTGCATTCAATATACAATCTTTACCTAGAACAATAAAAACTACTAGGGTAATTTCTTACACAACTCCCACGCCTAGACATTTTAAACTACAATTATAACACAGCCTCTGTGGGGGAACAGTTGACTCTCATCAGCCCTGTAAAAAGATAACTGTCCTCTCTGCAGCTCTGCCATGAAACGTTTGCCTTCTCTGCAGAAACCTGTGCCCTGGAGAGATGCCAAAAGATTTGTCTCATGAGAAAAATGTAAAAATAAGCTGTTTAAAGCAAAGGAAATTACAGAGGTAAAGGCAAGCTTAAGAGCAGGATGTAAAGATGTGAAGAGCTAAAGCACAGAGGCAGCGGGTTTGGAGCCTTTCATTAAACCTACTTAACAAGTTAGAGTACATCAGACCTATCCAGTTCTGCACAGGAGAGATAAGCCATAGTGCTGTTGTAGTTTCCCCATCACTTCTTTTTGATCATGTCCAGCTTTTCATTATACCTGCACATCAACTTTTAAGTAGGCTGCAAAAGCTTTTAAAGAAGAGATTAGAGCAATGTCTCTGTCTGCAGTTTGCCCAACACCGATGAGATCTCTGGGAGCTGGTATCCCGGATAACAAATATTCATTGCAGAGGTAGGAGTGCATCACTCTCTGTGGACTCTGGGAAAAAAAAGTCCTAGCTAAATTCAATGAACAGAAATTTCTTCAACCTGTATGCAGGGTTAGAGATTCTTAGGCTTAATCCTCTACAGCAGTTACACCTTATTCATCTGTATGTAGCTGCAGAAGGAAAAAATAAAAGAAATACCAGAATCAATGTTTGCAATGGCTCGTTTTCAAGAAAAGCTGAGGAGTGTTGTTATTTACCTTTCATGGTTTGTGCTACAGGTGAACCCATAGTTCAAAAACTACCACAATCTTTTCATGGTACAGATGGCAAGAGCTTATACTTAAGTTGGTGTTAGAATGGATCATACTTATGGTTGAGTGTTTTGATAATGCTTCATTGGTAACAGCACAAACACTATATCCATCTGACTTATATTTCTACTTCTTTCTATGATAATTAAAGGTGATTAGCTATTTGCAAAATCCCTAAATCATTGTCTATAATTTAAATTTCCATTTTATTTGGAGAATAATCCAATTCAAATAAAATGGAAATACTGCTCCAGTGTAAAGGAATAGAAAACTTAACACAGTGTGAAAATTAATTTGAGGATTTTTTTTTTTTTTTTTTTTTTGGTCTTGTTGTAGCTTACATGCTATTGCTAGAAAATGAAGCTGAAATTAGTTTCCCCTCTACAGGCTATTCTAAACCCGATTTTGGAAAAATGCAGTTTACAGACATTGAAGTATATCACCTTGTACAATTGGCTTTGACCATTTTAAGGAACTGTACCTTTTCACATTTTATTTTGGCACCTGGATCCAATTGAAATATTTGTTTTGAAGGAAAAGATTGTAAGAAGAAATTCCTCTACTGCAAAGAAAGGAACTGCCATAAATTTCATGACATATATGCAGCTCATAAGTGGAAGCATTTAATTCAGTACATTGCTCCCTCTCCCAAGTGTTACAAAATAAGTCAGTTTGGCTAGATATATTGGATAAGTGAGGGGTAAGAGTGCTGTAGCTGTCCCAGACTCAGAGTACTGAGAGCTGAAAAGAACAAGGTTTGTTTTTTTAGCTGTCCTCTGCCAACACAGATCTCTTCAATTTGCTACATTTTCAAGTGGTTTAGCAGACTAATTTTTAAATGATTTACTGCTGGGGTTTCTACTGCTTCCCTCTAGAGACTGTATCACTCTGATAGATGTCACCATTAGAAAGTGCATCAGCAGTGAGGCTTAAATAGCTTTTGTCCAGTTTCATCTCAATATTACTTCATGGGCTACATTACAGAAATCCTGCTCCTCCTTGGCTGCCACATTACTCTTACCTGCATTATTATAGTCTCTTGAAACTCACATCAGGATTGAATTCTCCTTGAACCATGCTTTTAGGACAAATGCTTTATAAACTATTGTTTCTACCTTGCCAGTTTCCTTGCAACTTGGCAAATATGAAGTGCTAAGCAGACAGAGGGACAGACATAACATAAACACAATCTTATGCAAATGTCTTGGTACTTATAAACAGACAAGTGCACTGACATTTAACCTACCTCTTCCTTCTTATTTATGCTATTTTCTCATCAGTCATCACAGGCTTGTTGGTTGTAAATTAGTCAAAATAAGTTTTTAAGCATGAAAACTTCACATTGGGCCTTACCCAATGGCATTTCTACAGCCTCAGATGCTGGATTTTGTAAACACTTTTTCTTGTACAGAACTACACAAACATATTAAGGCATGTCAAACAATACTAAATGGAAAAAACAGAGAAACCTAAATCACCTGCTAGAATCAAGGAAGATGCAACCTTACAGGCTTCTCAGTAAAAATCTTTGCTCAATATACACTTGTCACAGAAACTAAAGTAGTAGAATGTACACAGGAACAGCAAAAACCCATGATGAAATCATAGGATGTTGTTCAAAACTAGTTGTGTCTCTATTTAGAATACAGGATCCAGGTCACAGGATCTGGATGAAGGCAGATGAAGAATTAAAGAGGAGAAGTTATGTGCTCCAGATAATAAAAGACTGGGGAAAGGCAAATAATAATAGGATATTTAATCATGCAAGAAAATGGATAAAACAAGCCACAAGAAGGGAATGAGAAATTGTATTGGGTATATCCTCTGTTTTCAGAGGATATGAAGGATAAGAGATCATAGAAAAGAATCAAAATGGTCCTAAATATATATTCCAATTTCGAATTAATATTTTTTTTTTCACTTTTAACCATACTTTCATGACCTTCAGGATCAAGTATTTTATGTCAAGGTCTGAAAACAAACACTGAAATATAAAACATGTGGCTTTGTCACTCTTATAATGGATGCATGTTTTACTCTTTTGGTAAAAACTAATGGATCAAGTGAAAAATATTCTGAATACAGGTTTATTAACCCACGAAGGGCAGGCTTAGGCTCATCTGTCCATCTTTTCCCATGCTTCAGTATTTTTTTTTCTTTTGTAAATAGCAGAGTTTAATAAAAACTAGAAAAAACAGCTGAAATGGTTATTCTAATTCACCAGATGTACAATACTTTCTGCTGATTCTCTCAGGATAACAAGGGAAGAAATTTGTCAGCCTGTTTTATCTAATTAGCCAGCAGATCATGCACAGCAGCCAGGACAAGGGTCAGTATAGTTGCCACCTGCCTGGGAAAAGCTATCACAATGACCTGACTGCTGGCACTCTAGGGCAAAATGATGATGGCTTCTCAAACTCTCTTTCTGTGTCTCTTCAACTGTGCATAAAATTATTAAAAATTCATTGCACACAGATATTCTACCTCTCAAGCAAGTACTCTACCTGCCAGGATGAAGCACCATTCCCAGGGACTCTCTGAGCTGATGAATATTTAAACTATTTTATTCAAAATCAAATAGTTCCAGTAAGTGAGATCAAGAAAGACCTGCTCATATGACCCTAGATATACATTACTGTGGACTTTTCCTAGGGGTTTGGGATCTTTTTACATTACCTGCTCACAATCAGCCATGAGTAAATCTGAGACAGTGTCTCTTTCACAGACGTCCTAGCTACAATTTTGTGGAGTCATTGATATTAATTTCAGCCACTTTTGCATAAGAATTTCAGTGCTTTATACACAGCTCAGTGGGACAGTGAGGGCACGTCAATCATACCATTACTCCCCTGAGGAACTGAAAGTAAAATAGACAGTATATGTAAGAATCTGGGTTGATACAACCAAAAACACTTGGCAACACCACTATTCCCCAAGTACCTGCTCTGCCACCTGTATCAGCTCGTGTTTTTACACCCCTGTTTGATTGCAACTGAACTGAGAACCCAGCAACATTTAGTACAAGCCAGAAGCAGCCCCAGCCAGTCGCTATAACCCTAGAGAAATCAGCACTTGATCCAAAGCCTACTGAATTCAATGCAAAGACAGCTGTCATTTGGATCCAAATAAAATGTTTAGGGGAAAAAAATTATTTGATTTTGAGGTTTCCTTTTCCAAATCCAAATAAGTAAAATACAAATACTTCAGAATGAAAAATAGTGGTTTTGACATTATACTGAATGAAATCAAGCAGAAATCATTTCCAAATGACAAGTTTTTTTTCTGTCAACTCTAATGCTCAGTGTTCTTTGCCTGTTAAAGTTGCAGGAACAATTTAGTCACTGTCATCCTTACACCAAACTATATGTGGACTCTTAGATACTTCTCTAAAAGGCAGTGATTTTAATGTTATTTGCATTACACCAATTTCAACTGCTGTTGAAAGTTGTTACAGGAAGTAATAACCAAGTTGTTACAGGAAAATGTGTTTAAAAATTAATTCTTTATCACAACAGAAATTTTAAAAGTAATCGGTGTTATGATCTACTGAAGCATATTTATACAAGTCCACATGAGTTTATAAAAGGGGCAGACAGTCTGCATAGTTTTTAGAACATTATTTGACCCTGAAATACAATATTCTGGCTTTTATTTGAATCTGGCATGAAGAAGACACAGAAAAATGAAAATAAAAACATCTCTATTCCTGCAGTTTTACATTCAAGATAATTCATAAATTATATAAATTATATATTTATATAATTATAAAATAATTAATATAGTTAATATAATTATATAATTATAATTCATATAATAAATTATATTTCTATAATATATTTATGTATTACTATAATTTATATAATAAGCTATACATTCATGGATAATTTTGTCCTTATGCGCCTAAAGCTCTACAGGTGTTGTAAATGCCCAAATATTGTTTGTCAAAATTGATAGATTTCTGCAGCTTCCAGGTAAGAGAAAGAGGTTCTCTCCTCAAACTCTTGCCTATTCCCACACAACTTCCATCATTAAATAACCTTCTCCTCTGTTTCTCAAAATCTAGGAGCATAACACTATGTTACAAGCCAATGGTAACTTTATTGCCTTATTTTAATTGGCACTCTTTTCTGAATTTATTTTAGCTTAGTATTCAGTTAGCATATTATAGCGTGATTGATATACAGAAGATTTTTATCTATGGTATACCGAACATATAAGGTTGAGATATATTGTTAACAACTACTACTTAGGTTGTACCTCAGCAGAAATTACTGTTCATATCCACTTTAAAATCCTGAGATATCCACTATCTAAGACTCTAAGTGTCACATGCCCATGTGGGGAACAGCATGGAGTTCTTTTAAACATGGATAGCTGGGAAGGGAATTAAGCCACACGAGGCAAACGTTGTATCTGAGAACTGTCTATTGCTAACGAAAACCGGAAGAAAAAGGAGTTGCCCAGACCAAAGAGGGCTAGAAGAGACAGGAGAGATGGAAGGGAAAATGGAAAAGGACTGGGGGAGAGGGGAGACAGAAAAGAAGACAGAGAAAGGAGGGCGTTGCCACAGCAAGTCAGGGAAGCGCTGCCGGTGCCCAGGCGGAGGGGTGTGGGCGCTGCCTGCCTGTGCTTCGGCTGGCTCTGCCCAGGCCTCAGAGAGCCTCTCAGAGAGGCGCGGCTGCGCTGGCGCAGCTTCCGCGTCACGGTGCCGGACACGCGGTGAGTGGGAACTTGAACTGGAGGTCCAGGACCCTGGACAGAGTCACGGCGAGGGTCACAGCGACCGGCTGGATCGGGGAGGCAGGGCCTAAAGCGGGCAGCCCGGGCAAGGACACGAGGGCGAAGTGGCAAAGCGGCGGTCAGGGACACCGGGAGGCGCAAGGGCGAGCGAGAGTCAGCGAGGGCAGGAGAGCCAGAAGGCAGGCTGGGGCCAGGGCAAAGGAGGGAGGGGGCCCGTCACGGAACAGCAGCAAGGCCCCTGCAGCAGCCCCGAGCCCCGGCGAGCAGCCGCCCTGAGCCGTGACACTGTCAGTTTTCATACCCCCCGGCCCCTCTCAAAGTCTGCCCGCGGACAAGAGACCATTGGTCCTGTCCAAACTTCCTTAGCGCTCATCAGTGGAGACCTCTTGACGACCTGACTGGAGAAGCCCCTCCGCGGTGTCTCCTACTGAGTGCCACATGTGAGGTGTTGCCAGGCGAAGTCTCACCAGAGATGAGGCTTCCCTCCATCTTCTCCTGGCTGCCCCCTGCAAGAGGCACGTGTAGACTCATGTCTCTGACAACCCTGACAGCCAGCGTTGAGGCAAACTCAAATGGCTGAATCCAAACTAAGTTGTCTTCTCACACTAAGGAACAACCCTAGCCTTAGCTGTGACGACAAAAGGATTCAATGCACCCCATTACCTTGCAGTGATGGCCAAGCATCACCTGTATAAATAATTTCTCTTTGGCTGGTATATTATTTTGGAGCCGTAGAACAAAAAACATGCAGCCTGAGATAGCTGAGTTCATTTCACAATATTGTACTGTTTGCAATACATAGGCCACTGGTTTGTTTTGATGCACACAGACTGAAATGAAATATATTGAAATAACAAACATGTAGCCTGGAATATATCAAAATAAACTGTTGTATCACAGATTCAGGGAAAATAAGTTTCAACAAAGAGTACTAATTAAAATATGCATCTCTGAGTTACTTGAATTTTAGTGATACTGTCATATGCATGACTCTGACATTAAAATTTCTTGCTATTGTCAGTTATAAACAATTATGTCATATTCAAAGCTGCTCTAAGTGATAAATCATTCTCTTTCAGTTTCTATACAAGCTTTTTTCAAGCATACCTCACAGTAAAATCACGAGCTGGATTTCACTGCTAGAGTTTTTGCTCCCAAACTCATATTTATTAGCCCACATATAAATGCATGCATGAAAAGGAGCTGACGGCCCAGTGAGGTGTGAATTTCAAGTATATTCCAGCACCAAAGGTCAGAAGCAGATTTCCTTTTTGAGTAGCAATTATAAATAGCCATCAGAGGTGAAATAGTATTGACATACTGGGTTACGTTGTGTTTCCTGTTAATTTCAAAATGTTGATATTTTGAATGAAAGAAGAAAAACCCCTATTTCATCTCTTAAAACAGTTAAATACTTTCCAAGAAGGGTAGAAACAGGGTACAAGAAAACCCTCTTTTTTTCCCAAGAGAGTTATTCATAGATTCAGGTATTTAGAGCCAGAAGGATAGTCCAAGGACACCTTTCTATTCATGTACTATTGCTTTTTTTCTTCCTTGTCAGATTCCAAAATACATGTTTCACACCCCAAAGAGATTTGCTGCATAGACTGAGAGGCAGATGGTTGCTGGTTTGCACCCTGGGGACCATATCATCTACAGTAAGTTGAGGCTGTGCAAAATTTCTGCGTCCTGAAAGCTTCCCCTCAATGTAGCTAAATCCAAAGTTTCAAGGGGGAAGGACATCCAGAACCATAGATTTCCAGCTGTATGTATTACTCTTCCAGAACATGACTACAGGTAATTATCCAAATTCAGTTGTTTTGTTCTGTTTCGTTTTGTTCTGTTTTGTTCAGTTTTGTTTGGTGTTTTTATCCATCCATAGGTCACACTTGATTTGGTAACTCTCATCAGTGTCTTCCTTGGATACCACTCTTCTCTTTCTGCTCTCTGATTTCAATAAATAATACATAATATTTTTGGTTTCACCTTTGTCCTTCTTTCCCATATACCCCCGTCACCAGAAATATACCCAATTCTGCCACTATAATACTTGAACTCAATAATTATTGCTGGAGAAAGTCTTATGATAAAAGCCAGTTTCCTATTCCCAGTATATTTTTGATAGAGTTTTACTTTTCAGCAAGAATGCTTAGAAATATGTACAGCACTGAAGGGATAAAAAGACTCAGCACCGGGGCTCCTATCTAAGTGAAAATCCTCATGGTTGTGAAATGTTCCATTAAACAGCTGCTGTAACAGTTCCATACATTCGCATTTAGGGGAAATAGCACAGATAGAAGCCTTTTGCTTCAGCTGATTTTGCTCAGACCAACTATGAAGCACTTCATTATAAATTAAATGACTTTGACAAGTGACAGTCCTCACAGCTACTTTGTCCTAATGCTCTCAGTGAAGGTCTCTGGACTTGGAGTTTATCTAGGCAACATTATTGAGAAGTCAAAGAAGGAAATTAAACATATCCTAGGTCATTTTCTCTGAACAGGCTTTTTGTGAAAGATGCTAGAGGTCTGTATTTTAAACAGGAGGTTGTAGCAGGGGCAGTGCTGACAGGCTCCAGGCTTTGTGCCAAGATATTTATTTACTTGTTGTGTCATGACAAATATTAAGCTACAATCTGAAGTCTCACTGAGCAGCAAAACCTCAGAGGGCCTGGCACAGAGAAATTTGCTGTGTGTCTGTGTCCCCTCTCTATGGGGAGTGAGAAGTCCATGTGTTTCATCAATGTCCTGAACACCTGGGTTTATTCTGCATAGGGATGAAAATTATTGCACTTTTGACAATGCATAACTCAAGAATTTTTTCCAGGAATGTCAAATTTGCACAATGCTCCACATTTATGAACAAGTCCAAAACAAAGCAGTTTTGATTTAACAGCAAAACGTGTTTTAAATATCAAATGGCTGTGTTTGGGAGGAGTATGGGCTTGGGTCTTTGTGTACCAGGAAATGGCTTCTGTCAGGCATTTGCTAAATAGAAAACAAAACAAAATATTAGAGATTATTGATCAATTATGCAAAGTATCTCTTAAATTGTTAAAGACTGGTGACTGCAGACATTATCTTTTACTGAGAAAAGCTTAAATGTTTTAAGAGTGATAGTAAAGAATGAGAACTATGAAATAGATACTTAATCAAAAAAATGGTTATATCCATATAGGAAAATTTACCTCTTTGGTTTGTGTAGCCACTGAAAATGGCTTTACTTGGATGATAAAAGTATATTTTGATATATAAGTTATCATCCAGTGCAAATAATACATTGTTCCCTTTGCAGTCAGGATTTGAACAGTACTCACAGGAATATTAGGAAGATGTCAGCACAAGGCAAGTGAGTTTCTGAACAAATCACACTTGATTAAATTGCCTCTCTTAGTCACTGTAGTAGTAGCTTGGTGATCCACTGTGCTGCTCTATTCACAAAAGAGCCAGGTCACTCTATTCTCTCCCTGATCCTTTGATTCTCAAGCCTGGGAGAACAAAAAGCCCTGTGAAATGACATTTCCTGAAACTGATTCCCCACTGCTTCCCCAGTGCTATAACAGGAAGAAGGAATCAGAGCTATTGTCTTCAAAGCAGAGATTTTATTTCCGGTCCCCAATAGTAAAAGCCATTTTACAGCATTTGAAGGAGGTGCCTCTCTGCCCTAAATGAACACACAGCATGACACATAAACTAATGCTTGAAAAAAACCGTGAGATTTGGACAATGAAATCTGTTTGACACTGGAAGAGATCGAAGGGGCCCAGAAAAAAAGATCAAAAAGCTGCACTCTTAGGTCTGCAGCATCTGTGATGCAAGTTTGCCAGCCTAAACATAAAGGTTTTGTGCCATGCAATTCAATATGAAAAGGCATCCACTTGCATCCATAGATCTACCTGAAGAACAGCATTTAGTCTTGGAGCTAGTGTGGGTGTTAATCTGCAAGCATCGTGAGCTCACATCTGGAATGAGTACAGAAAGCATGAGGGTGAAGGAGACTGCTGCATTCACCAAGGGTGGATGGGATAGTCTTGCTGCCCCCCTCATTGCTTCTGCCTGGTAATGCTGAAAGGAAAATGAAGGCTGTGAAATAGCAGGGAAGTAGAAAAAACAGCACCCAGATACAGAGCCTTTGTTGTCAAATGTCTGCTGACATTGTTTTTCTATTCAGAGGACAACTGATGGGAGAAGAAAACTTTAACTTTCCACTAGCAATAATGTGCCATTGAAGAAAAATCTTCTCTCCAGCTGTCTACATGGTGCATTACTATTTTGCTGCCCTGAAAGGCAGTGTTTACTGTTATATTGGTCTTCTTCAGACTTCACCAGGTTTGATACCAGAAACACTTGTACAGTTAATAACCCTCGATTATCTGTGATAAAAATATGGCCTGTATTTTTTATACTCTCTCTCATCAAATTAACATAATTGCATTGTCTCATCTCTATATCTGACAGTTTTTTCTGACTTTACACATAGAAAAAAACATTTTAAAATAAATAATCAGAAAAACGTACTACTGAAGTAAGGCTAAACCTGAAGTAGTGAGTCTAGAAAGATACCTCTGCCAATGGCTAGCAGGATCAGCTCAAGATTTCTCAGCATTTGTGATAGCCTGTTTTGTACTGGCTCCACTGTAAAAATCAATTTATGAGGATTTAGAAGGAATATTTCTCCAACTATCTCTAGCAAAAGTATAACAGTTTAGAAATAGAAAAATATAATTTAGAAGAGATAAGGGATGAGTTAAAAGAAATTAATGAAATTAAACAGCATTATTGGACAAAAAAGGAGCTGAACATACACTGCAGTGTTCTCTGTGTGTGACCTTGTGTTTACACTGTAAAGTTGAGTAGTTGACCCTTCTGCTCTTAAACCATTTCATTGCAACAAGCAAAGTGTGGTGGGACTTACAGGTAACACATGACAAACCAGCCCTATTTCAGGGCTGATGGACATGGATCTGACTGTCCTCCCTTACTGTGGACTGCAGTTTCCATCTCATGCTAGTCCATGTAAGGAGAACCTGTGCCAGGCTCCACAGATGGGTCAACAGCTGGCATATGTGAGCTTTGTGTATCACTGAGTATTTCCCAGCTAACCAGATAGTTTTGGAAATTGTTCAGGGAAGACATTAGAAAGCTGTCCAGTGCCATTGATAATGAGAAGAATAATGCTCCATGGAAGACTTGCTGCCAGAGCAAAATGTTGGCATGTGATAAATATAATGAAACTTGCAACTCTTTCACAGCTAGCTCACCAGCTAAATACCACCCACTTCCAAGGAGGCCCTCACAGCCTTTTTATAAAAATAGAAAAAGATAGTCACTGACACTAATAAACTCCCTCTACAACTGGCTCAGTACTTGGACCAAATCCAATGCTAACACTCAGTCCCCAAACCTGACCCCATATCTTAAGTTGCTGTCAGGTTTGA
The DNA here is from genome assembly GCA_013400775.1 of Chaetops frenatus. Classification (NCBI taxonomy): domain Eukaryota; kingdom Metazoa; phylum Chordata; class Aves; order Passeriformes; family Picathartidae; genus Chaetops; species Chaetops frenatus. The sequence continues at coordinate 95,277 of VZTR01020064.1, read as the reverse complement.
TAACTTCCTCCAGCTGAGAGTAGGAGGCATTTGCTGGGAAGTTTAAACAGATACCAGTAGTAATTTTCTCCATGAATTCATGGCATCTTTTGAGACCATAAAAGTTCTTGACTTTTTCTGTCACCAACTCAATACACAAAGGCAGAGGAGGGGAACAATATAGTTTTAAAGGTATTCAACACTGCCAATAACTTTTCTTCAGACATGTTAGGTAACACAGAAAAGGAAGACTTGAAAACCCAAAGTTCTTATTCTTCGGGACATATGTAAATCCCATGTTGACTCTTTATAGAAGGGACTACCATCTTCAGGTCCATTTTAAACACATAGACTATTAGTCACTGATGAAAAGATAATGAAAATCCTGTCAAAATATTTAGGAAGTGAAGCTAGTGAGGGATGCTAGTGTATGCATCCAACACATGACACACTCAATGTAATTCCTCACAAAATCTGTCTAGGGTCCAAAGACATCTTCCGAAGAAATCCTGGGAAGTCTTCCCCAATGTAGAGCTTTACAAAACCGAACTACAGTTCAACAGGTGAGTCATTGGCATCACTTTTTTCACATTGACCACCAATGTCTTATGTGTTCTTCTACTGCACTTCGCTGCATTGCTCACTTGCTGCTTACATTCACAATACATTCCTCAAAGCAAGAGCCAGCCCCTTGTGTATATTTGTGCATACCTTGCACAGTGGAGCTCTGGCCTCTAGGTGTTACCATAATATAAAGAATAAACAAAATCTCTGTTTTGGGATAACCATACATTTTTCAAGCGCAAAGGTTTTGTGTTAGCAATATTTAATTAATAACCATCATTTTTCATAACAAGCAGTAGCAGGATGCTAAACCAATATTAGCCATAGAAAAAAAGAATGTATTTTACTTGTACCCATAAACACTTATTTCATGCTTCCTGGAAGTCTGCCTTTATCACAGATATTTTTTTTCAGGTGAATAGCATAGCAGAGGAAATTGCCTGACATATTAACAGAGCCCTGATATAATTGTGAGGGGCTGAGACAGAGTGTTCTGCCAAAAGGTTCTGAACTCCAGAACTTGCTTTTCCCATCCTTCCACAGAGCTAGAATTAGTTGACCTCTAGGTCATGCTAAAAAGGACACCTTTTTCTACAAGGCTCTTCTGGGAAACTGGAATGAGAGGATTGTCCTGGGTGGTGAGAAAAACCTTATTTTCAGTACTTTCATAAGGATTTTATATTGTGCCACTGATTTTGACTGTGTTTTACTTCACATACATTCTTTGACTTTTGGATAGGCTTGTTTTTCACTGAAACAAAACAATAAAAAATGATGCAGTACATCTCTGTTGAAATTGCATTACTTACTCTTATAACAGTTTTAGTAATTTCTAAGCCATTTGTTACCAATAGGCAGAAAAAGGAAGGGACAGTCTTGTCACTGCCTGCTGTTGTGGAACACAATTTTCCTTGTATTTCCTGCCAGGACTGAGACCGTAGCTACCTTGTGTTCTTGTGGTAGAAATTACATCGGTAGTGCAATCCAGAGCTTCAGCAGACTCTGCATCACTTCTCTTAACCAGAGCTCATACTATATACCAAGGAAAGTCAGGAGAGAAATCTCAAGAGGTCAATTCCATAAATAGCTTTAAAATAGCTTTTTTGCTATGGTTCAATATGAAAAGAGCTCTGATTTCAGGGAAGTCACAGCTTGTCCTCAGCTCCTAATAGTATGAGTGGGACTATTTTTTCAGGTTTTATCTGGGTTCTCAGACTGGTTCAAGTTTCTCTAAGCTGGCTGAAGTAAATGCAGTGGTAACAGGTATGCTGGATGAAAACAGAAATTTCAGGTGCAATAGATATTCTGCCAATACTTATTTGTAAACAGACTTGAGTTTAGGACACATTATTTTGTTAGGAAACCCACAATCCATGTTTAACTGCTACAGGTCCTAGAGTATGTTGTGATGTGTAGGCACCCACCTTACTTAACCACTGAATGAGCCAGGAAGAAGAGTCCAATGTCTTAATTCTGTATTATCGAACTCCAAAACAGCATCCATAAAATATGAGCTCTGAAATTATTTTATTTTTCTAGAGGTTTTTTTGCCTTGGAGCTTGCCAAGATGAGTGGCTAGTACAATCCTACTGAAAGACAGAAAAAGTTTTGCCTTGTGAATAAATTAAACCCTATCTAAGCTGGTTTGCAATCCCTTTATATGAGAGACCTTCAGAAGTCACATTTTGTCTAGGCTTCTCTCTGATCTAGGACAGAGCTCCCTTTTACTTTGTAAACATTACTTCAGTGTAGCTAACACTCACCTTAGTGGGAATTACATAATTCAAAAATACCTTGAGTCTCTGCTTTTGTTTGTTAATCAGGATAATAGACGCAGCTACAGAGTGCTTGGTGTGAGCTGGAAATTGCATGGGCAGTGGAAAACTTCTGCCCCTGAACTCAGGAGAAAGAAATTCCTCTGAAAGTATTTCCTTCCTCTAACACAGTTTTTAGAATATCTAAATGTAACCAGGGAAGGTTTCTAGGTTTTTGTTTGACTTGTAGTATTCCTTTAGTTATTTCAGAGGTTTAATTTTCTTCAATGCAGTGTTTGGGAAGAACAGGCAAGCATCACTCACTCTGCTACTTTTCTTTTTATCATCTGTGGGCCCTCTGCTTTACTAAGAAAGCTTTGCAGAACCCTCCAAACCCCAAAACAACAGATTTTTGAGAATTTTAAAAACAAAAATACTATATATCATCAAGTTACCAGAAACATTAGGGAGAAGATCAGAATTTTTAATCTGAATAATTGAATTTATAGATTTTTATGGTATTCACCACAGTAAATAACATTAGTACCAAGGAAGATCTCTCTTCAGTCAGGGAGCTGCTGGAAAATCTTAGTCCAGTTATATTGAGGTAATTATTGAAACTAAAACCACTTCTTTCCACCTGTTGACACCTGACTCTATGGTGTACCCTCATCTCCGGCATGATGGAACTCTGGCAATTGTGCTGCTGCTGGAGTTCTCCCACTCCTGTATGTGAAGTGTGGTCTTGCCCCTCACCTCTGAATCAACTCTTATTGAAATTTCAGCCCTCTGCTGACTCGTTCTAATTGTCTGATGTTCAACAGCAGTTCTCCAACTTGTTCAGAGTAAGAAAATAGTGAACAAAGGTTGGTATTTTTTAGACTCATAGGAAAAAGAGACCAGTAGCATTTTCCCCAATGGTATTTTAGACAAAAAAAAAAAAAAAATACTCAACCCAGTGCCGTAATTAAAAGGTCTTAAAACAAAAAAAAAAAAAATATATCTACTCAGTGCAGTAGTTGAAAGGTCTTAAAATAACAAGTCTAAACAAAACTGGCTACCACTTACATAAACAGCTTAAAGACAGGCTCCCTCATGCAATATATCCAACTCCTTGGGAAATGGAAATATCCTAGCTATCTAAAATCTACGTAAATGAAAGACATTATTCAAAAGCTGTACTTTTAAACTATATCATGCGCAAGTAAACCACACACCTTCTATCATGATGAAATAAGAGCACACCCCAGCAGATTTCATTGGCTTAACTTCTGTCATTTGATGAAACCATAATTAAAATGATAACATTTTCTTATATAGAATAAAGCCTTTGTTATGGTAAATGTCTTATCACTGAATTATAAGAGGATCATGACTTTTCTCTCAACTCCTTTTAGCATCACTAAAGAGTGCAGCAGCTCCAGGAAGCAGGAGTGAAGAACCCTTTACCAGATTTCTAGATACCCAACCAGACACTACCTTCCTCTGCAAAAATGAGCTGCTTTTTGTATCCCTTCACAGTAAAGCTGAACATTTTCTAGGAACTAAAAATACTCCTGTTAAAGGTACTTTCTTAGACACACATAAGTCAAGCCTCGGGGCGTGGTGTGAGTTGGTTTCTCAAGAGGACAGAACTCATGAAAAGAGGAAAAACAGAGAGAAATATAAGAGCATAGCACTCTTCCCACATCATCAAGCACCAGCCTTTGCTTCTAACAAGGATCAGCAAATCCCTGTGTAAGCAATGAGAAGACTAATAAATTTACCACAGGACAATAAAATCAACTGTAACAGTAACTATTTCTACTGCTTAGAAAATGTTAGGCTGGATGCCTTTGATTGTGGATCCAACCAAGACATTAGTCTCTAGTGCTTTTTACCTGCTTAAGGCTGGCAAAAAAATTATGAAGTTATTTGAAATAAAAACAAAAACTAAATCCTTTGTTTGACTTATTGAACCAGGGCAGTGGAGCACAACTTATTCCCATTTCTCTCTTTGCCACCTTCTGTCCCTTTCCTGTGCACACTAAAAAGTGTTTTGGGGAATTGGAAGCCCAGTTAATCCTGTTTTCTTCTGTGTGAAAAATTATTCCTTTGATTTAAAATATTATCTTTGGGACTTGTCAGGCTTGAATGCATCCACGAGCACAAGAAAATTTTTAAATGGCTGAAACTTAGTAGGAAAATCCAATCCCAAAATCAAACCAAACAAACCAACCAAAAAAAAGTAATTAAATGGGAACAGTAATGAGTCCAAAAATAAGAACTTCAAGCATTCGGGTTGCCTGAAGGCAAAAAATGATGTATTATTTTGTTATTTCCAAATTAAAATAACACATATCCAAGCCTTTTCATTTAATTAAAAAATTAACCATATTTTAAAATTTTGTTTTAAATGTAGCAATTTCATTGCAACACTAATAAAAGAGGAGTTAAAAATTTATGATATTAATAACACATTTTTTGACTCATGTTGATCAAAATTGTAAATTTCAAGGGTTATTTTGTATTTTATGGATGTATTTAGACACCTTTTTTTTTGTGTTGGTGCAAAAGGATTTTTCTTTTTTTCTTTCTTACATTTTCTTTATCTACTTACATGTAAGCTGAAGTATTTAGCAAATATCCTATACTTGCTATATTCTCTATTTTCTTTCCCATTAAAAACACACACAAAGGAGATCTCTCTGATAGTTGGTTTAGACAATCTACCCAACAGATCTCCCAGAGATCTACAGTGGTAGAAGTCACTTCCACCCATGAGGCTGATGTCCTTCTGGAGTGCCCTGGAGGATTGAGTGAGGGATTCCTGTCTCTCTCTGGCTTATTAGGATTCCCTATCTGTCATTGTCCCTCTATGCTTCATTCTGTGTGTGGGAACAAGAATCTTGTAATGCATCCTAACAATACTTAGTATAAAAGGATAGTTGGGTGGCGTAATGGTCCAAAAACTTCTACTCTGGGTGGAGCTGCTCTTCAGCCATGTTCATGCCCTCTTCTGGTTACAACTCTATTCATTTGAGCAATGCTTTATTTTGTATTGATGTTTGGACTGTTGTGAAAATTCACTTATTAAAAACAAAACAAAGCAAATATGAAAAAAAGTATTTTCTGAGTCTTTTTCAATCAATTCAGAAAAGGAGTAGGTAAAAAAGACATGTCTATTGTCAGAAATTTTTCGGTGGCTGAAGTATCGAAACAGATGTCATCTGACACAACAAAGGAATGAACCCCTTTGGCTTGTGATGAGCATATCATCTTCTGCCACAAAAGGTGCCCTATATGTACCAGACTGCTCCTCATCAGTATTGAACAGCTGATTCTTGGTGAAAAGTATCTACAGTGCATTGTGGGGTGACAGTTGCCAGTTCTATTTTCATATTTCAAGCAGAAGCTTCTTTTACTGAAAATTTCTGTTTTTCTAGATTTTAGTTTCCAATAATCCCTCTTTTAATATCCATGCTCTGATCCTCCACTGTCTCTCAGCTAGAAATGGCTACAAGCACAGATGCTGCAATGTTGGTGTAATTCTTCTGTCAGATCTAAAAAGAAGCCTTGTTTTACTGCTTTGGCAGAACTACAGCTAATATTGCAGGGGCTGGCCACTTAGGCAGGGAAATGAGAAGTGGTCAGCTACAATATAAAATGAAAATTGCCAGGTGATGAAGGCAATCATTGACCAGCTACACAGAATGGAGTGGTGCCCCTGGGCTTCTGAAACAGCTGAGAGTTCATAGCTATTCAAACTGAGTTAGCAGCAAAACCATGAGAATTTTCCAGTAAAGAAAATGAAACCTCTGGTGGGCCTACATGGTAGGGCATCCAGTTCTGCTCAGGAGCAGCAGCACCAAAAGACCACCCCAAATTTTTTAACAGCCCTTTGCATTAGAGTCAGACAGCCACTCTTTCCTCTTGTCTAACAGTCTTGTTTATTCATCTTTTTCTTGGTTTGTTCAGCACTTGAATAAGGATTGCTAATTGCTGTATTTATTCAGGAGCTATGGTTGCACTGTGGACTGAGGTAGGGTAACAAATTTTTAGACCAACACACAGCCTGCGATTTTTTAAAAAAATATTTAAAAAATAAGGGTGGATTTTCTGTAATTCATTGCTGTCTTCTGAATCTTGGTTAGCAACTGATAAGNGAGTCCATAAGCCACTTCAATGACTGCATCTTCCTTCAGAATGAAATTATCCATCTTATACATATAGCTATATTTCAGTATTTTTCTTGCATAGCTGCTAGTATCAGCAATGCTGCTCCCACACAAGACGTTGTGCTGTGCCATATGGGACTTATGCCATTATGAGAGGTCATCTGTATTTGAATGACAGGAGCTAGAAGTTACTTACTGAACTCAAAATTGAGAACTGATGCACAGAGTGTGTGTATAAACAGAGTTCATATCTTTATTCTTTTTACTATTTTTTCACCCTTTTCATTACATGGAGTATGCACATTGCAGTGCTTGAGCCACGAGCAAGGCTACTTTCATTCATAAGAATTAATATCAACCACTATTTATTGATGGTAGAGGCACTACTTTAATCTATTAAAACTATGCTGATGTGTCTACCGTACTATGTTTTAATAGATGTTTTTATATACAACTATGAATAATAATTTAAAATAATTTTCTGATACAGCCTCAGGTATTATTGACTTTAGTTCATATAATCATTTGTTTTAATAATAGGTTTTGTAGATTTTCTTTAGTGCAATAGAGTAGTTGGTTATAGTAAGACTGCAAAGTCTGAAGATAGCCTATGCTATCACAGAAAATGGCTGATGGATATAGTAAGACATCAATTCCAGCGGAAGCTCTTCAGTGGTTGAAGTGGCAGGAGGAAGAAGGGGAGAAGTTGTGCACAATTGAAACAGGGACTCATTGCCAAAAAAACAATGTAGAAGAATAGCATATGATGGAGGGATAGGCACAAAAGCCTACAGCACAAAATTATATACAGCTGGAAGAAAACATAAAAGGCAATCAGGAAATGCTCTGAAATGCATTAGATGTAATAACGGCATGAGAGAAAGAAGGCCTTGTTAGTTAAAAGGAGAAGGCAAGATATTGCAGGGCACAGAGAACGCCAGTGTTCTTGCTTCAGTTTCATAGCTTTATTCTATATAGAGAGTTTAGTTCACATTTAGTTCACTTAGCATGGTTTATATTGATAACAGGGATGAAGAAAAGAGACAATATTACAGTAAAAAATTCAGATCAATTATATTAAGATAACTTAGATTTTTCAGGTTATTCCCTGATTAGAATCACTTAAGGCAACTGATTTAGGCAGTTTTCTTGGATGACTCGTAAGAACTGAGTGGACTGAAAAAAGGCACACAATGAGTATCCATTAGGGGAAAAGGGAGTAGGGAGAAGAAAGCTTAGAGGAGGTAGAAGCCCAACAGACTATGTAATATTGATGCCTGTAAAAATAATAGGAACCATGTTATTAATCAGTTTGCAAGAACCTCAAGAATAATCAAATGATAATGAACTGCCAACATTTCTGAGACATTGCCAGGTTTTATTAAAAATGGTCTTGTTACATCTTAATAGGACAAATTTCCTAAAAGACACAGGAAAAAGTACATACGATGTCTTTTGAGTTTAGTAATTCTTATGCTTGTTATCAAACTAATGATAATTTAGTAGTAGTTCGAGTAGTCCTATACACATAGAAAAAAACTCAAAACAACAACAAAAAAAAAAAAGAAACAAAAAACACCACAACCAACAAANAACCAAACCAAACCAAAAAAAATTTGAAAAACTGAGTTCAGTTACTGAGTTTACTCTCAAAGTAAAGAGAGCATAAAGACAGCATTTTAGCTCACACAGTGGTATTACCTATTTGATATTTATTATCCAATTACTATTTATGACAATAATATAAACAATAGAACAGGAAAGTACCTATCTTAAAACTGGGCATGACACCAAACCAGAAAACAAAGACTTTGGAAGAGAGATAAGAATTCAAATTATGCTCATAAATTGAAGAAATTATAAATACAATGTAATGTAATTACAAAAGTAAAGAACTACTCTAAGTAGGAAAAATCTTATATAAAAATTTATGTTGGGCAACAGCTGTCTTGAAAACTGCAGTGCAGAGAAATTCTGACGCAGTAGAATGCACACATCACAAAAGTATGTGTTACTGAAAATAAGACAAACGACATTTTAAGAGGCATTCTTTAGAATGAGTTTTGTGTATACCACAACAGGTGAAGAATTATACTTTTTCATTCAACACTGCTAAAACTTCTAATGCCAGGTCATATCTAGAATAATTGGAGAAAAAAATAAAATGCAAGGGTAAGAGTCTTGGAAAACAAGATCTGTGTGGGAAAGTTAAAAGAAAAAAAAGGGGAGAGAAGACTAGGAAAGGGATGATATACAAAAAACCTTTTGTAAAAAACCTGTTCCAAATAGGAGAGAGATATGCCATTGTATACAGCTATGGGGTTAAGAAAAAAATTGAGGGTCTCATCTAGAACTCAGAATAGACATAAAGAGAGGCTGTCCAAATAAAATAATGTTTAAACAACAGCACAATAACAGAATATGTGTCAGAAAAGCTTCATACCAGCAATTCACAATTTCATCAACATCTGCCAAAACCTGTTACCCACTAGTAAGCATCAGTTGGGATGTTCAAACACAGTAGAATGATCTGTTTCTTCATGGCCTGTGAAAAGATCATCCTTGGAATTTGAAAGTCAGAACAGTACATTCGGATCCCCTAGAAGATTGCCACTGCATGATTCCTTAATTTTCTGATGGAAAAATATTAGGAGCATTTCTGCACAGATTCAGCAAGACATGTTTCCTTTGGCTCATCTGTTGGCAGTCCCACAGGCAATACAGTACTTCTCTGTTCTATGAGACCTCCATTTACTGGGAAAAGGAAAAAAAAAAAAGAAAAGGAAGGGTGACACTGAATTGAAAGAATGTATTGCGAAGACAGATAAGATCATTTCATTAATTCATCCAAGTACTTCACATAGTCACTTCAGAAAAAGTCCCTTGTCAACGGTAAGAACTGTGGGGCAACATTGTTTTTAATCTATGATCAATCTCAAATAGGCCACTGTTTCAGAGAAAGAGGACCCAAACTGGCAGTCGGACAGTTATTTTATATTTATAAGAGTAACTGGCTCAAAAATATCCTTTTTGTAAAGAACACACATTTTTATGGTGTCATTACACTTCATCACTGAATATTCATATTTAAAACAATAACTGATGAGAGAATAGGATAAAGTGTCAAAAATAAAGTGGAAAAAATCTTACTTAATAAGTATATATGTGCACAATAAATCTACAGCTCTAAAGAAAATTGGAACTACTTCTATTTCCCTAACCTCCCCACGCTCATTGACAGGGAATATCTTGATGTTCCGGTTTTATGTATGATCTGTTTATTCATAATTTTTCTTATTTTATATTTTTAACTGTGTTATATACTTCCTCCCTTTGTACTTTGACAAACAGCTATCAGCATAATAGTGTTTGGAAGTGAGTGGATGCCAGGGAACAGATGCTTGAAATGAAGTTTAGGCAACTAGAAACACAGAACAGTATGTTAACTACAGTATCAGCCATTTAACTCTTTCTTACCATCAGAGCCATGATTTAATTTTCTTTTTCATGCAGAAGCATAGACTATAGGGACTGGTACTATGAGGTGAAAAGATTTGACCCTAATACTGGGAGACCAGGATACAGCTCAAGGTGTATTCCAGTGGACTGAAGACCATCAGTCTAAGGCAAGTGTTGCAACAGAATTTTGATACTTGCTCAGTTTAGTTGATTTTGATTCCTGTGCTGAATGCCTAAAACCCAGTGATACCACACCAAAGTTTTCACTGGACTTTCCACAAGAATGGATTCACAACCATTATATTTTTCCTTAGTCTGCCATTGTCTCTTTAGTTTCACTTCTGCTACAATCCTGTACTCTCTCCCTTGTCTTCCTCCCTTTTCACTTCTTAAGAAAACAGATATAAGAATAAAAGTGTCTGCTTATTATAAAATACAATTCCAGCTATAAACGTTCCTCCTTTCATCTGTCAGCAGCTTTTAGGCAGAGAAGAGAGATTTTGTAACATGTCTTGAAGAACATTTTTCCATGCAGATATTATGAAGGCAACTTTTCCAACTAGAGATGTTACATAGTTCCTGTTTTCTGTGAGTTTTTATGGAGAGGACAAAGACATGAAAAAGTGTTCTTTTATTTGCACCACTACACAAATAATTATTTTAACATGTCCAGGAGAACATCAACTAAGTTTACTTCAGCATTTGTGCCCTATCAGATGCCGAGAAGAGCTGATATATAACTATTTCTAGTCTGGGGCTAGGCTTGTGTCATTTTCTTCTGTCTCACCTTAATGCAACTCATTAGAAGACTGCTTCAGTTTTATCCTTCTTGAGAATTTGAAAAGAGAAGTAGAGTTTCTGGACTATCAGGTGGAAAAAAGCAACCAGACCATTTCCACAAAACTATTCAGAAGACTGCTGGTTTGTTGTTATGGGTTTGGTTTCTTGCACACAAGTCCATGACACCATATCTTTCTGCTAAGTGGATCTGTTGGTTCACCTGCAGAATTCTTTTCTCTCTCAAAAAAAAAAAAAAAAAAGAGATTGTCCTTGTGAGAAACAGATATGACAGATCCCAGAAATCCTGATTTGGAAGAGACTTACAAGGATCATCAAGTCCAACCATTAAGTGAAAGACCCATAGAAGGATCAGAACCAAAACCTTGGCATTATTAGCACTGTGCTCTGACCAACCGAGCCGATCCCAGAGTCTCCATTAACTTGTAATAAATTTTTCATACCTCTCAATATATCACATTCCTAGATTCCCATTCCCTCAGGACAAGTCACACAGCAGCCTACTGCTTGTTTTGCCCAGGACAGAAGCAAGTCTAAGGTGAGTATCCAAAGAATTAGAGACATGTATTATACATCCTTGTTGGGGTTTGGGTGTTCCTCCCTTTTGTTTCTCTTCACCTTTGGAAATTTTTTTTTGCCCATCAGTTGCTAAGGGACCATAATGGCCAGGTACTTAAGGAGAACAAAAGAAGTAATTGAGCTGAGGGAAGCAGGTATTTGTGCAGCTCAGAGAGTCTTTTTCTCTCAGCCCGGTGGGGGTACCTTGGAGTTTGGGGCGGGCAAAAGGTTTGGCTGGAGGAGGGGACTGGCAGTCTCGCTCTGGGCTGCCAGGGAGAATGGGACCTCGAGGGGAGAGCTGTTTCTTCTGCTGCGGAAGGAGTCTCTGCCTGGAACCAGGACCTGTCACCATCTGTGTAGGCACCTGGGATCCCTGAGTTTGCCTCTTCCTGCTCTGCTGGAGGCAGGGCTGCCTCTGCCCCGTCCCCACCGCTGCTCCGGCGCTGCTCTGGGTTTCACTGCACTGCAGCCTCTGCACCCCCTGCCTGCCGAGGCACCCTGCCGTCCCAGCCTGCTGCCTTCCTTTCCCTAGAGCCTCGCCAGGACACCGAGATCCACTGCTCAAGGGGGTTTGTGAAAGTAAAACTTCCCCGTCCCGGCTGTGTGTCGGGGGTGGGATCCACCACACCATCACCACGAGCTCCCCGAGCTCGCGCCACCAGCGCCCCCTGCTGGCTGTGACCATCACTGCATCAAAGTTGCCTGCGAGCCAGCAGGCTCTCACTGAGTTCCTGCTTCTGTTTGTTGTTAGTGCCATAGTAACTGTTGTTTGTTTGTTTTATTATAAATACTAGTAAAGAACTGCTATTCCATTTCCCATATCTTTGCCTGTGAGCCCCTTAATTTCAGAATTACGATAATTCAGAGAGCAAGGGTTTACATTTTTTCCATTCCAAGGGAGGTCCCCTGCCTTCCTTAGCAGACACCTGTCCTTCAAACCAGGACAATCCTATGCATCATAACTTTCTAATGCTCTTCATCCGTCCATTTACCTCTGTAGGAAGATACCTGTTCAAAAGGGCTTTTCCTTCTTATTCTCTTTTTTTCAGGCCAACAATTCATGATAGACTCTACCATATGAAGAAAGCAAAGGAGGTGAAATCCCCAGCTGAAGAAGAGTCCATACTGTATAAATAGAGACCATGCATTACGAAACATGAAGCACCTTATTACATTTCTCCAGTTAAAGACAGATTAAAAAATTGTACCTATTTAAAGATTTTAGCATAAAAGGTGTCAGGCAAAATATGTCCCCCAAAGATATCTTGTCCTCATTTTGTCCAGATACTAGAAGACAAACTCAGGTCTATAAAATTCCTGGTAGAATGGTGAAAGAAGCATCATCCTGTAAGAAAGGACCCAGGGGGAAAAAATTAATAATTATAACACTAGTTTTTCATCTGTGTTTAAGTGAACACAAAGAGTTGGCCATTCCTCGAGTTCACTGATAAAATAGCTACAGAATCCGAATTCAGCTTCTGAGTACCATAGCTGTGCCTGCACAGGCAGTGCTTCCTCCTTATTAGGTGGAGGAGTAGGACGAAAGAGGCTGAATACTTGTGCAGAGGAGCAGCATTCTCCTAGCCTAAATTATTCCACCAGTTATTTGGAGATCAGCTGATTGGAAGGTGATCCTTTTTGCTTAATCCTCATTGAAAGATGCCTGATGAGATACTTGAAACTAATCAGTGATGTGTAAAGTTAGAACATTCCTTAAAAATGAAAGACACAGTGTTAAAGATTAGTAGAAGCTTAAAAATGGCAATTAGTTACTATCCAAATACAACAAATTCTGGAGAAAGTAATGAGTTCTGCTGCTAAGAGAAACACTTTCAAGATTATAAGGATAGTTAACTATTCCTGTATATTTATCCTAAGTTTCACTTCGATCAATTAATAAGCTCTGACTTTTTGATGGATGAATGAAGAATCATGCTTTAAATTTAAGCTTAGATTTCTTAGATGTACCTACATTGAAAATAGTTGGGACTGGCCACTGAATTTGTGGATTAATAACAAAACAAATGCAGATGATAACCCAACCACACTGGCAGATTTGGATGCTATGGGCAAGAATGCTCTAATTTATTATATTTTACTATGGCTATATTCTTTGGTGGTGTTATTGGTAGAAATAGTATATCTTAGATCAGTAACAAAGTGAGTAAACAATTTAATGAAGGAGGTAGGCACATGTATCAGATGGTATTAGGTGGTGTTTCTGGTCTTGCAATTTGGAGTAAGCTACAGCTCCAAGAATCAGCTCTAACAACAATAGCAGCAGTAATGAGTGGCTGCTAAATTGGCTAAAATTTGTACAGTGTTCAAGTAAAACTATGGATTTCCTTGACTTTTATTGCCGTTTAACATAATTTACTTAATTCAGACTAATTCACTTCATATCCATCCATTTTGCAGTTAATTAATGCCTTTTTGGCCATAGACACAAAAAAAAAAAAAAACAAAACAAAACAAAACAAAACAAAACAAAACCCAAACTGATAAATCAGTTTAAAAGAAAAGAGTAAATAAAGCCTTCAAATGAATAAAAATATAATTTGCATGAACCACAATCCTGATAAACAATGTGAAGAAAAGTAACAGATGTGTTTCTGGGTTCTATATAGTATATTCTGTATCTAAGAATGTAGATGGATTTCTAGAAACCACATGACACAGAAAGGAAATTAAATTGGATGTCAGAGAAATTTTAATAAGGGGATTTGATCAACGCTTGTCTTAATTCACATCATGCAAACCTGTCTAAATTTCAGTAAAACTCAAGCAAATCATCAGCCAAGTCCCAGACCTGGTCACACCTAGGCCTGGCTGTCCTTGCCCAGCCCCCTTGTACTTCCATCTCCTGTGACCATGGGCTGGCATTCCATTTCGGACCTCTGGGGCTGTGGGTTCCTGTCCCAGCAACGCCACAACACTGACTGTCCCCACCTGTGTCTCCTGAATTAAGTACTCCTCTGTGAGTAGGGTAAGGGAAGAAGCCTTACTTGACACAGGTTCATTAATAGCTCAATTTCATACATTGCAAGAAATTATATACAAAAGGACCTCAAAGGTGGGATGATGAAGAAATAGAGTTTTGTTGCTGCCAGAGCTTTTGCTAGTGGAATCCACATTGACAATCCAAGCGAGATGCTAAATAAATAAATAAATAAACAAATTCTTCATTCTACATCCCACACCTAAAAGGAGATTTCCAATGTCAAGGTGAAGACAACTTTTCCAGGAGGCTTTTTTTAAACATCAATTGTTCATGTTATTACTGCAAGCTAAAGAAACTAAGGAAGAAAAGAAAAAAGAAGTTAGGAGTGCTAGTAGCTGTTTGGTTCGGGGGGTTTAAGCTCTAAAATCATGTCAGGAAGAATTACAATATAAGTTTATCACTTTGGGATACTTTTGAATGTAAAAAAAGAAAAAAAGTCATATCTTTAAAAGAAAAGTGAAGTGTTTTTAATCTATGACTGAAGGTACTGAAAGATATAATTATTTGCCTCCCTTGGCAATTTTGTTCTACAAAAGAAACAGTTTCACAATTTCTACTTAAGCTCTCACTTCTTTTATTATGTACTTCTCTTCCTGTTTCATCTCTCCCCTATGTTGCAGCACAGTACTATTTATCCCTCCCCCAGATCTAGTAAAGTGACAAATTTTGATATGATTTTTTTATTCTGTGTTGTATTTTTTTCTCTTTTTTGTTACCTTATTTTCCCTTCATTTCCTTAATTCCTTCCATTTAGACTTGTGTGTAATTTCCAGATCCCTTCCTTGATTCTCTATTTATTTCTCCCTTTTCTCTCAATTCTTTCTTTTTGTCTTTCTAGAACCCAAGTTCCTATAACTTTTTTGCATATCTTGTCACTTGCTTCTTGATTTCTTTTTTTTTCCTGCTCATGCCCTTCATCTTCCCCAGCACAAGAAATCGGGCAAGGAAGGTAAGAGTTCAGCACGGCTGAGTCAGGACCTGCTAGTCAAATTAAAGGGTAAGAAGAAAATGCACAGGGAAGGCTGTAGGGACACAGTCCAGTTGTGTAGGGGTGGGGTGAGGAAGGCCAAGGTGTAGCTGACACTGAATTTGGCAAAGGATGCAAAAAATAACCAGAAGGGCAGGTACTCCAGACAGAAGAGGAAGGTCAAAGAAAGCACCTGTTGCCCCTTTCCCCCACCCCCTCCCTATAAAAAATGATGGCAAACTGCAAACAATAGATGAGGAACTGGATGAGGTACTCAACAAATTTTTTGCCTCAGTTTTCAATGAGAACCTCTCTTTCCAGACATCTCAAGTGAGTTGAATGCAAGAAGAAGACTGGGGTAGAAAAGTGCTTCCCACTGTGAGTGAAGAACAAGTTTTTGACCACTTAGGAAATCTATACATAACTCCATGGGGTCTGGTGGGATGCATGCCAGAATCCTGAGGGAATTGACAGATGTCAATGCCAAGCTATTTGCTATCATATTTGAAAAGTCATAGCTATCAGGAGAAGTCGCAGATGATTGGAAAAAAGGAAACATGGCACCCATCCTTAAAAAGGGTAGAAAGGAGGACCCTGGGAACTACTGACCAATCAGCCTCCTGTCTGTGCCCAGAAAAATCATGGAATAGATCCTTCTGGAAGCTGTGCTAAGGCACATGAAGGACAGGGAGGTGATTTGGAACAGCCATCATGGCTTCACCAAGGATAAGCCTTGCCTGATCACACCTTCTGTGATGGCATGACTACATCAGTGGACAAGGGAAGGGCTGCAGTTGTCTCCTGTCTGGATTTCTGAAAGGCCTTGAACACTGTCCTGTAGAACATTGTTTTCTCTAAATTGGAAAGAGAAGGATTTGATGGGTAGAATATTTGGATGAGGGGTTGGTTGAATTTTCACATCCAGAGGGGAGTGGTCAATTGCTCAGGGGTCTGTTTTGGGAGTAGTGCTATTCAATGTCTGCATCAACAACAGATGAAAAATTAAGCACATCCTCAGAAAATTTGTAGATGATACCAAACTGAGTGGTGCAGTTGACACACCTGAAGGATAGGATGTCATATCATGGAAACCTAATGAGATTTTAAAAAGCCAAGTGCAAGGTGCTACACCTGAGTTGGGGTAACCTCCCACCTGAGGTAGTGCATCCAGCTTTAGGGTCCCCAGCACAAGCGGGACATGGATCTGTTGGAGCAAGTCCAGAGGAGGGACATGAAGATGATTAGAGGGACAGAACACCTCTCCTATGGGGAAAGGCTGAGAGTCTGGATGGCATTTTGAGCAACCTGGTCTAGGAGAAGGTGCCCTGACCAGCAAGTGTGAGTAGTGGGATGTTGGCACTAGATGGCCGTTAAGGTCCCTTCCAACCCAAAACTTTGCTGTGATTCTCCATTCATAAAATCAGTAAGCATGATGAAAAAAGGGTAAAATATAGAAAAGACAGAGGTCATAACGTCTATAAGACGTCTCTCTCTCTTCCTCTGGCTCCAGATAGCAGTAGTTATCAAGGGATTGTTTTTTTTCAAAGTAGCCTTCCTCATCCATCTCCTGCCCATGGGCCAAAGAGAAGGAATCTTTCCTTTTATTAGAAAGGTAGATCTGCTTTTGTTGCCCCAAGAAGCAAAGCAAGAATATATGCTTGAAAACCATCTCAAATGTTGATATTCCTCCTGTTTGCAATAGCATCCATAGTCCCAAAAATTCCTTCAGAGGTAGGGGTGGCATTTTCAAGATGACCTACTGTTGAATCCTTGCTTCTACTTCTTCTGAGAAAATGAATTACATTATAGATATGCAAGATTTTTTTAGCTGAATTAAATTGTCCAAACCCTTTGGGAAAAAAAAAGAGGAAAAAGGAGCCAACCACACCTTTCTGAAACACCTTAATTTCAGGCATAACTACAAAATTAAAGCAGATAAATGTTTCCTGGTGGAACAATTCTACTACTTAATATCAGTAATCACTCACTCACAAGACCATTGTGTGGGCACTCTCAGCCCCAAACTCCGAATTCATCCCTGAAAGGAGTGCCTACTCCAACCACAGGAGATTTTTTCAAGCTGCCCTGCACTGACCAGCTTCATTTTTATGGACTTCCTAAATCCCCATTCTATCAGAGAGACCCCTCCCCTCTTAAGAGCAGAGACAGGTAGACACCTCTGTTTTAATTGCTGGTCTGACCTGGCAGATTAATTTAAACCCTTCTTCCTCCTGAGAGCACAACTCCATGAGAATACAAAAATAGTCTCATTTACCTTCCACTTCATCACTGATATCAATGACAGATTTTTGCTGACTTGGGGCTTGAATAAGCTGCAATGTAATTATATTACTGTACTTCATAGTGTTATACTTTTATATTCTATACCATAATTATACAGCACAGAAATAATTGCATGCAAATGTGTTAGCGTGTCATTAATAAGATTTATCACACATTCTTCCAAGTAAATTACAAGAAATGATCATAACATGGTAATGATGTGGTGTTATAATTTTTTGGAAAGTGTGAATGGGAGGGTTAGGGTTTTTGTACAATCATTATTATGCTGCCTAATGCAATACCCCAAGGGATTGTTCAGGAGAGCACATGCACTGCCACTGTTGCTTATTCAGGGCCCTCAGACACTGCTGAAACAAATGTGTTCTCAATTGCTGGCTTAAAGCAGAATTTTCTCTGTACCAAGCCTTAAGTACTCCATGTCTGTGAATAGCAATCTACAAGCCTGTATGATATGTTGTACAAACTAGGCTTAATCTTGAGCAGTCTACAGTCTTAGAAACATCCAAAAAAGCTTACATTGGTCTCTAATATTAAGAAATTAAATTTAAAGTATTTCATCTTCCTATAGTGCTTTAATTTGTATCACAGATTTTCTCATATGCCTTACTGTTCTTCCTCTATCACTGCTGTCAGACACAGTTTTTTCAAGGCAGGCATTGGTTTTTCCACGTACATCTGGAAACCATTAAGTAGCATGGAAACCATGCTACTTAACGTGGTTAAGCAGCATGATTCTGCTAGTTAAGCTGGAGTAATACTAAGAAAAATGTACTGTAAACAAAAGAGGGAGCATACCAAAATGGGATGCCTCACACATGCTCTGTGGGGATCTTCTTCACACACCAGTACTTTGCACGTCCAGTGAACCAGACCTACTGTAAAGTAGTAACTTATTTCTCAGACAACAACGTAAAGCAATACTTACTAAAGTAATGACTAGCAAAATTCTTAAGAAAATCCTTAATGTTAATGCTTGTGACAGCTCATTAGAAATATTAGCTTCAAAGCCAATGACAGCAAAATCAGATAATTTGTGGATTAAGAACACACAGGTTTAACTCTGCAGACTTATGTGTTTAAATAGGTTCCACTTATAATTAAATTTCACACTGCTTCTGACAGGAGGGGAAATAAACAAATAGCCTGTACTGCTATTAATATATTTGTCACAGAATTTTGGCAGCTTTGATCAGCTTTGTCATTTCAGGCAGGCAGTAGTTTTTATATTGATTTGGGCATTAATCAGAACACATTTTCTGTTTCAGAATTAGCATACTAGAAGTATTTTGTGAGTTATCATGCTAATAAGTTCTATCAAAGACTAAATTAACATTTTATTGCTGCTAACCAGAGGCGATGCTTCATATACAACTCAGATGATGTTGCCAAACTTTTCACATTACCAGCTGTTTAAACTTGAGGGTGCTTAATAGCTGTGGACTTAAAGAAAGATCTTTTAAAACTAACCTGACAAAGCCCCCCACAGTCTAGTCCCAATATTCCCAGAGCTAATGAAGCCTCATACTGTTCCTGATCTCTATTGTGCCTCCTGTAATGAGGTAAAGCACAATGTGCCAAACACCATTATGCAGCACCACTTTCCATCTTCATTCTTCCTTTCATTTTTTCAAACATTTTTTTAGTCTCAATGGTATACTGAAAAACGATAGGAGAGCAGAAGAGAGGAGGGAAAACTGTTAACCTGCTTCATCTGAACAGCTTTCATTTCCTGGGAGTAAAAGATAATGACATGGTGGTAAAATTGTATCTTGCAGTTTTCCACCATCCTCACATGAAAACTGCTACCCTTCTTCTAAAACAACCACCCAATGTCAACAGTTACCTTTATGCATCAGTGTTTTGCTGGCAAAATTCCTGTCTGTCACCACAGAGGTTTCCCGTAGCACACATCCCAGTTTCATCCTACCTGTAAGTGCAGAGATCTTGCAGCAGCTACTGCTTGCCAGGGAGTACTCATTGACCACCATTCATGTGAATTTTCTTGACTTTTGTGAGATCTGTATAGCAAAAGTCAGCATGGCATCTATGAAGTTATGGCAGCAGAAGTTTGTGTCTTCTACAGAGATGTAGAATTTTTGCCAGGAATCTGATAGCAACAGTTGAGGGCAGACAGAAGTCTTCACTTTTTATCTGAGATTGGTTCCTATGTACAATGAGGAACACAGCTTATGTACTCTGCTTAGACTTAGGATAAACATTATCTAGGTTTAAATTCAGATTTAAAGTGTCATTTAAAAGAAAAAAACAAAAAACCCTCAAATGTATTTAGAACCGCAGATACACTCAATTATAGAATTTAAAAGACTCCTAGAATCACCCTTACATAGCTAATCATGATTTTAAAATAATTAATTCTAGATAGTGTCAAAATGGATGATCCAGGAAGTTGACTTGCTTCAAAGAATTACCCATTTCCTTTGTCACTTTTTGATACTCAAGAATGCTGAAAAGACTTTTCCATCAAGGTAAGGTCTTCACCAAATTTTGACAATGTCAGATCAGAAGTACTGAATTCCTGAGTACTGATACTGTCTCAGGCAATGATGTAAAGAAATACCAACTACAGCAATAATGGGAAAGAACAAGAGCTAGGCTGTTCCTCAACTATTGTTTCCATTCACTCTGGGATCTTCAGGAAGCCTGTACAAACCTGAGAATAACTTTATTCCCATCAAGTTACTCTCCCCATAATCAAACTGCCAGAATCCCCTTTAGCATCCCTCTATAGATGTCAAACATTTAGCAATAATTTAATGCTTAAGAGATTAGGACTTGGATGACACTGCTGGTGTCTGTATCCACAAATAAGGTCACAGCTCCTTAGCCAAACACCAATAATTCAAGGCTGTGTGGATTTCTGCTGTGATACAGTTGTCAAATAGCACCTAGGAGTTTGCAATCACATCTTAGCTGTGGGTACTCTTAATTAATGGTGGATACATTTTTCCTACAGAGGAGCTAAGATTATTCAGTCTCCTCTGGCTACTTTCACAACCTATCATCACAATCTCAGTTAATCTGATTTGATCCTCAGCCAGATAATTTATATCTCTGCTTTGTTCTTTGTGAACTAAGGTGTTGCGTCATCCATTATAAGTGGAAGATATTTTTTCACATTTTCTTTATCAATAGATTAAAAATAAAAAAATTACATACTTCCAAAGGGTGGGATTAATTTATTTTAACTTCTAGCCACCTGAAGCCCAAACTAGTCCCCCATACCCCCNTCTCTCTCTCTCTCTCTCTTTCTTTTCACTGTAGGGATAGTCAAAGTGCCTAGTTCAGATTTGGCCAGATGTTTTTTGACACCAAAGTTAGATCCCACACTAACTCCCAAATGACCCCTTTTCTTTTTGAACAGAAGTGACAACCAAACCAATGACCAGCCCTATCCTCACTAGAATGATGTGTTGGGAAAAAAAAATTATCCATACTCATCTCCTGAAATCTGCCTAAAAGGAAGACAGAAGACATTGAAGAATAGAGTTTCACCCTACTCTCATAAGATACCAGTAAGTCACTTAACAGTCCTTCACAAGCAGCAGTAGTGAAAGTAGCTGTAATCCTTTAAGCCAGTAAAAAAAGATTTACTCCAAATTATCAACTACTCCTTACACAAATGCTGTCAACCACCTCAATCTCTCCGGCAGAGTCATCCTCAATTTTCACATCCCAGTGCTCCAAGCCCTCAGTTTTAGAAGCTATGTAAGAATCCACTTCATATTGAGGCAGCTTGTAAAATCTGGAAGACAATGCAATTTTTCATCAGCTTCCAGATAAATTTTTTCCAAAGACCTTCTAAAATCATGGGTTTACAGAAAGAGAAAAAAAAAATAAACAAAATCCAAATACTTGCTTAATTATTCAATGAGATATGGAACCAAGAATATTTTTCTTATAATGAAAAAATGATGTATTTAGAAATATAGCTTTTCCTTAAAAATGTTTGATATTCAAAGTTTACTACTGTGAGTGAGCATTCTCTTTTGGAAGACAGCATTTTTCACCTTTGTTGTTTTAATAGTTCAAGAAGAGACATTGGTGCTTTAACAATATATTTAGTTTTTCAGAATCTGGGATCTGCAGTGATGATTTTGCAGATTTAGGTGCTGTATGCTCATGTAGAAAAGTTCATCCTTTTCTAAGTGTCAGATACCCTGGCTAAATAAATGTGTTTTCCTTTTCTTTCAACATCAAGGGATTTTGTACCAATGACAAGTAAGAAAAAGAACTAAGAGAAAACTTCTGGACATTACAGTAAGATTTCATGGAAAGCTGGTGCCCAACAATGCAAAAAAACCCAAACCAAACCAAACCAAAACCAAAACCAACAACAACAACAACAACAACAACAACAAACAACCACTACCTAACATACATTGCTGTTTCTTCTTTAATTTGAAGGAATGAATCTATTTTGCAGAGAGAATTTTGAAGATCTTAGTGTCCACTCTGCACATTTGGGAGTCCATTGAATCTCTTGGCTTACATATTTTCCAACACAGAGTATAGTATCACTCTTGATCTAGCACAATGTAATTACCACTCATTTATGAAACTTCTACAGCCCTTCAGATGTAAGATGCAACACAGCACAAAGGGGATCAGTAACAGAGCATGCAGCCTTTGACTAATGAGTTATGAGCCAAGGCTGCTTACTCCATCATTAGGGTGAAAAAGTGTCTTAGTAGTTCTATCATTTCTGCATCAGCTCATCACCCAAAGTGCAAGGCAGCTTGCTGAAGCAATGAAGCCTAGAGACCTGTTCCTTTCCAGCCTACTGAGCCATTTGTTTTTAGTGTTGTGCTTTCAAAGACAAAACAATTTCTCTGCCTGGGAAAGAGGTATATTTGTGTTCTCAGAAGAAATCTGTTGTTTTTTTTTTTTTTTCCATTAAGACACAAAAGGAATAAACCAAAACTTTAATCAGGGTGTCACAATAATGAATCCACTGTGAGGTGGGGCTATTTAAAAAGGCTTTCTTTGACCCATGAATGCAAATATTCTGAGTAGTCCCTGTAGAAGGAAAACATGCTCTCAGAACCACGTTTGAGAGCAGGCTCTGAAACACAGGTGTTCTGACCTGCCGACTGAAGAAGCCTCTTGATTGTAAGTCAGATTTTCTTTAGTTCCCTGCAAGCCTGACCTTTTCTGGGTTTCATTACCTTTGTAATAGTCCTTGTCTCCAAAGAGATGAAAAGC